>JAQPPZ010000071.1:14200000-14589647 GCA_028583015.1 Wollemia nobilis | reverse complement strand
GACAATCACGCTCCTACTTGGGGTAGTAAACAAGCAACAATCAAATCAATCAAACACTTGGCATTTCGTGAATCATGAACACAAGGTTCCCCCGTGGATAAAACGCCCTTCGCCTATTCATGACTGATCAATGTCTAAGTTCAAGTCACACCTCAACAAAACAGGTTAATACTTGAAATCAAATTCCTTAGCTCGTCAGAAGCAAGGATTCAAGAATGCATGCCCTTTCCATGCTTGGGGCATCAAAAGTTGGTTAGGTTACCAAGAAACCCTAATCATTAGTGCTTTGGTTATCTATTTTTTCTCAGCACTGTGCTATGCACAGCGCATCACAAAAAGGGGCATCTGTAGACACCAAAACAACACCAATCCGATTATGTGACTGCAAACACTGATCGCGTTGACAAACACAGCCCCCAGGGCAGCCCTCAGAGGTCAAACAGTGGTCTTAACCACTTTTACAACAATTTTGGAAGGTCAGAAGGCAATTTGGCACCTTCGGACAACCTACTCCAAATCCGTCCCACCCTGGGACGAATTCAAATTGGAATTCGTCTCACCAAGGGATGAATTCTGAATTCGTCCCTGGGTAGGACGAATTCCAAGTTTAACGGGCAAAAAGAAGAATGGCACCAAGTGGCAGCCAGAGACAGTCAGTTGATGACTCCTGCCTTGCACGCGTGTGTGGGTGGACATATAGGCCGTTAAAAGACTGTCACAAGGGCAATTATGAAAGCCCAAGTCATGGAGGACTCCCATCCCTCATGGGAAGACTTGACTGCCACATGGCACCTATGACCAACACATGGAATTTGTGCTTCCCTCTCAAAAGAGACCCCATGGGTCTATAAAAGGGGGGACTTTTCTCACCCAAAAAAGGACAGAGATAGAAGGATATTTCAAGCAACGAAGTGCTATCGAGTTGAACACCCACTTGCATCCCCTTTGATTCACCTTCTCACATCCACCAATCTCTTTTGCAAGGGAGGTTGTTGGGTGGCTTTTGGAAGCTTGAATCTGACCCAAATCCAACATATGGACACCTGAATCAACCAATTTGCAGACATCCCAATCCTAAGAGGTTTTGGGCCCATCCCTAGTGGATTGGCGCCAAGATCAAGTGCCACCGGTGGGAGGCCCACTTGGGCACCCCCGCACTTTCCAAGTTTTGTTTCAAAAGCATTCTAGATTATTTTTTCAGGGTGCATATCATGTTATTCTGTTTGGTTAACTCATAGCTTCAATTTCATAACATTCTGATCAGATTTTATCATGTTTTGTGTCGCTTTGTTGTTTCACTAACTTGCAGGTGGCGATATTGAATTCTCGAGGATAGAGGCCAAATTGGGAGAATCCGACCATCTGGGTTGTCCCAAAATGGCCCCAATTACATAACCCCCCTGTTTGCAGGCGTTTTGCAGGTCCCGAGATTCAACATTGGAGCAGTAGCAGGTCGGCTTTTCCAACACAACAGAATTCATCCCACCCAGGGACAAATAGCAGTCAGAATTCGTCCTGCCCAGGGACGAATTATAGTTGAAGGCAGATTGGCCAACTGTTTCAATGGCAGTGGCCCTCTGGTGATGTCTTCTATCCTCTGTCAGATTTTCAAGTCATTTAGAGTCATTTTGTCTATCGATTTGGCTAATTATTTACATGCATCTTTTGGCAATTTTAGAGAACAAACACTTACTATTTGTAACAGGTGCTACTGACATCTTTGTTGTTTCTTTGTTCATAGGAGGAGCAGCAGAGGTGAAGGACTCATCAACATCAGCGGTGGCATCATCTTGGCCCGCCCATTTCAAGTGTGGGCACGCGGAAAGAGGAACCTTAAGTCTCGATTGTAGTCAAATTCTTTTAACGCTCCTAGCCCCTGAAAAGGGAGGAGGCGTATTTGTAACGTAGATCAAGAAAGTTTAATGAAAGGGCTATGTTTTCTCCATTTGCTTGTGTCTCTTCCAATGCGTTTCTTTCTTTTCATGCAATTTACATTTCTAGGACTTAAGCGTATTTGATTTTGAATGCATCGCAATTAGTGTTTCCTTTGCCCGGAATCTCGTGCTTTCAGTAACTAAATATCTAGTGAAATTTTCTAGGCCAGGTCCTCACTTGCATGTGAAATTGATTCTTGAGCTTGAGGGCTAGAAAAAATAGGATTCTTTAAAAATGAAGGGCATGGATGGAATGTATCAAGTCCTTTCATATTGAATTAAATTTTTGCTTCTAAGGAGGTTTCCCCTTGAAGAGACAAGTGATTCTATATTGTGATTATTTTCACCCAATAAAGTTTTTATATTTTCATTTGTATTGCAATATTGTTAATTTTATTTCCTCTAATTATGTCATTTATTACAATATTTGTGTGGATGCACTTATTTTAATTTGAAGGTTCCTAAAAAATGGTATTAGAGCACTTTCTAGGGCCATGCTCCACCATAGCTACAACAGTTCCTATCCTACCATTCCATTCCTTCTAGGTATAAGTTTCTTTTTTTATATATGTAAAATACCCTATAAAAAAAAAAAATCATTTTTTTTAAATTTTCATATAATAAGTTAGAAACCCTATGCCAAGGGTTCTAAAATATCATAGAGAAGTTTTTGTTATTAGATAATCTAGATTTACCATAAAAAAATATAATAAAATATGGGGTGATCAGGCTCCTATATGCAAGACTAACATAGCACGGGTATATAGACTTGAACTCCTACATACCCTTGAGTATATAGAGAGATTACCTTGGCTTGTAAGGTATATTTAGCCCTAGGATTATTTTTATTGTGTATCTATCCACAGTACATTAGACACAACACTTAAGAATATTACCCTTTCATACTGATCATAAATGTGGGTAGTATAATCAAGGATATAGGCTATATCCTCCTTGAGTAGTGGCCTAAAATATTGGTCTAAGCATTACTGATCACTACTATAGTATATTATAGGGCTATAGGAAGTGCACACATCTTTACCTATATTAACACTATTTTTGTTATCTATCAAATCTAAAAATCCTAAATACAAACTATTAACCCAAAAGAAAAACCTAAAACATAGAATTGGCTATACTAATGTGACTACACTTATCACAAAGATTATGATATAATGACAATTTTTAATAGTAGAAAATAAAACATTGGTATTAATAATAGTCAAGATTAGTAATAGAAGGGGTCATTACGAGAATATGTAGTGCTAGAAATTAGATTTATAGTGCAAACATTAGTGCTAGTGATAGTCAAGAATAGTAACAAAAGGGATGGTTGTTAGAATAGACAACTATAAATAAATAGATAAACAATGAGAAGGTATTGTACATAACTTGGAGGACATTAAAACTATAGAAATCATCCTATCTATTGAAGAAAATATAGGAGAAAAACAATTGACAAAAAATTGTGGTGCCAAAAAATATCATTTTGAGACCTAGTCCATTGTGATCATCTTGTCATGCTAATCAATTTGGTATATTGTGCCCATAATATTTTTATCAAATCCAAAAATATTTATTTTAGGGTATAAGTTAATTTTGATCATCTTTTCAAGTAAATCATTTTGGTGTACTTCACGCATAAGCTTTTTTAGAAGACCCAAAACACCAATATATGGCCATAGGTACTAAAAGTCAACAAATAAAGATAAAAATGAATCAACAAATCAATAAAGTGAGTGTATTGGGTGATAAAATACCTTATTAACTAATTAAATAAATCACCAAGGGACTAAACCAGTTGTAAGGTGAGATTAGTAATTCAAAGCCCAAATGACACTTGGCTACAAGACATTGAATGCATCTATAGAATTTGTGGCAAGGCAAAAAAAAGAGAAAATATAGAGTTAATAAATAATTGTTGAATTGAGAAGTGGAAGAGAAAGGGATAATAAAAAATAAATGAGAGTATCAAAAGAGAATTTGGTGGAGGGACGTTTTTTGTAGGACTGCCCAAACTATCAAACTCGTTTTGGCCATATCTCACTCATCCGGACTCGGATTGAGCTAAAATTTTGAGGGTAGATGCTTGAAAAACCCTAGAACATCTTCAAAAATTTTCATATCATTTAGAGCAAAATATATATTATAAAATACCTATGTGTGAATGATATATTTGGCAAGCAAATATGTGAGGGTTTCATCTGGGTTGAGTGTAAGAAGCTCCAGAGGTTGGTTTTTAGGGCCTTCGGGTCCTAGAGGTAAATATTTTTATGGTTTATGCTCAATATTTTAGCAAGAAATATTACAAAGGTTCCAAGATGGGTTAGAAATTTATCTTTCAATAGATCATGTTGTGAACTTGAGTGACAACGGCTTCCAATTTGCTGCACAAAATAAAAGTGAAAACCATACCTTTCCACGACATCTAGGGCAAGGATTAAAGAGATCACGAAACAAGTTTCAAGCAGTTGATCAAAAAATGTCTCATATCTCAAGTGAATCTAGTGCTAAGGTGCACCCACAAAATAACTCTATTATGAAAACCCCTGTCAAGGGTAAGAATTTCAAAGACTCATCCCCAAAAATGAATTTTAGGGATGGCCTCCGTGGTGGACAGCCTCAGCCCAATGCTAATATCAATATTAGGGCTTCCCATAAACCTCTAAGAATACCTAAGATTGATCTGAGGAAAATAGAGTAAGGATGTCTTAAAGCAGCTGATGGAACTCCTATTGTTAAGCTTGATATGGGTAACATTCAGACTGGAATTGAAGATTTGGAAAAAAGAGGACTAATTTATTGGTTTGTGGGTTTTCATCCGAGTCTATCTGCTTTCAAATTCTGGGCTGCAAAAAACTAGAAAACTAAAGGTGAGTTACAAATATCTATTTATCCAAATGGTTATTTTATTTTTTTATTTTCTAATAATGAAGATAGAGAGAAAACTTTTCAAGGGGTTCCTTGGTTTTTTGGAAGGGTAGGGCTTTTCATGAAGCCCTGGCATACTAAATTTAAATTCAAGAAGAGATGCCTTCTATAGCTCCCGTGTGGGTTAGAATATTTGGCCTCCCTATTGAATTTTGGAATCCTACTATTTTTTCTTCAATTGGAAACTCTTTAGGAACTTTTATGATGACTACTGATTGTACTCAAAATTTTGAACATATTATTTATGCTCGGATTTGTGTTTTAATGGATTTTGACAAACCCCTACCTAAAAAGATCACATTACAATTTGGGGAAGACACTTGGGAGCAAGTAGTGGACTATGAGAACATTCCTTTTCGTTGTAGAATTTGCCATGAATATGGTCATTTGGCCAGTGCTTGCCCAAATAAAATTCCTAATCAAAAGAAAGAAGATATAAACTCAACAAGTTTCCAAATACCTAAGAAGAAGAACACTAAAAAAAACTAGTTATGAAGGATCAATCAAATTCATCTGCTAATATGTTTGAAATCCTTTCCACAAATTATGTCCCAAGTGAGGAAGAGGAAATAATGGAAACTAAAATCTTAGAAACACAATTTAAATATGAAGGGAAGAACTCAAATATAAACCAACAAATCAATGGTTTTCAACTGAAAAAAAGGGAGAAAATTTATACAAGAAAAACAATCTTTCAAATGTCAAAACTTCAAAAAATGCAGGTCCCAACATAGACTATGTTGAACAATCTAGTAAAATTTTGGCTATGTACGAGCATTCTTCAAGGTTAGAAGCCATCTCAGATTCAATTGGAATAAGTCAAGAAACAGGGAAAAAAATTGAAGATGGATTTTAATCAAAAAGCCGGTCGCAAGACCAATCAATATCATATGGTAAAAGAAGGTGAAAAGCTTGTAGAGGAAGGTAATATTAACGCCCTTCCCAACTTTTTTAGCCTTGTTATTAATGAAGATCATCACTTGGGGTTTGTTGGCTATATTTATTTAAAGTAGACATTCCAATCAAGTTATGCTTTGCATTACTGTTTATGCTCTGACTTCTTTGGAGGAAAAAAGAAGACAGTGGAAGGATATTACTCATATTATCTCTCATTTTATTGAAACTTGGATCTTGATCGGAGGATATTTCAATACCATCCTCTCTCTGGATAAGAAAAGAGGGGGAATTAAAAATTTGGACAAAATCACTGACCTCATGAGCGAATATATTGTGAACCTCCATCTTGTGGATATCCAACCAGATAATGGCCTTATGACTTGGTCTAACAGAAGGTAAGGCTTAGCTTGTATAATGGAGAGATTGGATAGGTTTTTGCTCTCTAAAAATTTCTTAATCCATGGTCACATTCCTAAAGTGAAGACTCTTAATAATGTTGGTTTGGATCATTGGCCAGTCATGGTGGAAATGTGGAAAACCAATGTGAGTTTCTCTCCTTTTTGTTTTCAATTAATGTGGCTTAGAGACATTTCCTTCAGACCTCGTGTGCAACAATGGTGGAAGGAAGGTAAACCTAGGCATGGGACTAAGATGTTCTATTTTTCCAAAATACTGCAATACATTAAATCCAAAATCAAGACTTGGAACTGGAAAGAGTTTGGGGATGTTCATAAAAAAAACATGAAGTTATTGCTCATCTTGAAAATTTGAATAAGAAAATCCATTTAGATGGCCTCACAGAGAAGAGAAGTGCAGATGAAATTAAACTCACAACTCAGCTTAGAGGAATGGGAAAAAAGAGAAGAAATATTATGGAAGCAAAAATCTAGAATTCAATGGCTCAAAGAAGGAGATCGAAACACAAATTTCTTCCACAAATATCTTCTAGCTCAAAGATCTCACAACTTTATTTCTTCCTTAAAATTAGATTCTGGAGATGTTGTTTATACTTGGGATGGCATGAACTCTATTGTTGTTGATTACTTTTCCAATATTTTTGCTGCTACTCCTCTTGACTCAGCTTCACAACAAAATGTTCTTCAAGCAATCCCTTCTCTTATCACTTCTGAGGAGAACTCTATTTTGACTGCTCTTGTTACTATCAATGAGCTTCAACAAGTAGTTTTTAAAATGCAAAAATGGAAAATCCCAGGTCCTGATGGTTTTCCCATTGAGTTCTACCAAGAGTTCTGGGATATCCTTCATGTTGATTTATTAGAGGTGGTGGAAGAAGCCAGGAAAGCCAAAGAAATTTTTAAGGTTATCAATAAAACTTATATTACTCTTGTTCCAAAATCTCAAGAGGTTGATCATATCTCAGCTTTTAGACCTATTGCTTTATGTAATGTTCTTCTCAAAATCATTACTAAAATCATGGCAGTAAAGGTTGAAGCCTCTTTTGCATAAGATTATTTCCCAGAGCAAGGGGGTTATGTGGAAGGACATCAAATAGTAGATGAGATAGTTCTTGCTCAGGAAGCCATCCATTCCATGGATATGCAAAAATCTCCTTCCATGTTCATTTGGTTAGACTTATCCAAAGCTTATGACAGAGTGGATTGGCACTTCCTTATCAAAGTTTTGAGGCAATTTGGTTTCTCTAAGGATTGGATGGATTGGATTATGGGATGTATCTCTTTAGTTTCCTACTTAGTTCTTATCAATGGCAGGCCTTCTCAATAATTCCCAGCTTCCAGAGGTATTAGGCAAGGTGACCCACTATCCCCTTATTTATTCATCATTCTTGCTGAATGCTTGGGTAGGACTATAACCAAAAAGAGGGAAAACAAAACCCTTGAGGGAGTTACCATTGCTCATGGAGCTAGACCTATCTCTCATCTTCAATTTTTGGATGACTCTACTCTTTTAGGTAAAGCTACAGTTAAGGAAGCTTCTAATATTAAGCAAATCATTAGCTATTTTTCTAAGGCTACTGGGTAGTTGATCAATGAAGATAAATCTAAAGTTATTTTCTTTCACTGCTCTTCTAGACAAGAATCCATGGTCTTGGATAAATTAAGATATAATAAGACCTCCCTTCCAATCACTTATTTAGGTATTCCCATAAATATTCAAAGGCAGAAAAATAAATATTGGAATTGGTTGTTGGACAAAGTCAAGAAGAAAATTGGAAAGTGGACCAACAAGTTTCTTTTGGGGGTAGAATCACCTTGGTAAAATTAGTCCTTCAAGCTATTCCTATTTATGTTTCTTTCATTTTGAATATCCCAAAGGTTGTTCTTCGAGAATTGGATCAAATCAGTCATCGTTTCCTTTGGAGTGGTACTAAGGAGAAAAGAAAATGGGCCTTGGTGAAATGGGATACTTTATGTCTTCCTAAGAGTGAATGGGGGTTAGGATTCTGGTCTTCTATTAATAACAATAAAGCTTTAGTTGCTAAATTATATTGGAGGATGTTGCACAACCCCAATGCTCTTTGGGCCAATAATCTCCGTTCTAAATATGCTGAGAACAAAAGTCCTGAAGACCTTGTTCTCTATCAACTTCCT
Organism: Wollemia nobilis; assembly: GCA_028583015.1. Classification (NCBI taxonomy): domain Eukaryota; kingdom Viridiplantae; phylum Streptophyta; class Pinopsida; order Araucariales; family Araucariaceae; genus Wollemia; species Wollemia nobilis. The sequence goes on along the minus strand of JAQPPZ010000071.1, from coordinate 14,581,315 downwards.
ACCAAAGGTTCTCCCATTTTAGCAGTTCTTAAGACTGGTGAGGATTTGATAAAGGAAAAATTATTTTGGATCATTCATAATGGTCAACAAGTAAATTTTTGGACAGATTCTTGGGATGGTCACAAGCCTTTGATAACTCAGTTTCTCGATTGGAGGCCTTGGATGGAGGAGCTTCACCGAGCTAATTGGATAAAGGTGGCTAATTACTGTCGGTACCATACTGGTAATTCAAAGGTTGGTAGATATTGGATCCCTATTGAGGATTGGCCTATTCAAATCCCAGAAAGGCAAAGACAAGATATCCAAGGCATCCTTCATATGAGATCCCTCTCTTGGTCCCATGAAAAAGATTGTTTTGGATGGAACAACACTACTAAGGGTGAGTATTCAGTTGCTCAAGGTTATTTGACCTTATGCCATAATAATCCCAACCATTCTTCTGACATATTTTATCGATTGTGGGCTCAAAATATTTGGCCTAAGGTGAGGTTCTTTAATTGGATTTTATTGCATCGTAGGGTGCTTACTGGTGAGCAACTTATGAAGCATGGTTTTCATGGCCCTTTTAGATGTGAAATGTGTGAAGAGAATGTAGAAACTCTCAACCATATTTTTATTGAGTGTACTTTAGCCTCTGAGCTATGGAGGAGAATGGCCACTTTACTTGGCTTACAGTGGTCCAATTTTTTTACTTTTGAACAACTTTGGAGGGATTGGCCTAATCAAGAGGGTGTTGATCATTTTATTAGGTAGTTAGTTTGGATGGGTTCTACCATTCTTCTTTGGAATATTTGGAATGAAAGGAACAACCAAATTTTTAATCAATATAGGAAGGATATTCACTATATTTGGCAAAATACCATAGCCAACTTAGTTGAATCAGTCCATCAACTCCTTAATCACCCCCAAAACTCCCACCAAATATGGGATCAAGTGATGCAAAGATTGAAGATTAAATATTCTAAGGGCAACCAACTTAAAGGGAATGTGAGTATTAGTAAGATGGATAGGACAAGAAATTGGCAACCTCCTCCTAAGGATTTTGGAAAAGTCAATACTGATGGAGCCTCTAGAGGGAACCCTGGAAAAGCCAGTGTGGGAGGAATTGGTAGACTTTCAGATGGCTCCCTAGTTTTTACTTTTGTTGAGAATTTGGGTATTCTTTCCAATAACCTTGTTGAGGGGTATGGTATCCTCAGAGGCCTTTAGGAGGCTACTAAGTTTGGATGGGAAAATGTGTTAGTTGAGTCTGACTCTCAACTTATGATTAATCTCTTGAAGACTCCTTCTAAGAATCATAAGGTGGATTGGAGAATAAAAAGAATTATTGAGAAGATTCAATTAATCCAGATGGGATTTTTGAAAGTTGATTACAATCATGTGGTCAGAGATCAAAATAAGAGTGTTGATGCTTTAGCTAATTGGGCTTTGGACAAAGGTGATCTTACTTGTTATGGCCACCCTCCTAGATGGTGGGCTTCTCAAATTAGGGAAGCTCTTCTTTCTATCATTTCTTTTGATGGGTCCAGTTCTGAAGGTACCTAGTTTCTTCTTCCTTTTTTTTTTGCTTCTCTTTGGTTCATTCAGTTTTTTTTAGTTCCCTAGCTCATTCTATTCTTTATTTTGTTTCCTCTGTTGATTCTTGCCTTAATAGTCTTCTGGTCTAGATAGGTCATTGTTATGTTCAATTTTTTTTTTTACTTTTTTTTGTTTAGTTTTTTAAGGTGGGTGGGTTCTTTTGTTTTGTTTTGTTTTTGTGTTCTTTGTGTTGTTTTTTTTGTTCTTGTATTTTTTTTGTTTTGTGTTTTTTTTTTTATGCTTTTTGTTATTGTTCTTGTGTTTTTTTCGTTCTTGTTCTTGGGTTTCTCTTTGTTTGTGTTAATTCATGTTTTTATGTGTGAGTGTTTTCTATGTTTTTTATTTTTGTTTATTGTCTGATGTTGGTTGTTTTTAATTTTAATTTTATTTTTATTTTTTAAAATTTTTTAGGTTTTGGTTGTGTTTATTTTTCATGTTTTTTTTTGGGTTATGTCTTTGTAGTGTTTTGTTGTTTTTGTCTTGTTTGTGTTTTTTTATGTGGTTCTTGTGTTTTTCTATGTGGTTCGTGTTGTGGTTTCTTTTATCTTATTGTGTGTGTTTGGTTGTGCTTTTATTTTTGACACACTCAAGGAGCATGTTTTTTATTTTATTTTATTATTTTTGTTGTTATTTACTTATTTTAAAATTGGTTTTGTGTGTTTGTTTGCTCCTTGAGTATGTCAAATGTGGTAGGCCAGGTCCGAGTCCTGGGTGTTTTTGGCGGAATGGATACCCCTGCCTCCTTGGGTCTTACCCGAAAGTGGCATCCCTTTTGGGATGTTTTCCACAAATTAAAAAAAAAAAATTGAATTGGAAAGTCATATAATAGGTAACACTCATGCATACAGTTGGTATGGTTATATGGAATGCAAGGAAGAATGTTTGAATAACCCAGAAAGGAAAATACAACACATATTCCAATACATACAAATTGCTAAAGTTAGACTTTTTAAAATTTAGTGAGAAGGATTTTGATGGATGATTGTGTTGAGCGTAGTAGTATTTTAGCCTTCATAATTTCCTATAATAATTATCTTATAGTTGCATCTTTCAATTTTGAATCAAATACCTTATAGTGGTATTTATGGGTGGTAAAATGCATTCAAATATTAATTTGGAAGAATTTGAGAAACAATTAATCACTCAATTTGGCCCTAGTGAGTATGAGAAATTCTTAAGAGCTCTCACTAAACTAAAATAGACCTCAAATATTTTAGAATATCAAACTCAATTTGAAAAATTGGCAAATCATACTAATGGCTTAAGTGAAGATTTTTTCAATGTTGTTTTGTTAGTGGATTGAAAAATGATATTTAGGTTGAGATTAAAAATTTTAAATGGAAAGCTTGGTGTATGCAATAGGGTTGTCTAGTTTGGTATAATATAAATTCATTGCTTAGATATGCACCTCCAAAATTCCATAGATATAACCTCCACTTCCATCTAATACAACAACAAATCTAGCTAATAAATCACCCACCATCAAACAATTGACTTGAGAAGAGATGGAATCCTATAGAGCACAAGGTCTATACTATAATTATGATGAAAAGTATTGTTATATATACAAATGTGTGCATCAAAAATTGTATTTTCTTGATGTGGATGAGTCAACAACACAAGAGTCCCAAGAAGAAGAGAAGACTAAAGCAAAAGAAGAAAATTAGCCAAAAATTTAGTATATGCTTTAGTAGGAATAGATAATCCCCAAAATATGAAGGTGATAGGGCACTTCAAGGGATAGTGATTAGTTATTATCATTGAATTTGGTAGAATAGGTAATTTTATTGATACCAGAGTGGAAAAGTATACAAATGTCTATATAAATACATATAATTCCTTTGAGGTCATGATTGCCAATGGAGGAATTTTACCTTGTAACAATAAGTGTAGAAATGTCAAGGTAGAAATAGGGGAATATAATATTAATATTGACATTTTTTTCCCTTCACTTAGGAGGATGTGATGTTTTGTTTGGAGTGTAGTGGCTTCTAACGTTGGGTCCATTAGTGTGGAATTTTTCTAAACTATAGATAAAATTCAATCAATAGGGAATTTAATATACTCTATGGGTTATTTCAAGTTATACTTAGCTTATTTCATCTCATAGGTTCTAAAAACTATTAAGGAAGTTGTCCCATAGAGTTGTGGTGCAATTGTTCGCTATGCAAGTCTCAATTATCAATGAAAGGGAGCCATAGAAGGAACTAGAACATTTTTTTGGAAAAACTTGCTTTGTTTTTAGGAAACTAAGGGACCACCTTGTTATAATTATGATCATGCAATTTGGCTTTTTCTAGGTAGTTGTAAAAGTATTCATATGTCCAAAATTAGAGAGAGAAAATTATGCAAGAATTGTTTGCAGTGTTGGAATTTATTAAATTATTTGGTACATGTTAATGTAACATCTTGGGTACATATTTAGATTAGGAGTGTGTCTTAAATTAGGGTTTGAGTATTTACTTTATGCAATGTAATAAATGCACAACAATTGTTAGAATGTGCAATGATGTAAATGTGCATGTTGTCCATGTGTACATGAGTCTATAGAATAGGAATATGGGAAGGTAAAAGTACATGAGTCACATCCCATTATATATAGGCCTTTGATATAGATATAGTCTATGAGATAATGATATGAGTGTAGTATGTTAGAGTAGCACAGGGTAGATACAATGTAGACCATGGAATATTTGAGATCTTCATATTTTGTATGAAGATCCTATTTTTGTGAGATTTCATAAATGATAATTTATGAGTTATTAGAGAAGTTTCTTATGAGTTTTAATTGATTAGTATATTTTCATTATCATATATTTACTATTGCATGCTCATTTTAGACCTTGTGGTAGTTTTTACATTAAATATATAGCATCAAAAGCTAACAGTGGTATTAGATCCACAAGGGATATTGATAGGAGATAGGAAGATCCATAAGAGAGATTGAGAGAAGATAGGAAGATATCATTTTTAGAATTTTTAGAATTATTTTTTGTCTATAATATTTCCACAAGGTTGTAGGAAAACTCGTACAGACTAGGACTCAACATAGATATATTTTCACTAGATTGAAGGGTAACTAGTGAAGTTTATTTATTTTTAGAGATATAGATATTTAGATGGATTTTCTTGTTGTTATCTAAGTTTATTTCAAGAGATTAGTTTATAGTTATAGAAAAATATAACATTGAATATTGAGGAGATCCAATAAGGATGTCCTCATTGAATATTGAATATTAAAGACTCTAGATTGAATAAATAAAAAAGAAACTCTATTGAATATTGAGAAGAGAGAAAAATACCAAGAGAAGCCCTATTGAATATTGGAGAAAGAGGGAATCCAACTGAAGAGATATCATTGAAAAACTTCTAGATTTGGAAGATACAAGATTGAATATTGAATATAGATAAGGAATAGGAAAGGTCCTATTACAAATTAGATAAGCTAAAAATTTTGAAGATCCAAGTAAAGATATCTCAAACAAACTTGGAAGGAGAAAGAATAAGAAGGCTAGAGAAGCCCTATTGAAGAAATTGAAGAAGTGTCCATTGGAGAAGATTTGAAGAAAATATTAAGCTAGAAAATTACAATAAGGAGTAACTCTAGAAAAAGACGAATTTGGGATAATTTTTTCCATCCGAAAACAAGCCCAAAAGGGAAATGGATTTGGCAAGAAGTTTATCAAATTTTGAAAGGGATTCTTGAAGATATCAAGACATTCAGATTCTTGATAAAGAGGCTAGTGAAATAGGCTAGAATTGAATTCAAAGTTTGACAAGAATATTGGAGGAGAAATAAGATAGAAGAGGCCACCATATTTGAGAATTTTGAATACAACCAGAAAGGATTTGAATGTTGATTTACAGGACAACAAGATAAAGGAGGAGAAATGAATATATTGGAGCAAAATATTTAAATATTTGGACTGCAAATTAAGGTGGTATTAAGAGGAAATTAGAGAGCTACAATCCACTCATAGTAAATATAATTCATCTAAGAAGATAGTAAACTTTATTTTAGTCATGACTCACTATTTTGGCTTGTCAAATTCTAGGTTCTAACAAAGATAATATATTTTTGAGCATTTTATAGACCACCCAATAGATCATGATGGGCACAAAACTAACCATGTCCATAAGTTTCCTTTCTTGATATTGATGGTCAAACATAAGTTATGAATATATTGATTGATTAACTTAATTAAATTTATAATTCTAAGCATTAACACATATTCGATCATAGCCTTACCTACATTCAACATGGAAATAATCAATCTCTATACAACTATACCAAACATAGGCTATATCATCTCTATTTTGGGTTCTAATACTTGGAAACCATTGATGTAGCTTTCATTGTGCAACCCATGGAGTACTCACTTATGGATGGAAATAAGTACAAAAGGTAACATAATTTATGAAATAAATTCAACATATCTAACAAGTACATGACCTATTGAAGAAGACAAATTATAAATATAAGCAATACATGACCACCATAGGGTTCTCTATCAATTTAAGGTTGTAGATAAGTTGTGTTGATGTCTCTAAAAAGGGATCATTATATAACCCCATAAAATGATCATACCTCTTCACTATGGAACATGCATCATCACAAATAAGATGGGAGATAATACTTTTGAATTGAATCCTTTATCATATCTTGGTTTGATTTCATAGTGTGATAGTTTTAAAAATAATTAGAATGAGATATTAAAATTTGAGATACATAGGAATTATATTGATATTAAAACTTAAACGTGCATCATATTGTAATGAATTGGTTAAGGAGTTCATATATGTATAATTATCTATCTATCTATCTATATAATATGAGATGTGTAATTTTATATATTGTCTTAATGAATTGCAAGTGAGAATTATTCATATATATGATATGCCTCTAAGAATTTGCAACACTTTACCTACTAGGGATGTAATTTCTATGTTTTTATTGTAATGTTCTACTTTGGTCATAGGTTTATTGATATCCTCCAAGCAACAAAATATATAACAACATTAAAACAACAAGTTGATATTATACATGATAACATCATATAAGTCAAATTATAATAGGAATATAATAATAACTATTGAGATATAAGGTTTTACTATATTGCATAAATAGAGAATAAAAATATTCTTAGTATAAATATGTATATTTTGGTTTCAATTGTATGTCTATTTAGTGAATTTAAGTTTAATATACTAAAAGTAGACATGGCTAATGTTGAATCCACATAATTCTTTCAATATAATTATTTGTACTCATAAGGAGTCATTGATGATTTGGATGCAAAATTTAAATTACTTTCAAAACCAAATCAATTGGATTGTGGATTTGAAATAATACTTTTGATAAAAAAGTGGGTGCATTCATCTATGGGTGAATATATTATATAATTTAACATATATTAACATAAATACTTGAGTATTAGAAAAATAGGAGGTCCATATTTTTAATCCAAAATAAAATAGGGTATGCATACTAGGTTTTAGTACCAAAGTATAGCTATTATTGGGGATAATTTATCTTTTCATGCTTTTAAAATTTTAATATGGTGTTCTCCAACATAATAAACTTTTCTATATATATATATTTAAAGATATATGCCATTGGATGGAATTTTCTCTAGCTTTCTATATTTAAATATTTAGAATTTGTGAATGTTATGCAAATAATATTTTATTTGAAGAAGTTTTGAATTTCAAAATGATCTTATAGAATAAATTGAAACATACATTACTCAAATCTCATAGAAAAGAGGAAAAGAGATCAAAAAGAGAAAACAATTAGACATAATGATTAGATGATGCCCTTAGGTACCCAAAGTAATGATAATTACAAATATCACATATTGATACAATGGACAGATTCACAAAGCGTCTAAATACCTAAACTAATTATAAATTAATTACATCTAGATACATCAAATAATTATAAACTAATTACATAAACCATAATGCACATAGATAATAGTATATTATAATAAAGTTAAACTTGCAAAGTTAATTATTGGATCATAAGGTAATACATTAAACTCCATATCATGTATCTTCTATATAATAAGATAAAAGATCTCACTAAAGGTTAGTTGTTTGTGTTCCTTCTTGAACATAAGCACAACATGAACCATTAGTTCAAGAATCTAAAAATATGAAAAGAGATTATACAAAACAAGTTTGACAGATATTGCATCTTTCATCTTTGTGCCTTTAAAGATCCAACATATATTCTCATTGCCTTAAATATTGTAATATAGTCCTTGATGTTATTGAACTCATCTATTTTGAAAGAAACAAGATTTATTTACAAGTGACTAAATTTCATAGCATTCACTTTTCCAAATGAAGTTTTTAACTTTATTCGAAGTTTGGAGGGATCAACTTTGTCTTTAATATGAAAAGCAAATTTAGCTTAATTAACATTATAAATAATCCAATATCTTACAATTGATACTAATAAGTTACTTTATTAGGGGCATCCATTATATGCTTCTTGAAGATGAACCAAAGTTTCTTACTTCATAATAGCCCATAATTTGAGTTGACCATATAATGTAATTATACCTATTCAAATGGGTAACACAAGATAGAGAATACATTATGCCCAAGATTTCTTCTTACTCTACAACAAGTTATTGAACCAATGCTACTAATATGATGATTTAAAATAATATGTGATCTTAAAATGGGGTTAAAATTATGCCATATGTAAGAGTCACAACCTTTGAAAAATCTTGATTACTATCCAAGAGCAAAAAAATATTATTGTCCTAAAACCTTATAAAATTTACTATCAACCAATGTTTCCACTTGTCATAATATGATTTACAAACTTGTACCCACTATAGCTTGTAACTTCTCTACCATGGGGTGTCATGAGAAAATAAGGGATTACCACTTGTTTTAGTTGGATTAGTATTACGTGTTCATATATATATATATATATATATATATATATATATATATATATATATATAAAATATTTTTACTTTTTCCACCTAACCTCCATATTGGCTATAAAATCAACCAACATCCCACCCAAATATTGCATCATAGTGATAAATGTATCAAGCAAGATTCAAATCGATGCATCTTAAACTATCAATATTTTGAGCTAGTTGTGCTAGGCATGAACCATTATTTTTTCTCAACAAACATTTAAGGTATGCTTCCACTAGATGAGTGGAATGGATTTTAGAGATAAAATAACAATATTTTTTTAAAATAGAGGGAACAAGTATTGACCTTGCTACCCTTAGCTCCATAATTTCAATGCCTGCACTTGTTAGAAATAATTAAATTTCCATATCATTAGGTAGGAAAGATGCTTACATTCATAGAGGATATATTTTTAAATTGGTTATATGGTATTAAAATGATCCCCAAATGTATTACATCATCACCACATATTGGTATTACATCAAAGCTTGGATATTCTCCATGTATTACTTGGCAATATTTGAACTTGAATATTTTTCGTAAATGTTGAGGAATCTAATTGATTAAGCTAATGCCATTTGATAAATAAATTTATTTGTTGCATAGGGGACCTCTATAAACCCTAGCCCATTGGGTAAAGATGAATTCAATGAAACCCTCAACCTTTTAAGAAATCAAACTAGGGAAACCCACTAGAAGAACTCAGTCACTACCAATTGGCCTATCCCTTTTGAGTAAAAATAATTAAGATTTGTTTCAATGACCAACTACCCCACTATGCAAGTTGTTTGAAATAAAATTTCAGGGTAAAATATGGGTTTTTGAAAGGGCTCTCTGTCCCTTTTATACTAGGATTTGAACTTGGATCTCCCAGATTAAAATCCAAATACATACCACTATAGTATCCCTCATGAGACCCTTCTTGGAGGCTATGTTTCTCATCATACCATAAAATATTTCATCTCAAAATCATTGTGTAAAAATAAAAGGTATGAGTATTAATCTCATGACTGGTGGGTCCATATCTCTAATGTTAATGCTTGATGGCTAGTTGGTAAGACAAAGCCATTAAGAGAAGAATGTGGCTTGATTATTGAATACAATATTGCCTCCTATATCTTTAATAATTTTTAAATTTAAATCCATGAGAGAAAAATAGCATAAGGTGCAACCCATATCAAACATGTAACCATCAATATCACAAAAGCCTAATGAAACCATATTAATCAAGTCAAAAAAATATTGGGATGGAGAGAATATTGCAATGCTCCTTAAATTCATCGACCAATAATTTATTTATGCATTATAAAGAACAAAAGAAAATGCCAAAGGAGGGATTTGAACTTACATCCTATGAAATACAAGATAATCCACATATGCTAAACATTTTAGAATAGCATGTCATGATCAGAGGACATGAGTAACTTGACCTTGTTAAAATTCCTAGAGGAGAATTGTGCCTATTACCAAGAGAAATGTAGCCCTTTGGGTTAGGAATAATGAAAAAAAACTTAAATATTAGAATTTTTCCTATGAATTTATAAAATTTAATTTTGATGTTCATGGAGATAATTTTCTTTTAGAAAATAGAAATGATCACTCTTTGACTCTTTGACCCTTATGTTGCATAAATTATAATGATTTATGAAGCTTAGGAAAATAAGTTGTTATAATAATTGAATGGAACAATAGAGGCTCTAAAAAAATAATCTTTTGCATAGTCAAGTAACATCACTTCAAACTCTTCTTGATACCATCTTAGATTTCACAATGATTTTTTGAACAAACTAAAACATGAATTACTTAAATATTATAATAAAGGGCAAAAATAAAAAACAATGAAAGACAACTATGCGAGAATACCCTTAAACACCAAACTAATGATAATGACAAATATCACATTAATATAATAAATTAGTTCAAAGCTTTTATTAATTATAAATAAATTACATAACCCTTAAATGACATACCTAAAGTTATGTTATAATAAAGTTATCCTAATAAAAAGCAAAAAGAAAAAACAATAAGATACAACTATGCGAGAATACCCTTAAACACCACAATAATGATAATATCAAAGATCACATTAATATAATAAATTAGTTCAAAGCTTTTATTAATTATAAATTAATTACATAACCCTTAAATGACATACGTAAAGTTATGGTATAATAAAGTTATCCTTCCAAGCTTAATTATGTGTTTGTTAGTGATACATTGACTTTTATTTTATACTATATAATGCTCTTAGGATTTCACGAAAAAATAATTTTGTAATGTCAATATTGACAAATAAAGACAAATTATATACATCAGGAGAAAATTACTTATTTAATATTTAACTTATAGTCAACTCATTAAATTAAAATTTTATATATATATATATATATATATATATATATATATATATATTTATATTAAAATTAATAAAAATAATAACCTTATATTTCATATTAAGATTCATATATTATAAATTAACGAGTGTTTTACATATGATGTTAATCTTAATATTTAAAATTTGGAAAAAGTTAATATATATTAAAATTAAAAACTTATCACCTTATATTTTATAGAAAACCATTCATTATAAAATTCAACAATAATTTTACATATAATTCATATTATGATAATATTGATTTTAATATTGTTTGGAGGGATAACACAAAGTTGGGGTTTTGGCTCTTCTTTGAGAGGTTCAAGGTTCAACCCGTGGTATGGGCAAGTGTGAGGGGGTAGGAGGGGGTGGCTGGGTGTGTGTATGGTTGTGTGTTTGGCCCCTATTGATAAGCTCAGCTCTCACCTTAAGCTCAACTCTCACCCTTATCAGAGGTCATGGTAGGATGAAAATGTGTGAGGGGTGTGTATGATTGTGTGTTTGGTTCCTATTAATAAGCTTAGCCCTCACCCTTATAAAAGGTTATGGTGCCACATAAATACTGGTCATAAAAGTTTCTCACATTAATCAAATTTTAAAAATAAATATAATTTTAATATTTAAAATTTAAATAATTATTTTAAAAAATTTAAGATCTTATATATATTTTTATATAACAAATTCACTCACACTCACATACCCCATTTTGTTTTAAACCTAAATTAAAAAAAAAAAATCTAAAACCTAAACCACTACTTATCCCACAAAAACTATACCATATAACAATTAAAAATTACAACTTTTAACTCTGCTTCATTTAAAGTGTGTTAAATATTACAAACTATACCATATAACAATTAAAAATTACAACTTTTAACTTAACTTTTAACTCTGCTTCATTTAAAGGGTGTTAAATATTAATTTTATTTTCTCTTTTTAAACTTATAAAAATATAAATGGTTTAATTATAAATAAAACCATAATAACTAAACAATTTTGTGTAATTTTTAATGTGTCTTAGTATGTGTCTTGAACGTAAAAATATATATATATATAAAAGGAAACTTACATTAAATATTTTATAAGTTTTAATTTAAAAGACTAAATTTAAATCATAAAGATTAATTTTATTTTATCTTATAATTTTATTATTATTATTTTATAAATATTCTATAATTCACTAAGGACTCTTCCATGTCTAAAATACTAATACCCAAAACAAACACTTAAAATAAGTTAGACAAAAAAAAAAATGTTCTACCTTTCCAAGTTATGCGGATCTTCGTTGGAAGAAGATTCTTTCATGTAATCTGTGTCTAATTCACACTTAGCTATTGTTCTACCCTTCGACATTTTTTAATTGTTATAATACATTTATAATGGCCAATCTAACGACCATTTTATTGCTCTTCTGCTTGGAAGTATCCCATAAATCTTGGATGCCATACCCATCAATGTCATCAACATAAAAATAAAATACTTGGAAGGACGAAGGAATCAAATGACAATTTATTATATTTGTGGATCTTATCATCTTTATGTCTGGATCTGTAGTATCAAGTATCCTTGACGTTCTTGTGAATTCCGCCGGACGGCATGGACTGGATATATACAAAAGCAAGAAGTCAAATTTTACTTTGAAAAGAACTTGAATTCATATATATACGTAGAGAGAGTCTCTCAGACTACAATAAATTTTTATAAGCTATGGAGAAGAGTTCAGATCTGATGAAGTATTCTCCAAAGTTAAACAAAGCGTTGAATTTAGTCCCTGGTGTTCGTTATAATGGCGGTTATGAGAGGCTTGGGAGACATTCCGCGGAGAGATATCACAGAAGGAGGCCAGCATCCATAAGATTGGGCCGCAAGAAGGCCCTTGTGCTTAGGATTTGGAGGAGGTTTCCTTTGAAAATTTTCTGTATTTACACCTTGGCCTTGCTGAGGAGATTAAAATCTTTATTCCATGAGATTGTTCGGGAATTGGCTGGTTCAGAATCAGAGGCACTCCGTACCGAAGTTGCTCCGTTGATGTCTATGCGTTCTTTGATGTTTTTGCCTCTCTAAAGTCAAGTATTTAACTTTTTCTCTGTATTTGACTACTTGTCGATGATTTTTGCTTTTCTAAGGTATATAACTTTTTCTCTATAGTTGAGTATTTTGTAGATAAGTTGTTTAAATTTGGTAAAATCATTTTGGGATGAAGTTGTTTGGGTAGTTAAATACTTGTGGATTTTTTTTTCTGTAACTGAATACTTGTCGACGAGTTATGTAAATTCCATAAAATCAATCCTGGATGGAATTGGAATTGGATGCTCCGTCGATGTCTATGTGTTCCATGATGTTTTTGCCTCTAAAGTCAAGTATATAACTTTATCTGTACTTTTCTATGTTGATTGTCTAGAAGTTGAGAGTGGTGGAAGTTTTTTTTTTAAAGTTCACTTAATTTTATTTTTATTATTTAATTGTTTAAGATTTATAATAATCATTTTTAAAATAAAAGATGTTATTAATTAATGTAAAGATATTTTTTTATTGAGAAATACTTCTTATACACATTCGCTCTGGGGATTGAGTCGACCACAACACACGGATAATTAATGTAAATATTTATAATAACCACCTTTAAAACAAAAATGTTATTGATTCTTAATATGAAAAACACTAAATTTTAGAAATATTAATAACAGAACACTTTTTATATAATGGTTTTTAATAAAAAAGTTTATAATATTTTTATGTTTTAACTCTCGAGCATAAATAGACGCATTTTCTGCTAAAACTCAAAAATATAAATACCCGTAGAGCCGCGGCCGCTTTGCAGCATTGTGAAGATAAAATTCAAGCACTATCCATCGAATTTAATCTATAGTATATGTGATGTCGTTTTAACGTAAAAACCATAAAACAGAAATACCCATGAAGTATTTATGGTGCCCTTGCACTGAATTTTACTTGTATGGCTTCCTTATCTAGCTCTCGAAGATTCAAGAAGTTTATACTCAACATAAATTTATTTATAAAATATAAGAGAACATTAGAGTATAAAGGTTCAATTTTTTTTTTTTTTTTGTTTAAAAAAGTTAGTAGCATCTTCTAATAGGATCTATTTTTTCACCTAGTTTGTTTTTTATAAGCATTTATTTTAGTGAGTGGATTTGGAGGGAGGGACTCGGGATTGGAACTGCTGATTTCAAACAAACACTCAGCCGAGATATGATCTAGTTATCTCAATATTATATTCTTTTGATTTTAATGATATCTATCATCTTTCAAATGAATATTTTTAATCATGTTTGTAAATCTACAAAATTATGTTATTAATAGATAGTTAGCATTTTAAAAATATATATAAAAAGAGACTTTGGAATTCCACCTAATCAGGACACACAAAGAAACATTAGCAAAAACTGTAAAGTTGATTTTTCAAAGGAATTTAATGATTCTATTGATATTCAGGTTGGTGAGACCCGTCTCCAACAATGGGTGGTTTATATCAATCTCCCCAATACTTGTTATCAGTCGGTGTCAGACTATAGCTCACAAGATAAAATACTACTCTCTTATGGAAGATCGATTATAAAATCGAGCTCCAATAGAGACTTCAACACCTTCAAACATAATTAAATCTGCCCCTCTTGCTAATGGAGGGAGGAATGGATATTTGTCACCAGAAAGAACGGTAAAGTAAACTGGTCACAACCTTCTATGCGAGCTGGTAAAAAGGAGTCTCAACTGAGTTCTCAATTAGGGAGCTCTCATACAACCTCTACAGAAGGAACTTCTACTTCTCTTTCTGTAAGTACCTTTAGTGGTGTAATAACAAAAATGTTTTCCCAAATCTTCAAGCCTCCTAGTTGGCTAAGCCATCAACTATACCAGATTTTGTCCCCTCAAGCAGATACCATGTCTCTTCACCTAATATGCCTAGTGAATTTCACTCATGAAACCCTTGTCACTCTCGTAGTCTATTTAAGGAGGCCTTAGACATCCCTTTGGAGAAGAAATGACAAACAAATTTTATTCATGAAAACCATAATAGGTTTCTCACAAACACCTTTGAATCTTTGGCAGATTTCGAGGACTCTAAGATCATCAAAGGAAATATGCTCCTTGATTGTGTCTCATGAAGTGCATGTCTTGGAATGTCAGGGGTTTGACAGATTCTATGCACAAGTACATAGTGCATCAGGTTTTAGATGAAATCAAGATCAAATTTGGTAGTATTGATATTCTTTACCTTCAAGAAGTCAAAGTCACTAACTTTATTTTTTTAAGTACTTGCTCCTTTCTCTAGCCTCGAGGCCACACATTTCATACTATGCATGATATAGGTAAAGGAGGGACAATCATCTACCTTTCATAACCTTATCATTCTAGACTGATCTCTTAGGATTGTGACCCTTCTGATCATGTTGTCTGGGTTGTGATGGATATTGATGGCCATCTTCTTGGTGTGCTCAACATCTATGCACCTAATGATGCCAATGATCATTGTGCACTTGGGTGGTGGGCGGTGCTCTCTCTCCCCCTACTATCTGGTTGCTCTATGGAGACTCCAATATGATTGAATTCCCACATGACAAGGTGGTTCTTCTTTCTATGAGGTGGGCCGCAAGGGAAAGAGAAGCATGGCTTTTCATGAAAGAAAATTTGGGGCTCTATGACCCTAATAGTTGCTTTTTACCCTCTTTGTTCCCAACTAGTACCTGGTTCACATGGTCTAACAATCAACAGGGTGAGAGTCATATTATAAAAATATTGGATAGAGCCATGCTCTCAAATTCTAATATTTTCTCCTTTGAGTGGCCCTCATATTCTTCTCCCTTTGTCTCTATCCACCTCGAGCTCTACTTGTTTGACCATTCTCCCATTATCTTTTCCATTCTAATTTCTTCTACCCCCACTCTTCTTTATCGATTGTAATTTTACCTTAATACCTCTATTTTGCACCACCCTATGTTGAGGGTCTATGTTATAAGAATTTGGAACTTAGTCCCCAGACTAAAAGTGACCTCATATTGAATTGATTGGTGGAATGTTGCTATCCAGTGCACTGATAGCTTCCTATTCTCACTTTGGTTTAAGATTTCTAAGCTTCATCGTCGCTCCAACGTTACTCTTAAGAAAGAGTTAGAAGTGGCCTCAACTCAACTTCAATCCAATCCTTTCAATGAGGAGCTTCAGAGGCACCTCGCTATGGTTAAACACCAGCTTTTGATGGTAGAGAACTATGATGCCAAAGGGGTGCAAATCAAGGTGAGGTTGCACTAGCTCAAATTTGGAGACAGGGTGACCAAGGAGTTCTTTTAATGTTTGCATCATTGCAACCAATGTTTGGGCATTACAACCTTTAACATTAATGGAGAGCATATTTCTAAACTTCCTAGTATTCTCTCTACTTTTGAAGAGCACTACTAGACTGTGTTTACGGCTTAGGCCCACTCCCCATAATATGACTAGGCTCTTAAATCCTATCTTTCTGTTATCCTAGAGTGGCTTTCTCAGGCTCAAAAAGTTACCTATATGTCTGGTCGTAAACTCTACACTTAATTATCAATCCAGGGTGAATGATTTAAAGAGCAGTAATCCAATATAGATTATACCACAATGATTAATCTCAGACTTAATTCTATTTTTCTTAGTTTCAGGTTTGCAGAAAATAATAAAAGTTACAGAAAAAGAAATTGTGTTGAATTAAAATAAAATGCAATTTTATGATTTATACTAATTAAATGTTGTGTATATTTATTGGTGTGGATCCACGTGCAACCTATTAATTTAACTATCTATTTTTACCTTATAGTCTAAAATGATGCAATTTAATTTAATTGATAATTTAAAATTAATTCTATGTACTAACTAATCCTAACCTATTTTAGGGGTGAGAGAATAGGGATTGGCTATAGGAGTGGGCCCTACCTCCTAGAGGATAGTGTAAATATCTCTCCCCTAAACTATTTTACTTCAGTAACTAATGTGCATTAAAACTACTAACACTATTTTAATTCATGGATGCAGGAAAATACAGTAAAGATTACATAAGCGAGTAAATCATAATAAAATCAATGACACAATTACCAAATTCATGAAGAAAAGTGTTGCTGCTTTATTGATGAAAATTCAAATGTATAGGATCTCGAACATCAAGCCTTCAAAATAGCAAAAATTGTATACAAAAAGCATTTGAACATTAGACATTAGACCTTTTCAAAGGTCTCTCTCCTATATTTTATAATGTCGCTTGGACATTTTCAATGGAATTCCTCCACATATTTTGCCATGTTTCTTATCAGCTTGATGATTCGAATACTAACCTTACAACAATAATAATCTAAACTAATACTATTTTGTAACCACCTTGGACTTTGTCACAATCACGATGGTCCAAGTGGCAAATTGACGAACTAACATAACAAAAGTTCTTAATTTGAATAATCTAATGATGCAACAATACAACTATTTGTCCTTCATTTTAGGAAGAGATAAAATAGGCTTACATCTAAATCTAAACATCTTAACAAAGTAATAATCTTAAAAATTTCTAATAACAAATTTATATAACAACTTATAAAATATCATGTAAAATACCAACATGTAAGTCAATTGTGCTTACTGTATATGCTACGTAATGATGCTATGTTGTCACTAGACGTGGCATAACAATGCATTAGATAATTTGACTTTGGTTAATATTCTTTCTGTAACACCTTTCAGTAGATGCTTTTTGTAGCTATATTCTATAGCGTTCATCCACGAGTCTCCTTAGCACATCATTCTTATGGCTGGTCTGTCCACGCTTGTCATCTGGTCCGTGCCTTGCCGCATCATTTCCTATGAAGCTCCTACAATGTTCTCCTACCGAAAACACACAAAAACTTGCACACTTTTGTGTAAAACACAAGCACAAATTATTTTTATCATTATGGATCAAATTCATTTATAAATCATATGGATAAGACAAAATAATCATCAAAATACATTTGTTTTCATAAATTTACAGATAGAAAATAGATTAAACTTGCATAAAATACATACGGTTTTAACACTCATCATTCCCCCAAACTGAAGGAGATGCATGTCCTCATGCATACAGATTAAAATTATAGTATGTCCAATAAAACTTTGCAGCAAATTTTTAATAACTTTAACAGTTTTGCAGACATAGTAAATAAGACATTGCAATGTTACGTAAATAATTTTTTAGGTATAAGTAAAACACTGCAATCATTTTCAAAAATCGTTTGATAATTCTTATCAAATAAGGGACTGTAAATTTCTTCAAATAAAATACTAAAATAGTATACATGAAATATTTGCATTCATTCACAAAAATAAGTCTGCAAAAATAAAATACTGCAAAGTGAAAATAACAACTATTTTTAGATATGCAAAAAGGAAAATACTGCAGATATAAAGATGAAATAATTAAAAACTCTGCAAATAATTAAAATTAAATATCATCATGAAAATCAAATAAAGTCTATAAATATAATTATGCAAGTTCATCAAAGGTCTGTTATGACTTTTTGAATGTCCATGTTTGACTTAGATTTAAGTTGGGATGAAACCCGTGTGGGTTTTGGTATCTTTATCGATAAATTCCTCTCTCGCTTCACCTTCTACACCTATTCTTTGGCCTCCTTGGGATCAAGTGGTAGTTCAATAGATATTGTCTTCACATGCTCGACCTCTACAGATCCTCCATCCTGTGACTCATACAATGCATCCTATTTCTCTAGAGGAGGAGGTGGTTCAACTGCTTCAATGACGTGGTTGATTATTGCGTCTATATCATGGGGTATCCCAACGTTAAGAGATAATCCTGTTTGAGGCATCCCTATTTTTATGGATGATTTCGGTCTTTGAGGGTGGTTCTATTGAAGCAATTCAGCAAATGGAATTGAGTTGTCTTCTTCAAGTACTTTGGTGAAATCAATAACCTTGCTAAAATTCATCGATTTCTTTGGCTTTTTATCGGACGTGGAGCTTTTATTGGGAGAGGTACTGACAATTGTTGGTTGGGTGACTGGGTCAACTAGTTTTACCACCCTATCCATAGAAATCTACTTGAGGATGTCAAGCTAGAGAGTAAGGGCACGTCTCACTAAGGTAGCATGCTCGATAAACTCATTTCTGAGTCTATCCAGCTTGATATGCAGTAGGGTTTGCTATGTTTGGATTTGTCCAAGAGTCTCTATGAAAGGATCTAATGTAAGTGGGTTTATTTTTGGGCTGGATGTCTCTCCTGTTTCCTAATTTTTTGGAACATATTTCTCATGTCTAGTCTTTCTTGTAGGCTGAGAGGATTTGGATGGCTTGGAATGGGTAGGGCATTTGTGCACAGGGGATTCCTCCTCCTCCTGACTCTCATATTTAGAACTTCCCTCAGACACACTATCCCTAGTGGATTTTGACTCACTCGGCTCAGAATGAATGGACAGGTTGGCTTCTTCTACTACGGTATCCCATGGAATCCCAATTTCAAATGCTTTATGTAAAACTATCAATTTTATCAACCCATGATGGGTGATTAAATGAAACTTGGGATTGTCTTTGGAATTTTTAGGTTGGACTCGAGTGATTATGGCTTTTATAGAATGGTAGAGGAAGTATGGGAGGTTAATTACACAATCCTCATGCCTAGGGTATTTTAAGTTTAGCATCATCTTGAGGTGATAACCCCCATAATTGGACAATCTCCCTTCCAACGTAAAAAATTTCATTAGGATTGTAGCTGCCTCCTACCATTTTATAGGAAGTGAGGAAGTAGCTATGCCTTTGATCCACCCATATCTGTCTCGGGTTACAGTGCATCTCTCCCCAAATATTTTCAACCATCTGGTTCACCCCTTTATAGGTAGACTTATAGTATCATTGGTCGACTTTGAAAAGACTCAGGACTTCAGATATTAGGCTGGTGGTAACTTTAATTTTGATTTCACCCACATGGGTTACCATGGTCATGGGATCACAGTTCATGATGAACTACTTTGCCATGCCCTGGTCATGCCCTTGGAATTTTGTTAGGGCATCCCACCAGTGGGCTTCCACCATAATTTTTTAACAACATCACTAGGGTTCTGGGTATTGATGGATGAGGGTTCACTTCGTTTATGGAATGTAGTTCTAGGTATAGTGACAGATTTAGTGGATAGGGTAGGGTTTAGCGGGTAGAAAGGTAAGGTGGTTTTGAGATAAACTTTGGCCTTTGCTTAAAATTCTGCCATAGAGTTGCTTTTAGCTGAGAGATAAAAAACCTGCAGATAATTTTGATAAACAATTACATGCATGGGTTATAAAACAAACAAACTCCTATATATTTCGACCCTATGGGTTATAAAATAAAATAAATTCCTGTATATTCCAACCCATGCAAAAATGTAACATCGAATTTTGAGTAAATTATCATGTATATATATTTTTTGCATAATTAAAAGGAAGTTTCTTGTATTTTATATAGAAAATGATTATTTTTTTTAAATATACTTCTAGCTTTTATTTTTTTAAAATTCCTAAAAAAAATATTTTCTTTCAAAATGGTTTCACCACCTTAATTACCTGTCTTCATTTATTTTTCTATCATCATCCACTTCGTTTATTTTCTTTGACTTTTTTCTACAATTCCCTGCATTCTTTGTCCACTGTATAGTAATATTATGTCTTTTGTGCAGTGGTTTCATCTCTTGGTCATACAAAGGATTTTCCATCAAGTTGTAGAGCTCATGCTATGAAAAGATAATTAGGGTTAATTTTTTTGTTTTAGGTTTCTTATGCGGCGAAAAATGGATAAATCCTAGCCTTTCATTCCTCCTCGATCGATGGCTCACAATTTTGATCCGTGATGCTCCTTATCATTGCTTTGCTCGACCAAGTGTCACTAATCACCATTTCCTCATGCGTGGTGGTCGGTTGCTAGCTTGTAGGGGAAGTTTTGATAGGTCATGTGAATTCAATCGAACTAGATCTTGGCCCTCTATTTTCCCCTAATCGATGGTTTATACACTTTATCCATGGTGTATTCCCTCATTGCTCCATATGGCCAAGTGTCAATGATCGATGCTTGGGCTGTGAGGTGGTCGACTTATCTACATTTTTCTTCTTTTAGCATGACACTTTCCCGCCACCTTGCATGGGAATAAAATAATAAAATTTTAATAAATTTAATGTTTGTGTTATGAGTTCAATTGCGAAAGGAGATAAAACTTAAACCCCTAACTTGGTATCCCTTTGGATTCATACACATGTATCCTCTTCATACGACATCTATTACCATGCCTTAACATGTGTATCTTCTTTGTCTGTCATCTATTGCCATGCCTTAATACATGTACCTTCTTCGTCCGGTGTCGGCTTCTCCATAATATTTTCACCATATTTTAAATTTAAATTTTATAATCACCATACAATGCCCTATTTATAATCTACCTCTTGGTCATGAATGTCCATGTAATCCGTTCATGCCCATGCTTGTTTAGGTTTTCATAATCCTCCTCATAGATTGGTGGTATTTACTCCATGCTTTACCTTTCTCTCCAAGGCGATTAATTGTAACATGTTCACATGATTTTTTTGACCAATCATAAGTGTGCACGACATCACTTCATGCTCTAGGTTGTAATTTCTAAATTATCTTCATGCAAAGGTTAGAGAGCTTGGCTCGTTAATCTGAACCTTCTGCGCATGATTCCCAAAGTCAAATCTTGATCATCCAATTTTGTTGTGCACTATTTTCAATGTTGAGTCCATATTTCAATTTTCATGCCATGATTCATAGGTTTAAATTTAAACATGGTGTCATGATAAAATTTTTAAGTACCCATGCGAATTTACCTTTTCATACCAAAGTCCTTGTAAAAATAAATAATTATTGATAATTACCTTGTATGATTATGCTTTGACACGTGTCATCTATCTTGCACAAATCTGAGATCGTTAATACTTAGAAAATTTTTATGAAATGCTACATAAAGTATCTACAAAAATATGTATAGAAATAAAAATATCTATAAAAATTATCTACAGAAAATTGTCTATAGAAAACTATCTACAAAAAATATCTACAAAAACTATCTACAGAAACTATCTACATAAAATATCTATAGAAAATATCTATAGAAACTATCTACAAAAAATATCTACGAAAACTATCTACAAAAACTGTCTATAGAAATATCTACAGAATATATCTACGGAAACTTTAATTATAGAGTCGAAGGAATACTTTACCTGATTCCTCATTTTTTCTTTTTCTCCCCCCAAACTGTATCATGAATTTTGAATGAATCTTTTACTTTCCTCCTCCATAGGGAGAGGTTTTATTCTGTAAAAGTTTATATTATGGCAAATCTTATATATAATAATTTTAATATTGTTTTATTTATTTAATTAAGGATATGGGGGATTTACTTATGTATTATTTATGCAAAATGTAACTACCTCCTTGGCTTCTGAATAAAATATCCCATGGTCTTATTAACAATTCCTTCCAATGCCCTAGAGATGTTATTTTCTTGTTTTACTTCCTTTAGTTTCATTAAGGAGTTCCATGTGAGAGAAAAATAATGAATTTAAACCTGATACCAGTCATCAATATTTGCAAAATAGATCTTCATCAAAGGTTTAGGTACTTTCAAAACTTGTTTTGGAAGAGAAAAATAGGATAGTCATTCTGGTATCATCTTGATGGCCTTTTTCTATAGAAATGTGCATCTATTTGCTATTCTTATAGGGGTGCAAAGCTTTGGGGAATTGGATTCCCAACCACTCTATCAAAGTCCTGATGGGAATTGTAACCCTATCCTTACTGCTTTGTCCCTACAAGTGAATATTAAGGCTTTGGGAATTCGAGCCACATTTTTGTAGGATGAAATGGACTATGATATATGTGTGGCAATGTGATGGTGGTATGGAATGGAAGCTTTCTTATGAATTTGTTTTCCTTAGGTATAAATGATCTAGAGTTGTTTTACAAAGACTCAAACATCCTAGTGATCTTAAACAAATTCATCTATTCATCTCACGAATCGATATGATGCTAAGGTTGTCCTAGTGGTTTCAAGCATCTCAAGGACCAATTGTGTGTGCAGTGAATGTTCATTTCTCATTATGAGTAAGGATCAACTAATCCATTGGTAACTTATGCCAACAAGCTAGCTCATCCATGAGCGTCCATAGATCTATACAAAAGAAGGTCACTAATGTGACAAACTTGGCACCACACGTAAGGATACCTTATTGCCAGGTAGGTTTCATTCAACCCATTGCTGTAATGAGGATCACCCCATGGTTTTTGAAACACTAAGAATTCTAGGGATTCAAGCTCCTTTCCCTTATTTTATTGGATTTTATTTGGGATACTTGCTTATTTTGAGGAAGAGCAAGGGGAATTTTATTGCTTTTTGGGGTACTTGCTCATTTTGAGGAAGAGCAAGGAAATTTTTATTTCTTTTGGGATACTTGCTCATTTTGAGGAAGAGCAAGGGAATTTTTTTTTCAAGGGTGAAGGGGGAGCTTGTCCTTTTGCCAATTCTTTAGCTTTCTAGACCATGCACATAATTGGATGAGCAGGGGAAACCATTCACTTTATGGCAATAGTAACTTCATGAGTTATGCCTTTCCAAACTTCACAATGTTTTTATTTGTTATAATGTGCGTAGTCCAAGAGGAAACTTGATTGACCAGGAACAACCTATGGCACTTAAGGATTGTTTGATTTTCAATGGAGATTTCTTAAAACACTAGTGGTGGTTGAGTGGTTGAAAACACCTAGATTTTGTTTAGCAAACAAAGTGTTATGCAAGATGTGGCAGTAGTTTCCCTACAAGTTTTCAAACTGATTTAACTAGAAGAGGTGTCTCCTTTGGAGATTTTTGAAATAATATTGAGACTGAATAATGATGAATAATGAAAACATTGTAGATATTGGAACTCCATCATGAAACAATAGGAAGTATATTTAAAGAGTGATTTTTCATGATAATATTCTTTCATTTTCCAAGTGGTATATTAGCAATAATATATATATATATTCTTATTATTATATATATATATATTTTTTTTTATGAAGAGAAAGAGAAGTTGTTATTCAATAATAGTTGATTGCAGTTCAAAAATGCACTGCAAATCAACCTGTTGCTTAAGATGGTGTATGAATTCTTCTTTAGATAATGGCTTCTTGTAGAGTTTAAGCCTATGCCCATTTACTAGTAATCTTCTTGTTGAATCATCTATAGGCTTAAGTTTAACTGTACCATTCCCAAACATTTCTTCAATCTCATAGGGTCCTAGCCATCTTGTCCTTAACTTACCTTGAAAATCTTGGTAGCGGGAGTCAAATAACAAGGCCCAATCTCTTGGTTGAAATGTTTATGGTACAATGTGTTTATCATACCATTTTTTCCTTTTTTGTTGAGTTAATTCAGTCTTGTGTAATGCCTCTAGTCTTCTTTCATCTAGAATATTTAATTTTTCCAATCTAGCTTTTTGTGCTTGATCCAAGTTCATGTCAAGTTGTACCATTGTGCGAAGAGTTTCTATCTCAAATTCAATAGGCATAATAGCTTGCTTGCCATAGACCATTTCATAAGGTGACAATCCTGTGGTAGTTTTCCAAGTTGTATTATATGCCCATACAACTTCTTTTAATATTTTTTCCCAATCAACCCTATTAACAACTACAATTTTTGTAATGATCTTTTCAAGTTCTCTATTTGTAACTTCTACTTGTCCATTAGCTTGAGGGTGATATGGTGAAGTTTTTTGTGTTTTATTTGATAGATTTCAACAAAATGTTTGATTACTTTGGAGAGAAATTGAGATCCATGATCTGAAACTAGTTCTCTAGGTGCTCCAAAGCGTTGCATGATGTTTTCATAAATAAAATCAGCTACATGCTTAGCTTGTGCTCGTGGCAAGGCTTTTACTTCAGCCCACTTGGTGACATAATCTGTACACACAAGTATGTGTTTATTGCCTGCACTTGGAGGGTCTATTGGTCCAAAAAAATCAATTCCCCATTTCTCGAATGGTTCAAACATTATTTGTGGTACCAAAGGCATCTCCATTGAAGGTGTAGGTTTACTAGCCCTTTGACAAGCATCACATCTATCAACGAATTTATAGGTATATTTATTCATAGTAGGCCAAAAGTAACCGGTTTGAAGCATTTTATTGGCTATTCTTTGGGCGGCATAATGGCCTCCACAAGGTTCTTCATGTGCTACCCGAATGATGTCATATACATATTCTTCTTGCACACATCTCCTAATTACTTGGTCAGGGCAAGATTTAAACAAGACTCCATTAATCCACATATAAGGGGCACTCTGATGTATTAGTTTTCTATGCTCATGCGGTGTAAAATTCTGAGGCATTTTTCTTGTTACTAAATAATTTACAATATCAACATACCAAGGAGTGAAAATAGAGAGAGCAAACAAATGTTCATCCAGGAAATTATCAGGAATTAACTCATCATCATCAAATATTTGCATACGAGATAAATGATCTGCAATGACATTATCCTTGCTTGCTTTGTCTATAATTGTGACATTAAATTCTTGCAATAAGAGAAGCCACCTAACCACTCTACCTCCTACTGTAGCTTTATTCATTAAGTATTTTATGGCTAAGTGATCGATGTGAACAAATACTTCATACCCTGTTATGTAATGTTTGAATTTATTAATAGCATGGACTACAACTAAGAACTCTTTTTCAATAACTATGTAATTAAGTTCAGCCCCATGCAAATTTTTACTCACATAATAGATAGCATAAGGTATTTTGTTCTCTATCTATTGTAGTACTACCCCTATTGCATATCTTGAAGCATCATAATGTATATGAAAGGGCAATTCCCAATTTGGTCCCCTCAAGATTGGAGCAGTAGTCAATTTATTCTTTATAACTTCAAAGGCTTCCTGACATGCTTCAGTCCAATTAAATTCACTTTCTTTGGTTAAGAGCTTAAGCATAGGAGAGGCAACTTTACTAAAGTCTTTAATGAATCTATGGTAGTATCTTGCATGTCCTAAGAAACTCCTTACCTCTGTTTGTGTTTTTGGAGGTTGGAGGGATTGGATAACTTGGATTTTTGTAGGATCTACTTTAACACCTTCCTCAAATATGTAATGTCCTAAAACAATGCCTCCTCTCATCATCATGAAACACTTCTCATGACTCAAGGAGAGGTTTTGTTCTTGGCATCTTACCAAAACTTTTTGTAAACTTGATAGAGTCTCTTCAAAGGTGTTACCATAGACTATGAAGTCGTCCATATAGACTTCTACACATTCATTAATCAAATCAATAAAAATAGCTAATTAAATATATACATTATTGTTTTAATATTTATGGCTTTATTAGATGTATCCATAACTTTAAGAATGATATTAATAACATTATAATTATTCAATGACTCAAAGCAATAATGCAATTTCTTAATAATGCAAGTCCTTTAAAACAATTAGCCTACAAACCTAAATTTCATAGTAATTTTTGAAATTGAAGAATGAATACTAAGGTGTGGTAATTAAGCTTTAAATCAAAATGTCTACTATCAAAATGTCTACCATCAAAACATCTACCATCATATAATGAATTACTAAGGATAAAATATTCAAACGGACCAAAATTGGTTGAAGGGCTTTAATTAGAATGTTTACTATCATAACGACTCAACTTAGCACATTTAACAACTTAGAAAAACTCCAAAACTTACCAAGGTAGATTCTATGCCAAGACGATAGTAGTAGGTGCACCTTAGTGAGGTAAACATCTATGGTTTAGTCAACCATGATTTCCTTAATCATAACAACCATTTACAATCATTTAAAATGGTTGGATGACATTCTTAAAACAATGATTTTTCCTCAAGAAATAAATACAAGGAGTGTCAGTGCAGTTTAACAAAATTAAAACAACACAACAATCATTTTTATTCAAAAACAATGAACACTAAAGAATATAAAGGTTATTGAGCTTAATCTACAACATATCTTTCTTAGATACAAGTTTTCAATAAGCATACTAATGCTTTCCTCCTTTCAGCCATATCAAAATAAAAGTATGGAGCATACCTCTATTTCCTTGATTTTACTAATATGGAAACATATACGATGAAGTTTTCCTTCGTCCTTCAACACCCAACACCTAGCCCTCCTTTTTATATTCTTCACAAGCACTGTAGTTTTTCCCAAGTTTTCTATTCCATACACTATGTTGTTTTCAATTAATTTGCCTCCCCCTATTTTGTCCTCTTTCCATTTTCTTATTCCTAAGAACAAGAAGGTATTTCCTGAACCAATTTTCTAACTACCTCATTTAAATTTATTTAATAAAATAAATGAACCTTATTCCTTTAATTAAAAAAAACTTTTTTTTTTTAAATATAAAGATAACACCCTCGTATTACTCATAATCAAAATCGTCAAACTTAACCTTTCATAATTTATTTTTTTGCTAATGTTAACTTATTAACATTGTAAAAATTCAAAGCAATTTTAATTAATTTATTGCTTTTAAAAAAATTTCATCAATATCACAAGCTAATATGTATTATTAGCCATGATATTGCCATATAGGTATTATTAAGTCTTTTTACTTAATAATACCTTTCTTGGTGGGTTTTTTTACCAGATTCATTCCAACCCATAAACAACACATTAAATTCAAATGCTTACAAACAAAACATTTCAATATGGTATACCACCCCTTGTTCTTAGTTAGCAAGTTTTTGATGACCTATCATCACTTGCTACTAAGAATTGCTCCCTTGCTCTAGCAAGTTCCTATCCAGTGGTATCACCTTATTCAAACATGCAATATGATATGCAACTAAATGTGGGTAAATCCTAACTTGGAGCTGCCATAGAATTTTAGTCTGACCATCATTTCTCTTATATTGGTCTCTCATTCTCAATGGTCAACTTTCTCGTACACCCATGAGAGTACTTGGTCCTATAATAAACATAATATCATTTAGTACCATATCCTCATATAATATAACCAAAAAAACAATGGTAATTAACCATCCATAATGCATTTAATACTAAGCATTGAATAATCACAATTTTACACATAATCCATATTATTAATGAGTCTTTCCAAGGTGGGTCGTGACATACTCCCCCCTTGGACTAAACATAGTCCTCTATGTTTTTTTTTGCAATATAAAATATATATATTTCATTCAAATAGATAAGGAAAATGTTTTTTCATATCCTCCACTTTTTTTCAAGTGGCACATTTCTTATAATAGTGGTCCCACTGGACCTTGCACTATTATAGAGTTTGTTTCCTCATAACATTAGAATAAAACTCTAGAATATTTATTGGTCTTACCTCAATGATTGGAGGATCCACCATGTACAATTTAGAGATATTCCAAACATTATTAGGATCAACAATATATTTCCTAAGAAAAGATACATGAAAAGTATCATGGATATTTGGTATGTTGGGTGGCAAGGCAAGTCTATAGGAAACACTATGAACTCATAGTACCCATATCTTGTCTTAAAGGTTATCTTATGAGTGTCCTCCTCATGAATATTCAATTGGTGATAACCATATTTCAAGTCAATCTTGGAAAATATAGTGGCATCCTTCAATTGATCAAAGAGATCATCAATTCTAGGTAGAGGATACCTATTATTTATGGTTACTTTGTTTAGCATTCTATAATCTATGCATAATATTAAAGAACCATCCTTATTTAAAAAAATAATAATTGGTGCACCCCATGGTGACACACTAGGTTTAATCAAACCTTTATCAAGCAACCCTTGAAGTTGCACCTTTAACTCTTGCATCTCAATAGGATTCATCCTATAAGGAGTTCTATTGATGGGTTTTGCTCTAGGCATCAATTCAATAGTGAAATCAAATTCACATTTAGGTGGAATACCTGGAAGATCTTCTAGAAATACATCCCTAAATTCATGAAGAATTGGGTGTTTCCTAAACATTTCTTCCTTTCCATTATCATATATTGTATCATTTATCTTAACAACATAGATCATTCCACCTTTCTTCATAGCTTTTCTAAGTTGCATTGCTAACAAAAATTGAGGTAAAAAATATCCTTGCTCACTATGAATCCTTATTTTCTTCTTATCTCTATTTGTATAATCCATCCATCTAATCTAATCAACTCCAACTAGATAGATATATAGTTGTAATTTTGTAATCTAATCAACTCCAAATCTAATATGAAAATGAACCTTAAAATGAACTTTTCTCTTTTTGCACTTTTGAAGACTATAATTTGATTTTCCTCTTTTGCAACTCTAATCCAATATAAGGTGCTTTAAAAAATCTGATAAGTAATCCAATTAATGATTCTACTTGCACCAATAGTTTCTTATATTTTTGAAAGTTTTTGTAGCTTCTATAAAGGATGTAGATCTTGGTGTCTAAGATCACCAAGTTGCTGCTTTGAGTAGTATCTTGCTACTCAGTTTCTTCTTCACCAAAGTGTGGTCTCGAACTTTATTTTATGAGCCTAGGTTTTGGTGATTTGATACTTCAAACCATATTCTCCTTCTATTGTAGATTTGGAGAAGTTTTATCTCTGAAACAATGCCTTCTTGTTGTGAGAGGTAATATTCAAATCTTTTATATTTGGCAGGCTTCTTCTATTTTCAAGTCTTCTTGTCGAATTCGAACTTCAAGTAGGATCTTATTCTCAAGATTCTAAATATCTTGAGGTCTTCTAAATTTTATTTTGAGATTTGGCACTCCTTGCTAGATTCTTCTTCTTATTTTAGGTTTTTTTTTGGATGGCGATAATTATCCCAAATATTTCCCTGTATTTTGTAGTGAATTTCTCCAATTCTCCTCGAAACTCCTTTGATGATTTATTTAGTAAGGATCTCCAAGAATTTTACTAGATGATCATTGAGACCTCTCCAATGTCTTTGATCTTGTAACTTCTTCTGGTCTTCCTTGAGACCTTTTCTACAACCTTCTACTTCTGGAAGTGTTGGTGGCGAGATCTTCTTCTAGATCTTTGATTCTACTACTTTTGAATTTTATTAGGACTCTCCTAGTCCTTATTTCATCCAAGAATGGAATTTTCTTAAATAAGATATTCTCCTAACCTCTTTACATTTAATTTTGCTTCAGGTGCTAGATTGATTTTGAAGAAGATACTCTTCCTAACTTTCTTGTAGGAAGTTTCCCGACTCACTGAATCTCCTTTCCCTACAACAAAGTTTTAGTAATAAAATATGAATCTACTTCTAAATTAGATACTCTCTTCTGGAGTCTTATTCAGGATCAAGGATTTTGTGGCCTTTTCTTTAGTATCAAGTCTTATGTGGCCTTTTCTTTAGTATCAAGGTTTCTATGGCCTTTTATTTAGGATCAAGGCTTTATGGCTTTTTATTCTGGAACAAGGTTTCTATGGCCTTTTCTTCTGGATCAAGGCTTCTAAGACCTTTTATTATTTTTTGAATTTCTCAATATAGCAATGGAGATCTCTAGTCTCCTATCTTCATCATGACTCTTCTCTAGGACTCTTCTTTCACAATATTTTTTTTCTTGCACAAGGAACTAATCTCTGCACTATGAATGCACATAGACCATCGCGTAATGAAGTTGAAATATCCTAGATTTTGTTAGAATAAGTAATTATTCTCTTAAGTTCTACTAGGATAGAATTACTTGAGTTTCCACTCCTACATGAGTCAAGTGAACTCTCAGTATAGTCTAGATCATATTTGATGAGTTGTTGCAATCCAATGGCTCTCAATGATAAAATTTGCTATTAATACAAAGTTGATGCATGGAATAAATCAGTCTATTGAGCTTCTCTACAGTCTTGTGATGTATTGTAGAACTATTTATTTCTTTTAATAGAATATTGTTTTCTAACATGGTACCAGAGCTAGGATAGTTCTTTGCAAGCATCCGAGTTTTCGAAGCTCTCCTTTTTTTTAGGATCCGGTTCATTTTTTTTTCGGATATTATTTTTGCGACTTTGCTCATCTTGCTTGGAAGCTTTGAAAATTTTAATTTTATCCATTAACATTTTTTTTCAACAAACATTTTATTTTGTTGAAAAATAATTATTTAGCAATTTTTTTTCAACTTGCATGATCTCAAAGCAAGAGGGAAATTGTTTGTAAAGCTCATCTAATCTTGATCATGAGGATATATTCTATAAACGTGCTAACAAATATCACTTGGCATATATGCAAAACAAAATTTTGAAGCATTCACGCTCCTTAAGGTGTCAATAATTTATATTTTTTCCTTATTGCTTCCATCAAGTTGTTATTCATCATTTTTTTTTAAATACGAATATAGAGCACAACCATTTTGCTGTTATAGGGCTTCGCAGTCCTTTTTTCTGCAATCTATATTCATTATCTCTCCTCTCATATTTGCTCACACGATTATTAATATGCGTTGGAGCTCCTCTATGCTTTGAGTGATGTCCGATATTCCTCTCTCGACAACGCTTCTGACATTCTCAATGACAGTTAACTCTGTCTACTAGGCAATGTATCATATTTGATGATGTGCCTCAAAAACAAACATTGGGATACTCTTTCCTTAGCTTGGCATCTGTTATTGCTATCTAGATAACGCTCTTGATGATCATTGGGCTCCTCCTTAATTCTTGGTGATGTGTCATATTTAAAATTTGTGCATCACCCTCTCTCAGTGCTCCTCTCTTATGTTTTAGCTCAGCACCCGACTACATGTTCTTTGGAGAACATGTATAGAGAGCGTTGACCTCATTAGCATCAATTTAATCAAAACAAATAGAAGAACACTAAAATCATTTTGGTGTCCTCTCTCCTGTCGGTGAAGTCTTATTTATCTTCTTCGTACTGCTTTCAAAACGTACTTGCTCTGCTTCCTCAAATCGAAGCCATTCTTATCTGAGGTATAAATATATTATTTCATTTCTAAAGTATTTGTTTTGCAGATAATTGGAAGCTCATGCCCTTCATTTGGTGATATCTTATAACGTTTCCAGATTAATCGTAGTCGTTGGTCTTCAAAAATATATTGTTTTTTCATGTATCACCTTGTATTCATTGCATCAGAAGGAGATGCATTTGGCTTGTTTAACATTTCTATTTTTAGGGAGCCAATGAAGGGACATTTTATAAGTCCTTGAAATCTATTTCGTGGTGCAACACTGTAGATTTTTGCACTTTGTTTTTTGGCTTGATAACTATTGTCTGTGCAGGGAACGTTTCGTTTGGCAGGAAGAGATACATCAGACAACACCCATTTGCCTTCTTTTCTTCAACAATAAATTTTTTATAATGGTTTTTTTTGTGTAATCTTATCTTTTACAGAGACCATCCATTACGTTTTGTAGAGAGAAGAACCAATCAAGGGTGGCTTCATTCAGTTTTATGGTACAACTTTGATCTTTCCCTTTGAAAGGATGATCCCATCTCTCATTCGTTGGATAAGAGGTGCTAAATAAACAGGGAGCGCTAAGGGAGTTAAAAAAAAATTGGTTATTCAAAGAGAATAAGGAAAAAGTGCTCACCATCGCTATAATGAGAGCCTTATTATTATATCTCTTCAAAAAATTATAACCTTTAATATTTTGCTAAAATATTGTATTTCACTTTATATATTTTGACTCTTTTTTCACTTTTTTTATGCCTTTTTGCAAAGGCTATTTTCAAAAATAGTGAAAGAGTCCATTGTAAAAAAAGTAAATACAAAGGCTTTTTTTTTTAGGGGGGGTTAATGGTGCTCATTCTTGCACCTAGGGCTCTGTTGTTTTCTTGAGGGGGGGGGTTTGCTTGTGTCTATCTTCATTATCTTCTTAAGTAGCCTTTTATCTTTTAAAGTGGTAACTTTTTCTTTTGCCACTTCTTGCTTGTTGATTCATTCTACTTCTTTCAACTTATTTTACTTTTTAAATATTTGCTAACGAAGTTTCTCTAACTAAAAGCAAGCACATAAATATTTTTAAAGTCTAATTAAATATTGATCTTTATATTTTGCCTATGTTCCAAGTACCATTATCCTCATAAAAACTTATATTCGTCAGTCACCTTTTATAACCCCAACAAGTTATCCTTCTATGATTAAATTAAGTTATACATTCACAATGCAATATAAGCTCATCAATAACACAAGGACCTCAGTATAAATACCTGGTTTTCACGATGTGAGCTTTGCGATAGCCTGAGACCTGCAAATCCTATCACCTAGATTCCTCTCTTCTTTTATTTCATCCTCTTGACCTATTTTTCTATTTTTCTTCTTTGACTCCTTACTCCATATATTCCTTTAGAAATCTTCCCTCATTCCATCACTCCACTTCTAGATCATCCATTGGTGAACATGCGTTCAAAAAAAAATGCTCACATATCCTCTATCTACCCAGAGGTGGGAGAGCATCAACCTGTCAAAATAGGATAACCACCATCTTATGGTTTTAAACACAACGAATCTGAACATTTTTCATCTACTGGTTTATGATTTTGAATAACTTAGTGAACTTAGATAATCTCTTAATTGCACCATTAAAAAGTCACTAAATTATTCTTTAATAAAACAAGCACCTCGAAATATATATATATATATATATATATATATATATATATATATATATATATATTTTGAATTTCTTTTTAAACCTCTCGCATATTTCCTTAAAATGGTTAGCACAAATGAAATCATAATAAGAAAAAATATCAATAGCAACCAAACTTCCACCCAGGGTTTAATATATTTTTCCTATGCAAGTCATGATATACCACTGTATGGAAAACTTTTATCTAAGTTGTTTCATTGTTCATTAAATAAGCCATCACACTCAACATGATACATTATATTTCCATTAAATAAAGGTTTTGCAGAATCAAGCACAACATCCATCATTCATTCCATCTACAAACATCATAGTCAAGCATGAATCTATCTAGTGAGAAGTCTACCAAGGGAAGGTTATGACATAGGAGGCTGCTATATCACTTTTTGCCACCTTGTAACTCAAAGGTGACATATAAGTATAATTATTATTATTTAAAAATAAATTCATGGTTATATAGACCATTAAAACATGTCTAATTTTGAATGCCATCAAAATTGAACTAAGTATCAACTAAATCTAAGAAACTCTAGTCAAAAAACTCACAGATATCTAACTTGTGAACTTTAATATTTTATTATAGTCATATAAATTTAAGTAGTTAAAAATATAATTAGATAAAGAAATCATTTTAACACCTTTAAATAGTACAATTTTAAGTAAAGAGTCTCTCATAAATGTACAAAACTTATTGGACAATGAATATGATGCCCATATGGATGAGGGCTCCAACCAAAACTGCCATTGCATAATCCAAATTTTGAAGGTAAGGATTTGATTTTATTTCAATGTAGAATGTTGTATACTACTTAAAAAAAAATATCATATCCCTTTAAACTCTCAACTCTAATGATCCACAGAGTAAAATTTAAATTAAATAGTAGAAAGTATCTTTAAACGAAATCTAACATTTATTTTAATGTCTTTAACAAAAAATTCTTGAAGTTTGTCATTTAATCCATAGACTTTTTAAAGACTTGAATGTGTTGGTTTAGATATTTCAAATAAAAAAATTTAAATTTAAATCTTAAAGGAATTTTTATATATTTGAATAGATTTGACTATGTAAACTTTAATAATCTAAATAAAAACCTAAAGCTCAAATTTAAAAGATATATCTAATAAAAAAAATTAACATTTCAAATACAAAATTTAAAATCCAAATTTTATTTATTTTTTAAATACTTAAATTTAAAAAAATTAATAATCCAACTAAAAATAAAAACAAAAACTAATATTCAAATCTTAAAATAAAATAAAATCATAAAGGATAACCAAAGTACTCCATTTCCTTATAAACAATGAAAATAAAAACAAATAATTATAAAATCATTTTCATGGGTATCTTCAAGGTAACCCACATATTTAATTTGGAAGCTTTATTTATATATATATATGATTTGGGGTTGGACATCCTCATTCTATGGTGACCTTTCATAAAGGAGTATAGGGGTCACACACAACCATACACATACCCACCTCTCATACACTCGAAGCCACACATAGCTATACAAACACCAACCCCCTCACACACTCACCTATGCTAAGGTTTGAATTTTCAAACTCCCAAAAAAACCTAAACCTAAACCAAAACTGCACATACTCCTTACCACAAAATCTCCACGTCCAAACACATTTCAACTATATATAACAATAAATATAACCTTTGTTATATTTATAAAATTAATGCTCCTGATTCGATAAAAGATAGATGAGACATTTTTCGCAGGACTGCCCAAACTACCGAACTCGTTTCGGCCATATCTCACTCATCCGGACTCGGATTGAGCTAAAATTTTGAGGGTAGATGCCTAAAAAACCCTAGAACGTCTCCACCAATTTTCATATCATTTGGAGCAACACAGATCCTAGCACATCCCTATGTGTGAACGACATATTTGGCAAGCGGCTATGCGAGGGTTTCATCCGGGTTGAGTGCAAGCAGCTCCAGAGGTTGGTTTTTAGGGCCTTCGGGCCCTAACGGCCAATATTTTTGTGGTTTATGCTCAATATTTTAGCAGGAAATGTTGCAGGGGATACAATATGGATTAGAAATTTGTCTTTCAACAGATCATACTCTGAACTTGAGTGACAACGACTTCCAATTTGCTGCACAAAAGAAAAGTGAAAACCATACCTTTCCACGACGTCTAGGGCAAGGATTAAAGAGATCACGAAACAAGTTTCAAGCAGTTGATCAAAAAATGGCTCATATCTCAAGTGAATCTGGTGCTAAGGTGCACCCACAAAATAATTCTACTATGAAAACCCCTATCAAGGGTAAGAATTTTGAAGACTCAGTCCCAAAAATGAATTTTAGGGATGCCCTTCGTGGTGGACAGCCTCAGCCCAATGCTAATATCAATATTAGGGCTTCCCATAAACCTCTAAGAATGCCTAAGATTGATCCCAGGAAAACGGAGTCGGGATGTCTTAAAGCAGCTGATGGAACTCCTATTGTTAAGCTTGATATGGGTAACATTCAGACCGGCATTGAAGATTTGGAAAAAAGAGGACTAATTTGTTGGTTTGTGGGTTTTCGTTCGATTCTATCTCGCTTTCAAAGTCTGGGCTGCAAAAAGCTGGAAAACTAAAGGTGAGTTACAAATCTCTATTTATCCAAATGGTTATTTTCTTGTTTTATTTGCTAATAATGAAGATAGAGAGAAAACTTTTCAAGGGGGTCCTTGGTTTTTTGGAAGGGCAGGGCTTTTCATGAAGCCCTGGCATACTAAATTTAAAGCCGAAGAAGAGATGCCTTCTATAGCTCCCGTGTGGGTTAGACTCTTTGGCCTCCCTATTGAATTTTGGAATCCTACTATTTTTTCTTCAATTGGAAACTCTTTAGGAACTTTTATGATGACTCGTTGATTGTACTCAAAATTTTGAACATATTATTTATGCTCGAATTTGTGTTTTAATGGATTTTGACAAACCCCTACCTAAAAATATCACATTACAATTTGGGGAAGACACTTGGGAGCAAGTAGTGGACTATGAGAACATTCCTTTTCGTTGTAGAATTTGCCATGAATATGGTCATTTGGCCGAGTGCTTGCCCAAATAAAATTCCTGATCAAAAGAAAGAAGATATAAACTCAGCGAGGTTTCCAAATACCTAAGAAGAAGAACACTCATAAAAAACCAGTTATGAAGGATCAATCAAAGTCATCTGCTAATATGTTTGAAATCCTTTCCACAAATGATGTCCCAAGTGAGGAAGAGGAAATAATGGAAACTGAAATCTTAGAAACACAATTTAAATATGAAGGGAAGAACTCGGAGACAAACCAACAAATCAAAGGTTTTCAACAGAAAAAAAGGAGAAAATTTACACAAGAAAAACAATATTTCAAATGTCAAAACTTCAAATAATGCAGGTCCCAATATAGACTCCGTTGAACCATCTAGTAAAATTTTGGCTGTGTACGAGCATTCTTCAAGGTTAGAAGCCATCTCAGATTCAATTGGAATAAGTCAAGAAATAGGGAAAAAAAATTGAAGATGGATTCTAATCAAAAAGTAGGTCGCAAGACCAATCAATATCATATGGTAAAAGAAGGTGAAAAGCTTGTAGAGGAAGGTAAGATTAATGCCCTTCCCAACTTTTTTAGCCCTGGTATTAATGAAGATCATCACTTGGAATATTAGAGGACTCAAAGGGAGTCTTTCAAAACAAAATGAAATTAGAAGAATGATTCAAGTAAATCATCCACATCTTGTTTTCCTTCAAGAAACAAAGATGTCAATGGAGGATATGGACTTAATTGCCAATGAAATTTTGGCCAGCTGGAAAAGTGGTTTCCCTCGGCTCCCAAGGGACTTCGGGTGGCATTGCTTGTCTTTGGGATCCAAAAGAGGTAGTTATTCACCATATGGTTGGCAGTTGGGGTTTGTTGGCTATAGCTATTCAAAGTAGACATTCCAACCAGATTATGCTCTGCATTACCGTTTATGCTCCGACTTCTTTGGAGGAAAAAAGAAGACAGTGGAAGGATATTACTCATATTATCTCTCATTTTCCTAAATCTTGGATCTTGATCGGAGGAGATTTCAATACCATCCTCTCTCTGGATGAGAAAAGGGGGGGAAATAGAAATTTGGACAAAAGCACTGACCTCATGAGCGAATATATTGCAAACCTCCATCTTGTGGATATCCAACCATATAATGGCCTTATGACTTGGTCTAACAGAAGGCAAGGCTTAGCTTGTATAATGGAGAGATTGGATAGGTTTTTGCTCTCTAAAAATTTCTTAATCCATGGTCACATTCCTAAAGTGAAGACTCTTAATAATGTTGGTTCGGATCATTGGCCACTCATGGTGGAAATGTGGAAAACCAATGTGAGTTTCTCTCCTTTTCGTTTTCAATTAATGTGGCTTAGAGACATTTCCTTCAGACCTCATGTGCAACAATGGTGGAAGGAAGGTAAACCTAGGCATGGGACTAAGATGTTCTATTTTTCCAAAATACCGCAATACATTAAATCCAAAATCAAGACTTGGAACTGGAAAGAGTTTGGGGATGTTCAT
This sequence comes from Wollemia nobilis, assembly GCA_028583015.1. NCBI lineage: Eukaryota > Viridiplantae > Streptophyta > Pinopsida > Araucariales > Araucariaceae > Wollemia > Wollemia nobilis. The sequence goes on along the minus strand of JAQPPZ010000071.1, from coordinate 14,543,304 downwards.
AAAAAAAACATGAAGTTATTGCTCATCTTGAAAATTTGAATAAGAAAATCCGTTTAGATGGCCTCACAGAGAAGAGAAGTGCAGATGAAATTAAACTCACAACTCGCTTAGAGGAATGGGAAAAAGAGAAGAAATCTTATGGAAGCAAAAATCTAGAATTCAATGGCTCAAAGAAGGAGATCGAAACACAAATTTCTTCCACAAATCTCTTCTAGCTCGAAGATCTCACAACTTTATTTCTTCCTTAAAATCAGATTCTGGAGATGTTGTTTATACTTGGGATGGCATGAACTCTATTGTTGTTGATTACTTTTCCAATATTTTTGCCGCTACTCCCCTTGACTCAGCTTCACAATATAATGTTATTCAAGCAATCCCTTCTCTTATCACTTCGGAGGAGAACTCTATTTTGACTGCTCCTGTTACTATCAATGAGCTTCAACAAGTAGTTTTTAAAATGCAAAAAGGGAAAACCCCTTGTCCTGATGGTTTTCCTATTGAGTTCTACCAAGAGTTCTGGGATATCCTTCATGTTGATTTATTAGAGGTGGTGGAAGAAGCCAGGAAAGCCAAAGAAATTTTGAAGGTTATCAATAAAACTTATATTACTCTTGTTCCAAAAGCTCAAGAGGTTGATCATATCTCAGCTTTTAGACCTATTGCTTTATGTAATGTTCTTCTCAAAATCATTACTAAAATCATGGCAGAAAGGTTGAAGCCTCTTTTGCATAAGATTATTTCCCCGAGCAAGGGGGTTATGTGGAAGGACGTCAAATAGTAGATGAGATAGTTCTTGCTCAGGAAGCCATCCATTCCATGGATATGCAAAATTCTCCTTCCATGTTCATTCGGTTAGACTTATCCAAAGCTTATGACAGAGTGGATTGGCACTTCCTTATCAAAGTTTTGAGGCAATTTGGTTTCTCTAAGGATTGGATGGATTGGATTATGGGATGTATCTCTTCAGTTTCCTACTTAGTTCTTATCAATGGCAGGCCTTCTCAGTCTTTCCCACCTTCCAGAGGTATTAGGCAAGGTGACCCGCTATCCCCTTATTTATTCATCATTCTTGCTGAATGCTTGGGTAGGACTATAACCAAAAAGAGGGAAAACAAAACCCTTGAGGGAGTTACCATTGCTCATGGAGCTAGACCTATCTCTCATCTTCAATTTGTGGATGACTCTACTCTTTTAGGTAAAGCTACACTTAAGGAAGCTTCTAATATTAAGCAAATCATTAGCTATTTTTCTAAGGCTATCGGGCGCTTGATCAATGAAGACAAATCTAAAGTTATTTTCTTTCACCGCTCTCGCTAGACAGGAATCCATGGTCTTGGATAAACTAAGATATAAGAAGACCTCTCTTCCAATCACTTATTTAGGTATTCCCATAAATATTCAAAGGCAGAAAAATAAATATTGGAATTGGTTGTTGGACAAAGTCAAGAAGAAAATTGGAAAGTGGACCAACAAGTGGCTTTCTTCCGGGGGTAGAATCACCTTGGTAAAATCAGTCCTTCAAGCTATTCCTATTTATGTTTCTTCCATTTTGAATATCCCAAAGGTTGTTCTTCGAGAATTGGATCAAATCACTCATCGTTTCCTTTGGAGTGGTACTAAGGAGAAAAGAAAATGGGCCTTGGTGAAATGGGATACTTTATGTCTTCCTAAGAGTGAAGGGGGGTTAGGATTACGGTCTTCAATTAATAACAACAAAGCTTTAGCTGCTAAATTATATTGGAGGATGTTGCATAACCCCAATGCTCTTTGGGCCAATAATCTCCGTGCTAAATATGCCGAGAACAAAAGTCCCGAAGACCTTGTTCGCTATCAACTTCCTACCAAAGGTTCTCCCATTTTAGCAGCTCTTAAGACTGGTGAGGATTTGATAAAGAAAAAATTATTTTGGATCATTCATAATGGTCAACATGCAAATTTTTGGACAGATTCTTGGGATGGTCACAAGCCTTTGATAACTCGGCTTCCCGATTGGAGGCCTTGGATGGAGGAGCTTCACCGAGCTAATTGGATAAAGGTGGCTAATTACCGTCGGTACCATACTGGTAATTCAAAGGTTGGTAGATATTGGATCCCTATTGAGGACTGGCCTATTCAAATCCCAGAAAGGCAAAGACAAGATATCCAAGGCATCCTTCATATGAGATCCCTCTCTTGGTCCCATGAAAAAGATTGTTTTGGATGGAACAACACTACTAAGGGTGAGTATTCAGTTGCTCAAGGTTATTTGACCTTATGCCATAATAATCCCAACCATTCTTCCGACATATTTTCTCGATTGTGGGCTCAAAAGCTCTGGCCTAAGGTGAGGTTCTTTAATTGGCTTTTATTGCATCGTAGGGTGCTTACCGGTGAGCAACTTATGAAGCGTGGTTTTCATGGCCCTTTTAGATGTGAAATGTGTGAAGAGAATGTAGAAAATATCAACCATATTTTTATTGAGTGTACTTTAGCCTCTGAGCTATGGAGGAGAATGGCCACTTTACTTGGCTTACAGTGGTCCAATTTTTTTACTTTTGAACAGCTTTGGAGGGATTGGCCTAATCAAGAGGGTGTTGATCATTTTATTAGGCAGTTAGTTTGGATGGGTTCTACCATTCTTCTTTGGAATATTTGGAATGAAAGGAACAACCAAATTTTTAATCAAGATAGGAAGGATATTCACTATATTTGGCAAAAGACCATAGCCAACTTAGTTGAATCAGTCCATCATCTCCTTAATCACCCCCAAAACTCCCACCAAAGATGGGATCAAGTGATGCAAAGATTGAAGATTAAACCTTCTAAGGGCAACCAACTTAAAGGGAATGTGAGTATTAGTAAGATGGATAGGAATAGAAATTGGCAACCTCCTCCTAAGGATTTTGGAAAAGTCAATACCGATGGAGCCTCTAGAGGGAACCCCGGAAAAGCCAATGTGGGAGGAATTGGTAGACTTTCGGATGGCTCCCTGGTTTTTACTTTTGCTGAGAATTTGGGTATTCTTTCCAATAACCTTGCCGAGGGGTATGGTATCCTCGGAGGCCTTCAGGAGGCTACTAAGGTTGGATGGGAAAAGGTGTTAGTTGAGTCTGACTCTCAACTTATGATTAATCTCTTGAAGAATCCTTCTAAGAATCATAAGGTGGATTGGAGAATAAAAAGAATTATTGAGAAGATTCAGTTAATCCAGATGGGATTTTTGAAAGTTGATTACAATCATGTGGTCAGAGATCAAAACAAGAGTGTTGATGCTTTAGCTAATTGGGCTTTGGACAAAGGTGATCTTACTTGTTATGGCCACCCTCCTATATGGTGGGCTTCTCAAATTAGGGAAGCTCTTCTTTCTATCATTTCTTTGGATGGCTCCATTTCTGAAGGTACCTAGTTTCTTCTTGTTTTTTTTTTTTGCTTCTCTTTGGTTCATTCAGTTTTTTTTAGTTCCCTAGCTCATTCTATTCTTTATTTTGTTTCCTCTGTTGATTCTTGCCTTAATAGTCTTCTGGTCTAGATAGGTCATTGTTTTGTTCATTTTTTATTTCTTTTTTCTTTTTTGTTTTTTTTTTTGTTTAGTTTTTTAAGGTGGGTGGGTTTTTTTATTTTGTTTTGTTTTTGTGTTCTTTGTGTTGTTTTTTGTTGTTCTTGTGTTTTTGTTGTTTTGTTTTTTTTTTTAATGTTTTTTGTTATTGTTCTTGTGTTTTTTTTTGTTCTTGTTCTTGGGTTTCTCTTTGTTTGTGTTATTTCGTGTTTTTATGTGTGAGTGTTTTCTATGTTTTTTGTTTTTGTTTATTGTCTCGTTGTTGGTTGTTTTTTATTTTTATTTTTATTTTATTTTTTAATTTTTTAGGTTTTGGTTGTGTTTATTTTTCATGTTTTTTTTGGGTTATGTCTTTGTAGTGTTCCCGTTGTTTTTGTCTTGTTTGTGTTTTGTTATGTGGTTCTTGTGTTTTTCTATGTGGTTTGTGTTGTGGTTTCTTTTATCTTATTGTGCGTGTTTGGTTGTGCTTTTGTTTTTGACACACTCAAGGAGCATGTTTTTTATTTTATTTTATTATTTTTGTTGTTATTTACTTATTTTTAAATTGGTTTTGTGTGTTTGTTTGCTCCTTGAGTATGTCAAAGGTGGTAGGCCAGGTCCGAGTCCTGGGCATTTTTGACAAAATGGATACCTCTGCCTCCTTGGATCTTCCTCCTTGGGTCTTACCCGAAAGTGGCATCCCTTTTGGGATGTTTTCCACAAATAAAAAAAAAAAAAATTATAAACTTAATTATAACAATGGAGTACTTGTCAAGTTAATAAACTAAAGTCCTATTTAAAATAAAACAATAGATCTCCAATTACTACATGTGTACCGTTTTCTACAATATAAGAACAACTAACACACAATACTATAAATTAGGTATTTGGTAGCGGGCATCGCAGGCCTCAAGCAGAGTTTGTTCTCTAACTGACACACAATACTACAAATTTGGTATTTTGTAGCCGGCATCGCAGGCCTAAAGCAGAGTTTGTTCTCTAACGTCTCACAACTCCTGCCCAGACGGGATCGACATACACAAACATATAAACCAACATTTATCAATTCTGAGACATTTTTCATGGTCTATATACTCAAACTAAGGCCTAATCGGACCATAATGATTTGCTTCTTTTTCTCCCACTATGGAGTCGGGTGGAGATATGATGAAGGCCAAAAAAGGGTTTAGTTTGGTGAGGCGATCTGGTCATAAAATCGGTAATGAGAAGCACGGGAACAATTCCACAGACGGTTGTGATAAGAAAAAAGTTCATAGGAAGACGAAACCAGGCACAAGACTGGGCCTCAAGAAGGGTAGGGCCTTTGCAGTTGAGATCGGCTTGGCATTATTAAGGAGACTAAAATCGTTATTTGCGGGGCTTTTAAAAGAGTTTATGGAATTAGCAGCTCCTGAACCGGAGGCGGTGAATGCCTATGCCGTGCTGGTTTCTGCTATGCGCTCTGGGGTTTTTATGTCTGTCTAAGGACATCACTTAAGTTGAATTGTGTATGATTTACGTTCGATGCGTATATTTCTAACTTTGATATGTCTAAGGAGATCACTTTGCTTGAATTGTGTAAGATGATTGTCATCATGGAGCACCTTGGCTTATAGGAGTGTTAGCTTTTTATGGAATTATTCTTGAAATTCTGGTATTAGTCTTGGTCAAATTTAATAGTTGGATTCATCTGTTAAATTTTCCCACATCTTAAGTGATTGTTTGTGTTGATAATACAAACAAATCAAACAACATTCTCATGTAATAAGATGAAAATGATGACATTTTAGAACGTTAAACAAGTTTGAAATAAAAATTATAATATGTAAATAACAATTGACGATAAGGACAATATGAATAGTGTAAGGAATAAATCATTCTAATGAAATGGTTAGAGAAGAATTAAGTAAACAAATCAAACAACATATATGATCTTATCTAATAAGATGAGAATGATTACTTCTCCAAGCATGAAATAAGTTTACAATCGAAATTAAAAAATATATATTTTACCATAAATAAATCAAACAAAAATGGATGATAAGCACAACATGAATATAGTGAACAACAAATTATTTTAAAACCATTAGAAAATATTATGAGGAGAGCTAGAAGAACATGCTTCAATAAGGTATAAATAAAGAATACAATAATACAAAGAAGAGGAGAGCTAGAAGAGAAGATCATGCTTCAATAAGGTAATACAATAATACAAAGAACAAAAGGGAGAGGAGCATGCTTCAAAGAAGGTATTGAGAAATGTTTAGTATATTAAACAATATCAACATAAGTATGGAGAAATGCTTAATAAATTATCGTGTGAAGTAATAATAGAAAAATGTAAGATTTATCTCCACTTGAATTGAAACATCTATACTAATGGTTTAGATGATCTTTGAATATTTAGGAAAATATTTTCTCCGTCTATTCTAACATATGTATAGGTTAGATAGGCTAAGATAGATAGAGAAAATCCTTAAAGAATCAAGAACCATACAATCCATGAGTGACAATATTTCAATGCAAGAGAAGATTAATAGGGTAGATATTTAAATTGTGAATCGAAACATTTTCAATGATGGTTTAGATGATTCTTGAATATTTAAGAAAATATTTTCTCCGTCTATCTTAACATATGCATAGGTTATATAGGTTAAGATTGATAAAGAAAACCATTAAAGGATCGAGAACCATACAATCCATGAGTGACGATATTTCAATTCAAGAGAAGATTAATAGGGTAGATATTTAAATTATGATTAGAAAATAAGCATATCAAAACGATACTTTGATCCTAAGTTCAATTCGATAAGGAGGAAGATAAGAAAAAAATAATATAAACATACAAATAATATTTTAAGATACTAAATTGCTTTGAGCTACCTCCAAGAGAAGAATATTAAAAAGATCAAATTATTTATGGAAATTTTTGGATTAGACAAACACTTGGAATTCTTGTTAAGTCCAACACATAGGTTAAAAAATTTCTATAACCCTTGTAAAGTATTTTAAAGTAGAAAAACTTGGAACCATTTGAAATATTTTAAACATAAAAAATATAATATATAATGGTTCTTGGTTAGGTATTTTAGCACTATCATTGATACTTTATAAAAATAAATTGATATTCTTTTAATTACTTAAGATACTACAAATGTTTAGATTAAAAAATATGTCTAAGAGAATCTCTTTATGTTAGAACCAAATTATACAATGGGGTGGATTATGAATAAAGTGACTATCCTTATATCCAAAGGTGTATAGAGATAAACTAATATGGAGATTAATCAGGGAAAGAAACTCACAATGGAGTAATATTTGTTGGCTTTTAAGCCAAATTATTGTAGTCCCTATATGCTAGATCTTGCGTAGACCCAAATATAAATATAAGAGCAATAAAAATATAAGTTGGCCAATATAAATTATAATAACATTCAAGAAAATATCAAATATGAATATAAAATAGCCAAAATCAATAACATGAAAAAACTTATAGTAGAATTGCTCAAAATATGCATACAAGATTTAATATTATTAATTCTTGAATATGACCTTCTTCAATACAATGCATGGAACTATCTCCATAATATAGCCATACAAAGATGAATCTTCAAGTAATTGATTATTTTTCACCTCACATATATGGGAGATACACATTTTTCTATTCTATACATAAGATGACTCTCACATGTCCTTTGGCTTATCATCTTGCAATTTTTATACATGACTCTTAATTCTCTATTTAGGTGCACACTTAGCTTTATGACACTTGCACTCTTTTACATGGAACTTACACTTCCGCATGCACACCTAATACATGATATTTATGTACATCCTCACATTACATATTTGTGTAGACACCTAAAATATGTCATATTGAGGAGACTACCTAAATGGACTCATTTAAACCATGTGATCACCTTGGATATCCTCAGGACTAAAATAGTGGTTTTCACCACTAAAATAAGGATATTCTCCTTTGCAAGCAAGATCGTCTCGCCCCAATATAACCTCCATATCAGGGTCATATCACCTCAATATAACCCTCAAATTAGGGCCATCTCACCTGAGACAACCGTATCAAAGAGAAATTTTTTAAAATAGAGCGAGATAGTTGGCATCCAAAACTACCAATTAACCCCATACATGATCCCACATCATGATTTAGCACTTTGTATGAGCCAAATAGACAAAAATATATGAAATCATCAATTGCATGAGACAAATAGATAAAAATATATGCAATCATCAATTGCATGAGATTTCCAAGATAAGCATTCACTTTCTTAATGCAAACTGCCTCTTCACTTTTTTATGTAGGGTGCTTTTCTATGTTTAGACTTCCATATAAGAAATATATAAAAGAGAAATCACCCCTTCAATTTGAACCCTTGGTTTTTCTTGTATAAAGTCCTCAATCTTCCAATTTGTTCAATGAAGTGCTACCAAATTCAATACACAGATTTTAAGCAATGAAGTGCTACCATTATCAATACCCAAAAGCTATCCCATCACTGAAATCTATTTCATTGGATTGCTACAAGGATTGAAGGTCATGCTTCCACCTTCTGTACAAATCAAACATCCTACTTCGATGATTAATCTAACCCACAAAGCTACTGCAACAGCTCATCCAATCTACAAATGCTACCTTTGTGGTGCTTATACCCAAAAAAGAGGGAGCAAATTCCTTGGATATGTTCAAACCTATTGCTATCTACAATGTTGTGTATAAGATCATCACAAAAATTATTGTTGAGAGGCTAAAGATATGGTTGAGAAAAATCATCTCTGAGGAGCAAGGAGGGTTTGTTGCTAGCCGATAAATATTGTATGGGGTTGTTATTGCTATAGAAGCTATTCACTCTATGGAAACTTCTAAGGAGAAAACTATGTTCATTAAGTTGGACATGGCCAAAGCCTATGATCGGATCAGATGGTCCTTTCTTCAGAAAGTTCTTACTACTTTTGGATTTGAGGAGGAATGGATTAGATGGGTGATGAGCTGTGTTTCTTCTTCCTCATTCTCCATTCTTGTTAATAATGAGCCATAAAAGTTGTTTGAGGCCTCAAAGAGATTGATGCAAGGAGATCCTTTATCTCCTTATTTGTTTATCATTATGGCAAAATGGTTGGGAATATTGCTCAAGTCTCAAGTCATGCAGGGTCTCATTCAGGGGTGGAATTGGGATAGTAGTTTGCCACTATCAGGGAAGCTGGAAATATTAGACAGTCTCTTGACATATATCTTGGTTCTTCTAGAAAATTGATTAATGAGGACAAGTCTTCCATTTTATTATTCAATACCCCTCCTCTTATTCAAGCTAGGATTGCTCGCATTCTAATATTATAGGTTGGGACTCCCCCATTCATTTATCTTGGTATTCCAATTTTATCTCATCCTCTACCTAGATCGTCTTGGAAGTATATGCTTGATAAGTTTAGAAGGAAGGTGAATCACTAGACTTTCATATGGCTATCCACTGCCGGTAGAGTGTTGCTTTTAAAATATGTTGTTCAAGCTTTACCCATTTATATATGTTTTGTACAAATATCTCTCTCTCACTTCATAAATGACATGGATGCTTTGTAAATACAGTTTTTATGGTCTAGAAAACTTGATCAATCTAAATAGAGTTTGGTTAGGTGGGATTCTATATGTAGGCCAATGCAAGAGGGAGGTCTTGGGTTGTGATATACAACTCTTTTTGGGTAGGCTTTGGCTGCAAAAATTTATTGGAGATGGTGTACCTCTCAAGATCAGATTTGGGCTAAAATATTATCTTGTAAATACTTGAGAGGTATTTACGAGGCTGAGATCCCTAGAGTCGGCTTGGTTGGGAAAGGTTCTGTTATCTGGGGCACTCTGAAAAGAGGAGCTAATTTAATCAAGTAGGGTTTGTTCTGGATTTGCAATCAGGGATCAAATGCTCTTTTTTGAGAGGATTCTTGGGATGGTCACCCTCCTATTTTGAATCAATATCCTAGGTTACATTCCCTAAGCATTTTTTTCTTAGAAGCAGGCTGGTCTCGTGTGGAGGACTTTAAAAAAATCCATTATTTTGGAAATATGGAGATGTACAGGTGGAAATATCTGCAAGAATGGCCCCAAGGGGGACTATCCAAGGACAGAGAGGTGCTTTCTCTTATTCTTATGGGGAGGCCTTGTTCTTCATTGAGTGATAAAGATATTCTAACTTGGAACCCTGATCCTAAGGAAACCTACTCGGTAGCCTATGGTTATCAGGTTCTTGATAAGCAAAAGTATGGGAGTCTTCCTATCACTTGGTGGAAAAAGGTGTGGAACAAATTTTCTTGGCCAAAATGTAACTTCTTTCTTTGGTTGGTAGCTCGTAATAAATTCCTAACTTGGGATAATATGAGGAAGATGGGATTTCAGGGTCCCTCTTTTTGTGTCCTTTGTAGTAATAATGAGGATGACTCTTCTCATTTATTTTTCCAATGCTTCTTTTCCAGAGACATTTGGCACCATTGGTGGAGCACCTGGAACCATCCATGTTTTCATGTGCTATCCCTGGTGGAGTTTTGGAGTAGTCTAGGCAGACCTCCAACCAAGGCCCCCTTCCTTAGGGTTGCTTGGAATTTGGGCCCTCCTTGCATCATCTAGAAAATTTGGCTCAAACAGAATTGGCACATATTTCAGGGTAGTTTTTTGGCTTTTCAAAAGATTTGGCAAATGATCCTGTATATGGTTCAAGAAATAATTCATAGAAAATGTGATGTGGAACATCTTTTAGATTCTATGGAGGAGAAGGTACAAAAATCCCTTGGTCTCTTTGGGGATGGTGTGAACTCTTCTAGCCCTAGTAGGGTTCCTCAGCTCAATAAGAAGGTTAGGAGATATGGTAGGTGGAGGCCATCCCCTAGAGGAGTTTTAAAAATTAATACTGATGGATCGTCCAAGGGTAATTCTGGACATGTTGGCATTGGCGATGTTGGGAGAGATTCTACTGGTGGTGTCAATTTTTTCTTTTCTATTTATAAAGGTGTTCACTCCAAAAAAATTATGGAATCTCTTGTAATTCTTGAGGCCTTGCGGAGGGGGTTTTATCTTGGCTGGCATAGGATTATCTGTGAGTCTGACTCTCAAATTGTGGTTAATATTTTAAACAGTAAAAGGGTGGAGGAAGTTAATTGGCAGTTGGCCTCTGTAGCCGTTTAGAGTCTTAGAATCAGTGAAGAGTTTGAATTTATGTCCTTTGTGCACATTCCAAGGGAATAGAATGTGGTTATTGATTACCTGATCAAAAGGGCTTTTGAGCTATGGTTCCTTGGAATATCGACAATTGGGAGAGTCTCCCGTCTGGGGACTCTCAATGCCTATGGGAGTTGATCCACAAGGATGTATAGAATTAATGTGGTTTATTCTTATTGTCTTTTTTGGTTGTCATTCTAGTCTAGTGGTTTTAGCCTTTTTAGGTGTTTATTTGAGTCCTGGTTGGAAGCTCAGTTGTAATCTGTAATCCAAAAATTTTATCAATAAAATTTTACCCCTTTAAAAAAAAAAGAATAGCTCATCCAATCCATCGACAAAACCATAGATCAAACCTAGACATCACCCTCACCTTGGACTTGAAAATACAGTCATAGAATAATGATCGTCTCAACCCGAGATGACCCGTAGGCAAGGTCATCCTACCCTAAGATGGCCTCTGGTAGAGATTAATTTATTTGCTTTCTTCTTTTAGTAGGGTTTAGCATAGCACATTTCCTACTTTTTATAGTAGTTTACATTTATGTTCATGCATTTGATTCAGTTTTATTTTAGTATTCATTATCATTTAATATGGGCCCAATCTCGTTGGGCTCTTCATATGCTACTGATATCTTTTTAGTTTCTTTGTGTGCAGATTATAGGTTCACAAAGACTACAAAGGAACTTCTCCAAGAAATGGTCATGAAAAACCCACCTTTTACACTATGTTAGCAAGGAAGATCTTGCAAAGTGCACCCAAATTTCTATGTTGTAATTCATTGTATCAAATTGGTAGCAAATCCCCTTAGAGGGGATCTCATTGTAACCTCTTTGGAAAGAACAAATATCATTAATAAAAGGGCACCATATTTATATATTATTTTTATCATTGTTGTTGCAATTGCTATCTTTCACTTATTTTCATTGCTTGGGTTGCATGATTTTCCTGCTATACAGATGGTGATCACGGTGGGACCACCTGGTCCCTTTTTAAGCCTTTTGGTGGATTATTGATAAGTTTTTGTATCTTACAGGTACCCAAAAGCAGTTGTCTTAGGTCAAAGCAAAAGTAAGACAAAAACAAAGTCAATGATCTACATCGGATGTAGGCTATCAAAGTAAGTTGTTTTGTCCTTCTTTTCCTATTTTCCATAAAGAAAAGTAAAATTTTCCAAATTATAGAAAAGGATTGTAGAAGACTTTAAGTTTTTAAGTCTCTATCTATGACCATCTCTAGGATAGATGACCTCTATTTGTGGTCGTCTCTATTCCAAATGGCCCCTATCTGTGGTCATATCTGTGTCATATGACCTCTATCTATAATCGTCTCTATGTGAGATGACCTCTATCTACTACTACTTTGGTTTGCTTTCTTGTTGCCTACTTAAAGGCTAGTCATTCATATAGGGTTTTTGAACATTAAACATTTTTTGCATTAGTGAAGAATCATCGGGTGCTCTTTGGTTTATTTACTTTTACAAATATTAAAAGGAACCCCACACACTACATGATCTATTGTAAACATCGATGAGTTGGATTTCATCACCAACCATCGATCGAGACCAGTGATGGTGGGCTTCATCTCCATCTATTGGCTCACACCATAGCAACCATAGTAGCCCCAAGCGAGTGGCTTTCTGGATTTCATCACCAAAAAGTCCCCTACTTTTGGGTGCACCCAAAGTAGGAAGGATTAGCAAGCCCCTTTACCATAGGGCTTTTCAAATAATTAGTGGATGCAACTATCATTCTTGTTCATGCCCTAAACATGTGGGTTAAGTGAAAGCATGGGTATGTTGGTAGCAAAACATTAGATAGTGCAACCCCTTTCGAGGTTCTTTATTTCCATAGGTTTACCTTTTGGCTCCTTTCTGGGGGGTTTTTTTTTTTTGGTTTTTTTTCCTCGGGGGGGTTGAATTTTGGGTTTTTCATTTTGTTTACCCTTAGCTTTCATAGGAATAGGGGTTTCAACATCAAAACACACTAAAAATAGTAATAGGAATCACAAGAAAAATTTAAAAGAGATAAACACATTGTTTTCTTGTTTGTTTCTTTATTGTTTGGCTTAATTCAGACCATGGTAATAACACGTAACCAAGCTCGATCAAGGGCTAGTACTACTAAAAACTTGCAAGGAGATATGGAACATCTCCGAATCAGTCTAGAGGATATGGCCATTCTTGAATGGCATCCTAGTTTTTATAGGGAATCTAACCTTCAGGAGATCCCTATTCAGGATGCATCTCTAGGTCCTCAATATGATCAGAGTGATGAACTTCCTAGTCAAGATACCTTGCATGCTTTCTTTAGATAAAATCCTCAACATACAGGGGGTCCTAGTAGGTTGGTATCATGGGTTTGCATTTCAGCTCACTCTATCCATCAATCAGAGCATGAACAAGAGTATACACCATGGCCCAACCTAGATGAGCAAGACACTCCACTTGATCACCCATGGATGAGTCAAAAATATGCTCATCTGGATAGGTATGACACTCATCATCCTAGTAAGATAACCACATCATCCCATATATTTCTTGTATATGAGGAAGAGGAAGACCTAGATCATCCTCCTACTCCTTATGAAGAGTATTCTATGCAAGCATGTTGTGCCTCTACATCACCTGAGTATGTAGAGCTTACCTTTAAGCTTGAATATCATGTCAATGTAGCCTCCCTTGATCATGGGAAGTAGGTGGTCAACCCTTCTAGGGTTGAGAAGCAATTCAAGCCCATTCATATCAATATGAGGGCCAATCGACCCCACACAATTGATTAGATAGACCAAGTACCTAGGCAAAATATAAATAGACAAGAGCAGCTACACCAGCTATGATTGGATAAGCTACGATTGGATCAAAGGTACCTAGATCAAAACCAATTGGATCAGCAAAGGTTGCACCAACATAGGTTGCATCAACAATAGTTACATCAAGAATGGTTGCAAAAGGTATTACATGAGGAAGTTCCTACCCCTAGTACCTATAGGCAACAAACCCATCAAAGGTACCTTGCATAATATCATAACCTACCACCTAGGCCAAATTAGAACCATCCTCCTCATGTACCCATCCATCACCATAGGTCTCAACAACATCAATCGAACAATCATCAATGGGAGTATGAGGTCTATGAGGACTTAGAGTCAGATTATCAAGAATAGGGGTACCCTGAGTCACTTTATGAGGATATGGTTGATGACCACATTCAACCACCTCACCCCAATAGACATCTTTTACCTCCCCCTCTTCGAGGAAAAATGTGGGTAGATGAGATCATATCACTTGAATCTTACAAGCTACTTACAGATCATATCAATTCATTGGAAAAGCAAGCTTCAAGAATAGGTTATCAAAAACCCACGTTGCATCAACTGTGCAACCAACCACTTCACCCTTCTATGCCATGTCCTCCATATCCTGAGCATTTTGAAATGCTAAAATTGGATAAGTTCAAAGGAGATGAAGATGCTCAAGATCATATCACTAGCTTCATGAATGTGTGCTTTCATCTCTAGGATGATGATGCCCTTATGCTTAGGATATTTCTCATAACCCTAGCTGGGCTAACTTTAGAGTGGTATAATCATTTACCATGACACAACATACACTCCTTTGAACAATTAGAAAATGCATTCTTGGAATGCTTCTCATTCAACATTAGAAAGAAAGCAACATTGACTGACTTGTACAACCTCAAGCAATTTGATGAAGAGTCAGTCATGGATTATGGTAAGTGATGGAGATCAATCATCACAAAATTTCCATTTACCTTACCTATCATAGAGCTCACTCGATTTTTTACTAAGAGTTGTTCAAAATAGATCTCACTTCTACTACAACTCCAATAGTACAACATATTTGAGGAAGCCCTAGCTCAAGTAAAGGTTATTGAGGACATCAAGGTCCAAGAGGGTGAGATCAAGCCCTAAAAAAGGAGTGGAACAAAAATTCTAAAGGCAACTACATACAACAAAATCTAGCTCTAGTAAATCAAGTTGTCTTAAGTGTACCAGGGCCTTCACAACAAGCTACCCCTCAACCACCTAATTATCAGGTGCAACCCCCACCTATGTAGTATAATGCTCAACCTTAGTAGAATCAATGGATGAATCAACAACATCATCCTCCTCTCCTAGTACATGCCATTGCCTAAGTCATTGGCATCACTCTTTCATCGACTATGCGAGGCAAAGGCCATCAATCTACCTGAGGTTCGACAATCAGATCCGAATAAGCCAAAAGGTAAAAATTATAGGGAGGATTTACATTATCTCTATCATCATCATAATGGTCATGACATTCAAACTTGCTACACATTCAAGAACCTTGTGCAAGATATGATAGAGTGAAATGAGCTTCAAATCGATAATCCTCTCGCTACAAACAACTAGAATATTGGCATATTCTAGGATCCATTACCTACGCATGGGGGCCAAGGTAGAACAACCTAGATAAGTGAATGAGATACATATAACCCCACCACATCAGGGCTTTTTTGGGATGATTAACATAGTGACAAGGAACTAGAGATACCTGAATCAACCTACACAACCTGTAGGTCCAACCAATGTTCCTTCAACATCATAGCCATTACCACAACCAACTCCAATCCAAATTCTACCACCTCACCTGATGCTCATGATAAGGAATAGACTCACTCAAAGTCTAAATATGGCATCGATAAAACTTTCCATATATGAGCTAATCCAATAGTCAACTCCACATCGGGAGGCTCTTATGGAAATTCTAAATTCAATTGAACTACAACCACATGACCCTAACTCTTTCAATAATTTTTTGGGGCATGTTCAAAAATGCAAGGAGCCTATTATAACATTCCATGATCATGAAATCAAGCCCATACCCACTGACATAGTTGATCCTCCACTGCATATCATTGCTAGTGTGAATCAGATCCCTTATAAATGGGTCTTGATAGATACAGGTTCCTCCATTAATATTATTACCATTGTTGCACTTCAACATCTCAGTCTTCCATCATCACACATTGTAGCATCTACATTCACCCTTCAAGCTTTTAATGATGCTCTATGCTCCACCATCAGCACAATAGTCCTCCCTATTCAGGTTGGGCTAAAGATAATTCCTACATTGTGCCACATCTTGGAGGGTGCAATGCAATACAACATACTACTTGGTAGACCTTGGATCCATGATATGAAGTGCATCCCTTCCATATTGCACCAATGCATCAAGTACATCCATGAAGGGTAAGTTCATGTAGTTCCTGTAGACTTAGAGCCCTTCAAGTTCTACAATATGGTCAACCATCCATAAGAGTCTACCTTACCTTTGGTGCATCTAGACATCCAACCTAATGATCCTATCAAAGGTCTAGATCCCTCACCATAACCATCCACCAATCCATCACCATCACCCCCATCCTAGCCATCACCATTGGTCTCTTCTGATATTCCTTCTTCATCATTGGATCCTCCGAGTAGGAATCCATCAAAGGCACCAATCGATAAAACCCCACCATCCATCTCCACCATTTTTGAAGTAGCCCTTCCAAATCCTATGGATGAGGAAGAAGTACCCATTGCCATGGATGATTCATCCCAACCTACATCCCCATCATCATCATCCACCTTCTCGTAGGTCATAGTCCACATGACCAATCCTGGACTCACTGAGTATTTGGTATAGAATATTACATTTACTCCCCTCATCAAGTTAGTGCAAGACATAGGTAGACCTCACCAACTACCACTTCCCATCGATGCCATTGTCCCTCTAGGGTTTCCTCCTAATCAGATAAATTTTATCTATGGGGGTTTTGATGTTACCTTAGAGTCATCTCCTATGATAGAAGATGATGAGCCATTCTTAGCAAACATCAGTTACATGTCAAACCCAACCTTTACCCTATGATACTTTTACCACTATCATTGGTATGGAAATGGTCTTGGTTGGTATGAACAAGGTCTTTGGACCCCTTACCAACCATAGTATCAGCTACCTATAGATAGGTTTGGCTTAGGGTATTCCATGCATATGTCAGATGAGCTCCTTGCAGACTCACTCTAGTGCCTTACCATAGGCTTTGGGGATGAGATTGATGAGAATGAGTATATCGATCATGGCTACATCCATCTACTAAGTGATCATCTTCCAATCATGATGATAACTATTGAGCCCTCTGACTCTTCTAGTGAGGCATCTAAAGAAAATGAGGATGAGATAAGTTTAGAGTATCTCGGTCCTAGCCACATTCAGTGGCTTAGTGATCATGTTTACATTGACCCTCTTTCATCCTCTAATCAAGAGCATACGAGTGGTTGGATCTCTGATGATGAGCCTGAAGAAGAAGAAGAGACCAATGAACAAGAAGAGTCTGAACTAGGTGATAACCCTAGAAATAGCTAGATCGAAGAGGATGGTGAATCCGATCAAGATTGTGATGACATGTCTATCAATTCATCTTACCATGAGTATGATGCAATATCTATTACTTCAGATAGCTTAGAGGATGAATCAACTGCTATTGATCCCCTCAATGATCTTGATGAATTCTACCTTCATCTATTCCCTAGGAGAATGCCCATTTTATGATAGCTTCTTCCACCCAAAGATCCAATCATTGCTATCCTGCACATAGGCCACACCCTATCATTCTACCACCTCTGTAGCCACCCTCGATGCATTTGCGGCCACCCATATTTGATCGACTCTTCCCACCATAGAATGGAGATCATCCACCCACCATCAATATGATCTCCATTGACCTCACCACACCACTCCACTACCCAAGTGACCCTTCAAAACCTTTGCACCTCAACCATGAGGCCATTGATTTTGATCGCATCATGTTTCCACCATCACCCTCAGAGTTCTTGCCCTATGAAGAAATGTTACAACCATTTCATTTCTCCCTAGAGTCATCTAAAGATGTTTTTCAAGCTGAGATCGAACCTGATGACATGATCGATTCTCCAAATCTAGTTGATGATATCCATTTGATCCCTACACCTCATCAACTTGAGGAGGGATCCCATATGTCAATTGAGGAAATAATTGATGTAGATATCAATATTGATCCTATAGTTCCTAAAAATATCAAGTTGGGATAAAGTTTATCCCCTATGAAACAAGTCGATTACATAACTCTCTTGATAGAGAAGAAGGAGGCTTTTGCTTGGTCTTACAAAGACATGTCGGGTCTCGACCCAAGTTTGGTCATGCACAACTTAATGCTCGACCCAAAAATTAAACTAGTCAAGCAAAAGCTCTACAAGATGCATCCAATAATAGCCTTAATGGTTAAATATGAACTACAAAAGTTGTTGGATGTAGGGTTCATTCAACCTATCGACTATCCTGATTGGGTATCCAACATGGTCCCTATCAAGAAACTAGATGGGAAGATTCGCATATGTATTGATTTTTATGATCTTAATAAAGCGAGTCCAAAGGATGAATTTCCACTCCCAAATATTGATGCACTCATTGATGTGACTTCTGGTCATGAAATGTTGTCCCTCATGGATGGCTTTTTGGGTTACAACCAAATTTGAGTCAACCTAAAATATCAGCCCAAGATGAACTTTCACAATGCCTTGGGGGATATTTTGCTATAAAGTCATGCCATTTGGTCTTAAAAATGTTGGTGCTACTTATCAATGGGCCATGACATACATATTCCATGATTACATGCATAAAATATTGGAATATTACATGGATGACTTATTGGCCAAATCCCTACTACATCATGAGCACATCGATGTTCTAAGAAAGGTCTTTGATCACCTCATAGAGCATAACGTATGATTGAACCCCAAGAAGTGTGTTTTCGGAGTAACATCTAGAAAACTCTTAGGTTTCATAGTCTCTAAATGAGGAATCAAAGTTGATCTAACTAAAGTCAAGGTAATCCTAGAAATGCTCCCCCTACCAACCTTAAGCAACTTCGTAGCTTACAAGGGAAGGTCACATCTATATGACACTTCATAGCACAACTTTCAGATAAATGTCGATCAATGAATCGATTGTTACAAAAGGGGGTCACCTTTAATTGGGATGATGAATGTCAAAAAGCCTTTGATGAAATCAAGCAATACTTGGCATCTCCGCTAGTACTAGCTCTACCTTGACCAGGTGTGTCATTCTTATTATACATATCAACTACTAAATTTACCTTAGGGACCATGTTGGCCCAAAAGAACGAGGTAAATAAAGAACAAGCTATTTATTACATCAGTCACACCTTGGTCAGCTACGAGCTCAAGTATGCATACATTGAGAAGCTTTGCTTAGCAGTAGTCTTTGCCACAAAGAAGCTTCGATATTACATGCTAAATCAAACAATGTATATCATTTCTAAAGAAAACCCTCTACGGTACATGATGAGTCAAACATATCATAATAATCATACCACAAAGTGGATAATGTTGTTGATAGAATTTGACCTCGAGTTCATAGGTCAAAAATCTATTAAAGGTCAAGTTATCATTGATCAACTAGTAGAGGCTCCTCTCCAGGATGATAAGCCTCTTACAATCGAGTTACCTGATGATGGAGTCTTCACATTATCAGACTCACTAGAACCTGAAGAACTAGAAAATAAAGCTGATATGATGTTATTCTTCGATGGTTCTAAATGTGAGCAAGGGGGTGGTGTAGGAATCATGTTTTTTACACCACAAGGGGCTCCTATTCCCCTTTCATTTAAACTTGATTTCCCATGCACCAATAACAATGTCGAGTATGAAGCCCTTCTTTTGGGTCTTCAGATAGCTCTCACCATGAACATCAAGAAGCTCAACATCTTTGGTGATTCCTTGCTCATTGTCAACCAGGTTAAGGAAATTTACCAATGCAAGTGTCCAATATTGAAATCATATAAAGCCCTTGTGGATAAATTATTAACTAAATTTGAATGGTATGACATCGAGGTAGTTCCTCACTCTTCCAACCATTTTGTGGATACAATGGCTTCCTTGGGATCCTTAATTCTATAAAACCCATCAGATGATGTCACTACTATTCAAGTCAAAATGCTCTCTCAATCCACAATCTCATGAGATACTTCTAAAGATGAGCAAGATGTCCACATGATTCAGATTGAACCAAACCAAGATCGGTTCTCTCAAATACATGACTTTTTGAAGCATGCATCCTGGGGGTCCTTGGTCCCATAGAGTCCTTTTGATAACACCATGACCATCTATCTCAAGAATATATCCCAATCCACATTCATGTGAGATGAGTCACAAAAGGAACAAGCAGTTCACTTAGTCGAAACTCAACCATATCAAGATTGGTTCACTCAACTAAAAGATTTCTTGAAGCTTGGTAATACTCCTTCGGGATTGTTGCATGCCACCAAATGGACATTCAAGAAAAAGTGATAAAATATGTCTTATTAGGAGATATACTTTACCATCGAAGCTATGATGGTCTTCTCCTTCATTGCTTAGAGCCCCAAGAATCTGCTTGGGCAATATCTCAAGCTCATGATGGTACTTGCAGTGGCCATTTTAGTGGCATGGCTATCGCTAAGTGCATCCTTTGAATGGGTTATTACTGGCCCACCATGGAGAGAGACTATTGCACTTATGTCAAGAAGTGCATTAAATATCAACATCATGCTAATCTATCACACGTACCTTCATAGGTCTTACAATCGATACATTCATTATGGCCTTTTTCCCAGTGGGGTTTTGACTTAATTGGAAAAATTTCACCCCCTTCATCAGGTCATCACACATTTATTCTAATAACCATAGAATATTTTACCAAATGGGTGGAAGCAATTCCTCTTACCACTATGATTAGACCTCGCATCGTGGAGTTCATATTGCATAACATCATATGTCATTTTGGTATCCCATCAAAGATCATCTTAGATAATGGACCTTCATTTAAGAACAAGGATATGAGAGCTTTGTGTACCAAGTACAACATACAACATAGCTTCTCAACACCTTATTATCCATAGAGTAATGGTCAAGTAGAGGCATCAAATAAAATAGTCATTACCATTCTTAAGAAAATTATCAAGGATAATCACAAATATTGGCACCTTCAACTACCTCTTGCATTATGGGCTTATAGAACTAGCATTTGGACACCCACTAGGGCAACTCCATTTTCACTAGTATATGGCCACCGGTGGAGATTTAATTGTCTTTCATGTTCACTACAAGAGTTCATCGATGATGATACTGTGCAACAAGCTCACCTTGATCAATTGACCCTTCTTGATGAATGATGTGTTAACACTCTCGAGCATCTTCATATTTATCAAGATCACCTTAAACGAGCTTATGATATGAAAGTCCATCTCAGGGACTTTAGAGTTGGGGATCTTGTGCTTAAAGAGAACCAACAGAATTTGAACTTGTCACCCCACTTGTGGGATAAATTTATGGCAAATTGGTTAGGCCCATTTATCATCACGTAGAAGATAGGGCTAGGGACTTATCGTTTAGCTTCTCTTGAGGGTGTTGAGGAACCTGAACCTCTTAACATTCTCCACTTGTGGGCATTTCATGCATGACACACAATGCATAAAAAAAACAATAAAATAATAAACCAACAAAAATAATATAAAATCAAAAATCACAAAAATATTGCATTGCTTACATCATCATGCATTACACATTCATTGATTAGTTGCATTAGGCATATTCATTTATTGCACTTGCATTAGATTATGTCATTCTTGCATTGCTACACAAAGCACCATGCTTGTATGACTATCATGAGTCTTAATCAAACCTTTTCTATCATGTCATCATTTGCACTTTTTCTTGTGATATTTTGATTATTAAGGGGTCCTCGTAAGATAGGGTAGATACTAGATGAACATCAACAATGATGTTTAGATGGCCACTGACTATTTTATGCACACCTCTTAGTTTTCAAAATTTCATAAGGAAAACACACACATCTATCACATCATATACATCCACATTCCCCATCCTAGGTGTTTGTGTATTTCCCCTCACCTAGTAAGTTGTTATAGGGTGTTCAATAGGGTTTTTTAGTCATTCAACCATTCCTAGTTTTATTTTCATATTTTGTAGAAATCTATCTTGATTTTTGAAGGTAGGGTCTTGCTTTGATAGTACCTTGTATATCTCAAAATCCCAACACAAATTCACACATTTAAATCTAAGTTTGAACAAGGAAGGATGACACTACAACGTAGTCCTTACTCCTTAAGTAAAAGGTTTCCCTTGCTCATCCTATTATGCACATGGTCTAGAATGTTAAGAATTGACAAAAGGACAAGCTCCCCCCTACCCAAAGCAATAAAATCCCTTGCTCCTCCACAAAAATGAGCAAGTATCCCTAAAAAAATAAATACAAGAGTGGTTTTCACCACTAAAATAAATCCCCTTGCTCCTCCAAAAATAAAAACAAAAATGAGCAAGTATCCCAAGAAAATAAATAAAAATAAAATAAGGGGGTAAAGAGCTTGAATCCTTGGAATCCTTAGTTATTCAAAATCCATGGGGTAATATCCATTACAACAATGGGCTATAAACGTCGACTTGGCAATGGAGTAGTCTTATGCATGGTGATATGTCTATCACATTAGCGACCTTATTTTGTACAGACCAATGTCAGCTTATGGATGAGCTAGCTTTTGGTGGCTTGTATTGCTTAGTAGTCTAGTCCAACTGAGTATAAAATTAAGATAATGATGACCATAGGGTGATCCTCATTACAACAATGGGCTCTAAGAGTCAGCCTAGAAATGGGGTAATCTTATGCATCACATTAATGAATTCACTATGCACACACAAGGATATTGAATATCTAGGTCTTCCTAGCATATTTTTATCTTTTAGGGTCATGTATAGTCAGTATACAACTTTTGATTAATCAACTAGGGTGTTTGAGTCTCATGAAAAACCTTGTTGTTCCCTTATGACCTCTTACTGTTCCCCCATCCATTATTTACAATGTCTCATATTACATATGGTTGGCCTTTAAATGCATGTCTTTCAGGAAAAGGTTAACATTTTGATTGATGACCTTTATACATTTTGTGGTGCTTACAATTAGTTTGTTTTGCATCTTAGATTCATTCATTATGATTTAGTATTTAAAAAATCCATCCACATTTTGCATTAGTAACATCATTAGTACACCTCATACTAGTCTAAAATCAATGCATACATACTAGAGTTGTCATATCAAAAACATGCATATACATTCATAATCAACTAAACAAATCTAGACATACATCTAACATTAGGCATTGCATCCATACATCACATAATGCATAAATAAACACATGATAGGCCACAATAATAGTCATATCATATATATGGTAAATTAGTACATCATGATACAAAATGCTCGTAGGCTACAATGGAGTAGGTCCTCAGACCTCACACTCAAAAAGAGAAGTACAATCCATAAGTCCATGTCAAGTAGGGCCTGCACCCCCAGTCTCACTGCCACCCTCGACCTCATCCCTATGAGGCTACCCTAAACCACTGGCTATTAACATCTTTGGCCCACCTATAGACCTGGGAGCTCGTAGCCTCATAGAAGGTTATCCAGACTCATTGCATCGACTTCAGTGGGATCCTCTTTCTAAAGAGTGAGCAGGTAGTCGATCACCAAGTCACCCTACCTGATCCTCCATATCCTGAATGTAGGTCCCATCATACCAATATCAATCCTAATAGTCACCCAATAACACCTACAATCTATTTATGTTATAGCCATGTTGCATCACCTGTATATTAACTATCTATCCTTGTTAGTCTTTACATAATTATTAAGGCTACCACCTAAGTCTATAGAACATCTCTATCTACTATCATGGCCATCCCCTAGGTCCTCAGAGCATTTCACTATACTTTCAATATATCAATATTATCTTGAGAACTCTACACTTGATCCCTTAAGTTGTCTCTCTCCTTAGATAATCTCCTTCATTACTACCTCCCCCTATCTAGCTAGCTCTATAGAAATGCCACCATGGTATCCCACTCTGCCAACTATCATCGTAAGATTTGGAACTGCTCCCTGAGTAGAGCCTCTTGATCCTAGGGATCCTCATCATCCTTGCCCTTATCCTATGTATCACCTATCCTAAAGGTCTCCTCCCACTCCCCCTTCATTCAATGATGCACTCATCACTCTCCTGAGTCTACCTCATCCCCTAAGCCCTCCTCTATCACAGCTCTAGCCTACCCACCCATCGGTCCACCACCCTACCATAGCCATGTGACCCACCATGCATCATACTCTATGATCATGCTTGGGTCCTCTACCCCTAGATCTACTAGTGGTTGATCCACCTCCTCACCCATCGACTCAACTCATGGCCACTCAAGTTGCATCTCATCTATTTGACATCATTATATGATGGGCTCACTAGGTATATCCTGATCGCACCCTAAACTATCGAGTAATGTGAGAGTACTGGAAGTACTCCCGCTCTATGCCATGGTGATTGATCACCCATCGATCATGCCTAATCTACCTCATCTATTGGTCCACCTCTACCCATGGAAAACAATCCCTATAAGACCACCATATCACATGCTCCAGCCTCAACCCCTCAAAGGAGTCAATATAATGCTACAACATGCCTGAAGAAGGGTGACTCCATCCCCGCTCCTGATCTCACCTCCAATGGATCGCATAGCCAATATCTCGATCCACCATATCCCTTTGAGTCATCCAGGGTAGCCCATTCGATCTATCCACTTGAATGTGCTCCCAACCCCAGATCTGAAGGAGGAAACTACAACCCAAAATAGATCGACCTGTAGAGGGGGAAAACTACCTTACCAAGTATAATTACCAAAAGGTTGGATCTGCAAGAGAGAAGAGAAGCCTTATGGGGTGAACCATGGGGTTGTGTTGTTCTCTAAACTCAGTTCTAGTGGGAAGGGTTCACCAAGAATGGTTTAAAAACTTGCTCTAAGTCCACAAGAATTTCAAGAATGTTTGATGTATGAGATTCAAGACAAACATCTAGATTTGGCCTTTCTAGATCTATGTTATAGAAGATAAAGTACAATTCAAATATATAGAAATGTAGTAATACAAGAGCTAACACTAGAATGATTCTTCCTTTGAATGCTTTCTAACCTAGGGTTTTAAATAGAAAACCTTTAAGTAAGGGATCAAGAATAAATGCACAAACAAAATTAACCCTAAGTGCACACTATATGTTGTTTATATTTCAAATATATAACTTAATTAAATATATTTCCATAAAATTAGATATAGGGCTTTACAACAGAAATAAAAGCACTCAACAAACAAAATAAAAGACTAATCAGAATACTTAGCTTATCTAATGATTTATCCTTGTTTTTATCCCTTTTTCCAATGCTATCAATAATACTTGTTCTTGCAATATAACTGAACAAACACTTGAAAATGGGAATAGCGTTAGGGGGCCTGTTTAGGCTATTTTATAAAAATACTTGGAGGTACATTAGTCAAGCACCCTAGGTCCTTTTAGCTGGCCTTTGATAATTAAAAGTGGAAAATGACCTTTGGAGGAAAATAAACATAATACAATACAACATAACAGAATGTAGAAATCATAGAACAGAATATGCCACTATGCTCTAGATGCAGTTTAGAATGCAATGGTGAAAATAGGAACAAATGGTTACCCCTATATTGGTCTCAAGTGAAATCATACCCCATAATGGATAGTCATGATAATGCAAGGTGAAGTCACACCCCACAACAAGCCAGACGTTATTTTGCATAAACTATGTAAAAAATAAAAGATAAGTGCAAAAGCTTGATCACATCATTGAGAAAATTCAAATATGCATGTAGAAGAGCGAATTCACCTGGAAAAGAGTGCAAAAGCAAAATAGAATGGTTTTATATCTCCTATATGGTCAATCTCTCCTTAGGGTTCCAACAACAATCCACCAATAACAAACAACAACAATCCAATTCAGTAGAAAATCTATCAAACTCCACACTTCAAAGTTGCTTGTGAAATAAGAAGAAGAAGGATGCATACCAAACAAAACACTTTGTGAGAAATCAAATACAAGCAATAAATCATCAACTATAAATTAAGTGAGCGTGTGTTAACTTGTGTGTGAAAATAGATTCAAACCCTCCTTATATGGTGGACTTGAAGGCGAAAAGAGTGGGAAAACCAAGGAAGGCTGATGTAAAACATGCCAACCCCAAAAATTAGGGTTTTAATGTATCAAACCTTAAAAGGGTGAAATTGTGCCCCATTCAAGTTGACCTTAATATCACAATGCGAAGTCACATCTTGTCAAGGAAAGGGCATGATTTTTCATAGAGAGGAAAAATAAGAAAACATGAGGGGAAATCCATGCCCTTGCCCTAGGCAATTCTAAGGGATCCCCACCAAAGGACTCATGGAGGATTGCCCATTTAAGTGGATAAATTTTTGTTTCTACATTTTACCCCCTCTTTGAAGTATTTAAGGCCAAGTAAATGTATCAAATAAAGATGTATACCTCTACAGATAGAAAGTAGCAAGCACAAAAAATAAGTGACTAAGTTTAAGCAAAAGGGTGATACATTACTACCATTAATGCCTCTATGGCTAGGGTGCCCCCTCGAGTTTTGAAAGGAAAGGAAATTCCTTAAGAAACTCAAAAAAGGTAAAGAAAGAAAAAGCAAAACACATAAACATGGAGAACAAAGCAAGTAAACAAATAGCGGAGCAAATATCATTGGGTACAACATGAGTCTAATGCAGCTAGAATGAAATGCATGGATGAACATAAGAAATAGAAATAAAGAAGAGGGGAAGAGAAGATAAGAAATACAAGAACAAAAATCTAAATTTCAACCATGGAATACGAGAAAATCTGATCAAGAACCCTGAATGAAGGGTGTTATGCCCAAAGGATGGTCCAAATGTGGAGTGAAAACCTGTTATGGGTGTAATTTTCACTAATGGATAGATGGGAAAAATATGGAGCGTAACCCACTATGGGTGATTTCTCAAATGATGGAGTGTAACCTGCTCTAGATGATTTCTCGCTAGTGACTATTGTGGGACGATTACCCGCTAGGATGTATGCTAAGGCCTACTAGAAAGTTGTCAAGGAACTTATACCGTAATAGTGTGTTGAGCCTACTGAGTCAAGAGAAGCATAACCCAATAGGGAAATACATCATTTGTTGATGTGAATGATGTATATCTAATAGGGGAGTGTAATAACATATACATAGACCAAGTCATATGAGCATAACACTATGAGTGTGTGCATGTGCTAGAAGAAATAAGAGGAATAAAATGAGGAGCAAATAATTATGCATGTGTGCCCCTAGCTTGAAGTTTCAGCTATTGAAAATTCAAGAGGGATAAAATGTGCAAACAAAGGAGATAAGAAGGTATATCCTTATCTGAACAAAGAATATAAAGGAGAAATAAGAATCATGCAAAAGACAAGGATATACCAAAAGAGGATTTCATCCCTTAGCTTTGGAGAGAGGTGATGATCATTGTAAAAAATTTTAAAGTCAAGGAACACAAGAAGAAGAGATAGGAGAAGAAAGAGAAAAAAAAAGAAGACAAGAAGATAAGAAGGGATGAAAAATGCATGGGTCCTAGGTTGGGATTTTTCTAGGTATTAGAGCCATAGTGAGAGTGCAATGCATATGAGCTATGATCTAACTAGGTATCATCACATGCCATTATTGCAAATCCCAAAAAAACTATATGAACAAGCAGTCATGAGCAAAACTAAATGCATTATGACAAGAAAAAGTGCAAGAAAATTAAATGTCATGAAATCATGCAAAATATGACAGGAAGTCATACAATATGATCAAGCAGCAATGCAATATGATCTAAGCTAAAATATCAGATGAAAATGCAAATAGTATATCAAGTTTAATATATTTTTAAATGCATTATATTCATAGGTTATTTAAGTTATTTACCATCCAAAGAAGCCAAATGGTAGGCACCTAATCCAAAATTTGTTGTTATGACAAAGGGCCCTAACCAATTGGGCTAAAAATTACCTCAAATATTAGTATAAGAATTATTATTCTTCTAGTTTTATTTGAGGACAAGATCCCCAACCTCAAAAGAATGATTACAAAATTTCTTAGAATAAGATATTTGGAATCTATCCTGATAGGATCTCAAATGCTCTAAGGTATGGATGTGCTTTTCATCCAAAAACTCCAATTGGTGCAAACGGTTCACGTGATACTCATCACTGACCTCAACATATTGCAAAAAGATACACAACGAAGGAACCTCAATATCAAAAGGAAATACTACCTCAAATCCATATACTAAAACATATGGTGAGGTTACCCAGGTGTTGTAGGTGATTTAGAGAGGAGAGGGAAATCCTCCAAGGGAGGTCCCAGGTTCAAATCTCCACCCTACCAAAAAGCTGAATTGGGTACCCAAAATCCAATTGATAATGTTGGTGCGGGCAGGGTCGGGTGTGACTCCCGGGTGACTTTGATGGTATATAACCCCCTATTCATGGTCTCTCAGACCAATGCGGCCCTGCAAGGAGTTTTTCGCTTTAAAAAAAACATATGGTGAGGTCCATGTAGGAGTACGCCACTAATGCAATAGGCCCACAAGGTAGAATAAAGTTGGGTATGCTAGTCATGACCGGTCTTATTAACCAACTTCTTCAAAATCCTGATCAAGGACTTGTTGGATGCTTCGACTTACCCATTACCTTCGGGGTAATAAGGAGTTGACCACTTGTGCTGAATCTTGTATTTAGCACAAATATTATGAACATCCTTATTCTTGAAAGGAGTGTCATTGTCATAAATAATCTATGAAAGAATCCCAAACCTACAAAGAATCTGGTTAAAGATGAACTTCGAAACTTGAGTTCCAATCACTATATCCAAAAGCATGGATTCAACCCATTTAGTGAAATACTCGATCATAGTAATGATAAACTTGTGATCATCAGACAACACTAGGTTAACCTTCCCGATAATTTCCAATCCCCATATGGAAAATGGCTAAGTGGAAGAGATAACTTGAAGGTCTTGAGAAGGAGCATGAAAAAGATGATCATGGCGTTGACACTTGTCATAGCATCGAATATAATTGCATGCATATTTCTCCATGGAAGGCCAATAATACCCCATCATAAGGAGTTTCTTGGTAATAGCATTGTTGCTAAAATGGCCTTCACATGAACCTTCATGAGCATCACTAAGAGCAAGTAAGGATTCATTGGAGTTAAGGCATCATAATAGGATGCCTTCAAAAGAATTTTGAAATAAATTATTTCCAATTATTACAAATTGACACACTCTCTTATACAATAGCTTACACTGATTACGATCTAAACCATCAAACATCAAACCATCCTTAAGGAAATTAAATGTTTCATTATACCATGGCTCAAATGGGGAAGCTCCTATGGTCAAACAATATAACGATACCAAACAAGAACCAAGAAACACAGGTTCCTAGAGTTATCTAATGAAAATTGATGCTTTATCATCTTCTAACTCTAGAGGGAACAAGGATGCAACAATATCCATGGTATTCACATGGCAATTTGAGGATCTAGGGATAAACTCCATGTTTACTCGATCAAATGAGGACAACTTAGTGACAATTTACTTATAAGGTTTTCATCCCAAGTTTGATAAAAATTATTATTCTTACTAACCATAAATTGAGAGTCACCAAAGATAAAAAAAACTCTAACCTGCAAAGCTAAGGTAGCTCTAAGACCAAGGATCAAAGCTTCATATTCTGTAATTTTATTAATGCAATAGAAATGAAGCTTGAAGTACAAGGGGATGAGTTTCTTCTATGGGGTGACTAGAATGACTCCAGCACTAGTGCCCTTCATGCATCGAGCTTCATCAAAAAACAAATTCCAATACTTAGACTCTTCAATTTCAACATTGAAGCACTCATATGGAAAATATACAACTAGAGGATGGGTAGCTTCTAGGGGAGTGTTGGCATTTTTGCCACATTGATTTTGATTGAAATATTGTTTAAGCTGTTGCAGATTTTATTTTTATACTAACACAGGCTTTGATGCGGTTTTGAGCAAAAAGGAGCAAAAAATAACTAAGTCCAAAAATTGCAGCGATTCGCTGACATGTCGCAAAATCGCGGTCAACACGGTCAACGCATGCAGCCAAAGAGAACCGTCGCGATATCGCGACGTGTTCCATTTTCGTGACTTTCGGAAGGCAAAGGAGGAACAGCGACAAATTGTCGCGAAATCGCGACGAAAATCTCAGCCAAAGACTTAAAGCAAAAGTTGCAGCGCGTCGCTAACATGTTCCAAAATCGTGATGCTGGCGGCTTCGAAGACTAAGGTGCTAAACTTGCAGCGACGCGCTGACGTCTTATTTTTGCGACGCAGTGGTTTCAAAAGGCTCAAGTGGTGCAAAGTGCAGCGATTCGCTGCATATTGGTCGAAGAAGAGCTTAAGTGCCAAAACTTGCAGCGACGCGCTGCGTGTTCGAGCGAAGGAGAGTTCAAAGCAAGACTTGCAGCGATGCGCTGCAATGTCTCAAAATCACGGGCAGTGGTTGCAAGAGGGAGTCTAAAGCAAAAAGTGCAGCGATGCGCTGCACGTCTTAAAATCGCGCGGTGATTGGCTTCAAAGGCTCAAGTGGTAAAATTGCAGCGACGCGCTAACGTCTCATTTTCGCGGAGTAGTGGCTCCAAAAGCCTTAAGTCTAAAAAGTGCAGCGATTCGCTGACGTTCCGAAATCGCGCGACGTTTGGCTTCAAGGGTCTAAGTGTTCAAAAGTGCAGCGATGCGCTGCACATTTTCGCCGAGCATTGTTAAGGGAGGTGTCTAAGGCCGCATATTCCAAGTTGTAAGCTATTTTATTTCTAAGGTTGCATATTCTAAAGCTCGGGGTGTTTATTTACAAAGAGTCCAAGATGCAAGAATGGTAGCGATGCGCTGACTGTTTTCGCAAAAGGCATAGAAAATGTAGCGATTCGTCTGCAAGTTTTGGGCGACAAGGCGGAGTGCGAAGAGAATCAAACAAAAGACAAGGAGATGACAGCGATTTCATGACGCGTTGATTGAAATGCTTGAATGACTCAAGTGCATAGCGAATTCTTGATAAGGAAAGAATAGAAGACATGCAAAGGGCAAGAAGTGTTCCATTTTCGTGACCCGTCCATGAAGCCGTACAAAGTGCCCAAAACATGTAGCGATATCGCTACATGTTCCATTTTCATGGAGCAAAGCGAAGAAAGGAGCCAACGACCAAAAGACGTAGCGATATCGCTACAGGTGCCATTTTCGTGGGTCAAAGGTGGTCAAAGTGTACGGAGTTAAAACATGTCACGATTTCGCGACCCGTCGCATTTTCGCGACCTCCAACTGTTTTCCGCCAAAGCACAGTGTGAACGGCCGAGGAGATTTTTTTGATTTCCGATGATTTAATGCTGACCCGAATTTAATGATTTGCGGATTTCCAAGGCATTCAAAGTAAAAGACGCGCCCAGGCCACCAAGATTGAAGATTTAATGCATTCGAGGCTGCTGTTCGTGGATTGTCGTAACGGTTTCATGCATATTTTAAAAAACAAATTTAATGAAGAAGACCGCTAGCGTCTAATTGTATTTAATTTTTTTTGCAACTAAGGGGATCGTGTATGTAATTTCCAATGCACAATTGTAGATCACGAGAGGGGTGGTGGCACATTTTTAATGTTGCAAAGAGGACGGACCTCTATAAAAACCAATGTAATTCTCATTTACAAGGGTTGGAAAAACTTGTTGCTAGAGACTGGAATTGTATTTGCGGGAATAAAAGGATCAACTTCTAATTTTTCAAGCGTTGCATGGATGAATTTCCTTTCTATTTTTCTGCATTTCTAATAGCATTCATACTCCTGTATTGCTGTTACATTTAAATTTTGCCTTTGGATTTAAATATTGCGGTCAGGGTACGATTTCTGGAATGTGGGTTTGGAGGGATTTGTTGCATGTGATTGTGCGAAGATTAAGCTGATTTCTTATGTTACTTGCTGTTGTTGCGTTTGTAGTTTCCTGGCTATTGTTTTTTTGATCCCATCACTTCGGCTCGTGGCCATATTTCCCATTTCTTTCTGCAACTTTTTCAATCTCTTTCCAGCAACCCTTATCTTAAACCAATTTTAGAATAGTAAAGGGAACCAGCCCACTCTGGAGATTGGTCTGGGAGCCATTTCTTGCTTCCAGCCTTTCAATGTTGGCCGGGTCTAGGGCGCACTTGTAAAATCCTTTCCTGTGGCAGATTTTGGACCAACAGTTTTTGGCACGCCCGGTGGGACAGACAAGTTTTGTCTCCAAGAATTCATAATCGGTGGGATAAGCATAATTTTCCAAAGTGATAAACCCACCGGTGCCAACAATTTTTGGCACGCCCGGTGGGACAGACTTCTTCTGTCTCACAAAAATCCACATTTGTTTTAACACCCGGAGGTCTCAAGATTTGATGAGCTGTCTTGGCCTCACAGCGGAGATTTGTAAGTTCATCTGGCGACTTTGCTGAGTTGAAGATCTGTTCGTGGACGCCTATTTTTTTTTTAAATTCAAAGAATGTTCATCTGGCGACTCTGACTTAATGGCGATGGCCGTGATTCCATAGACCACTGCCACAAAGGCGAGGGTTTTTCCTAGATGGGATGATCCTGGCCCTCTGAATCTCCAAGTTCGGCATGAAATTCCCGAAGGTGCCCTGAAGAACCTGGAAAAATATGATGGTACCGAAGGCATGGCTCTGGCACATGTTGAAGACATTGCTACTCTGTCCATGATCCATGTCATAGAACACGAAGATGTCATGATCCGACTTTTGGTTCAGTCTTTGGAAGGAAGAGCATTGCAGTGGTACAGATTGCTCAAACGTCAAAGCATCAGCTCATGGGACGATCTAGCGGGGGCACTGATCAAAATATTTGACGAAGATCCTTTCTACAGTTCTTTGGATCTCTACCAATTTTTCATGTACATCAAGAGAGCACCTCAAGAAAGCATCACGGACTTCAATGTCCGATTCTTGATAAGTTGGAAGAGAATTCCAGAGAAGATCCGTCCATCACCCACCCAAGCCCTCCTCTTTTATGTTCGAGCTTTTAATTCCGACATAGGTCTCTTTTTACTGCAATCAGGTGAACAACGGTTCCCACAAATCTTTGAGGAAGCAGTGCGAGCGGAACAACTTTTGCTCTTATCGAGAAAGTTACCGTGGGGAGAAACTCCATTACCTTCTCCGGTGGTTGCTGCTCCTGTCTACCCTGCACAGTACTTTTCATGCCAGATCCCTTATACTGAGCAGAAACCTGAGATGCAGTCATGTGGAGTTCAAGGGACAGATCTCGTCCAAAGTCAAGGATTGGAACATGCAAGCACTTTTCCAGCAATGAACAATATGGTTGCTTGCAGTTTTCATCAAGAGATGGGCCAAGTAGAAGAACAAGTTCAAATTCCAGAGCCTGAGGAGATCCCAGAATCAGATTTCTCACTTGAAGAGCCCCGTGATCACATCAAGGAGTTAGAGGAGCCTGTACTCAGCCCACAGCCAGTAAAGTCTGCAAAGTGGTGGTGTTGGTTCCAGCCACTACATCCAGTACCTGAAGAAGTCCTCCATGTGGGTACTAGTAAGAAGGATAATCTGCCGCATTGCATCCTATTCGCACCATGGAGAACTTCAGGAAGGAGCCAGCCCAATTTCAAGAACCGACTCAAGTATGATTGGATCTGGTCGGGACATTGCAGATTTACTGGATAACCCTCTGAGACTAGGTTTCTGGTGGCGACATGCCAATCATGTCGTGAACTATTGTATATAGTATTTTGAAAAAACAAAAAAAAAAATAGAAAAGAGAAGAGGAAAAAAAAAAGAAAAAAAAAGAGGTATGGTTATTACTGTTCATCTCAGCTCTTTTGTTGTCTGCGAGCTGTAGGTGCTTGTTTTTTCCTTTTGTCTCCTCCTTTCCCAGCAGTTGATGGCTTTCAAAAAATTCTTCTTTTCCCTTTCCCTTTTCCTCTCTTTCCTTTCTTCATTTTCTTCCTCCTTTTTCTTCTATAGTAATAAAAAGCAGGCCACGACTGCTGTTTCTTTTCCCCATTCTCATTGTTCCCTTTCCTTCTTCTCCCTTTCCTCTACGTTTTGTCTTTTTACGCATTTGCTAACAGTCTAGTTCATTTTCATTCCACAGCCTTTATATTTCCGCTTCCATTCCTTACGTTCACTTACATTCATTACACATTCATTGCAGATGGTAGTATAGCCGCATTCTGTTGTTATGTCTATCACATCACTTGCTCACTCCATCATTTCATTCCATTGCAGTCACCGCTTGCGCAATCGCAAGATCTCACTCCACCCTCCCACTCCATTTATTTCATAACCAATTCTATGCAGGTTCTTCCAGTTTCACCTTTTCAGCCGAAGAAAATATTGCAGCAGCCCGCCTTCTGTTCGGATATGACTCTGTGCCCAATGGACTAAGGCCTGGATTCTTGCATACAGTGAGCTGTATACCCCGCGAGCCGCCAAGAATGTTGGCATTTTTGCCACATTGATTTTGATTGAAATATTGTTTAAGCTGTTGCAGATTTTATTTTTATACTAACACAGGCTTTGATGCGGTTTTGAGCAAAAAGGAGCAAAAAATAACTAAGTCCAGAAATTGCAGCGATTCGCTGACATGTCGCAAAATCACGGTCAACGCGGTCAACGCATGCAGCCAAAGAGAACCGTCGCGATATCGCGACGTGTTCCATTTTCGTGACTTTCGGAAGGCAAAGGAGGAACAACGACAAATTGTCGCGAAATCGCGACGAAAATCTCAGCCAAAGACTTAAAGCAAAAGTTGCAGCGCATCGCTAACATGTTCCAAAATCGTGATGCTGGCGGCTTCGAAGACTAAGGTTCTAAACTTGCAGCGATGCGCTGACGTCTTATTTTCGTGACGCAGTGGTTTCAAAAGGCTCAAGTGGTGCAAAGTGCAGCGATTCGCTGCATATTGGTCGAAGAAGAGCTTAAGTGCCAAAACTTGCAGCGACGCGCTGCGTGTTCGAGTGAAGGAGAGTTCAAAGCAAGACTTGCAGCGATGCGCTGCAATGTCTCAAAATCACGGGCAGTGGTTGCAAGAGGGAGTCTAAAGCAAAAAGTGCAGCGATGCGCTGCACGTCTTAAAATCGTGCGGTGATTGGCTTCAAAGGCTCAAGTGGTAAAATTGCAGCGACGCGCTAACGTCTCATTTTCACGGAGTAGTGGCTCCAAAAGCCTTAAGTCTAAAAAGTGCAGCGATTCGCTGACGTTTCGAAATCGCGCGGCGTTTGGCTTCAAGGGTCTAAGTGTTCAAAAGTGCAGCGATGCGCTGCACATTTTCATCGAGCATTGTTAAGGGAGGTGTCTAAGGCCGCATATTCCAAGTTGTAAGCTATTTTATTTCTAAGGTTGCATATTCTAAAGCTCGGGGTGTTTATTTACAAAGAGTCCAAGATGCAAGAATGGTAGCGATGCGCTGACTGTTTTCGCAAAAGGCATAGAAAATGTAGCGATTCGCTGCAAGTTCTGGGCGACAAGGCGGAGTGCGAAGAGAATCAAACAAAAGACAAGGAGATGACAGCGATTTCATGACGCGTTGATTGAAATGCTTGAATGACTCAAGTGCATAGCGAATTCTTGATAAGGAAAGAATAGAAGACATGCAAAGGGCAAGAAGTGTTCCATTTTTGCGACCCGTCCATGAAGCCGTACAAAGTGCCCAAAACATGTAGCGATATCGCTACATGTTCCATTTTCGTGGAGCAAAGCGAAGAAAGGAGCCAACGACCAAAAGACGTAGCGATATCGCTACAGGTGCCATTTTCGCGGGTCAAAGGTGGTCAAAGTGTACGGAGTTAAAACATGTCACGATTTCGTGACCCGTCGCATTTTTGCGACCTCCAACTGTTTTCCGCCAAAGCACAGTGTGAACGGCCGAGGAGATTTTTTTGATTTCCGATGATTTAATGCTGACCCGAATTTAATGATTTGCGGATTTCCAAGGCATTCAAAGTAAAAGACGCGCCCAGGCCACCAAGATTGAAGATTTAATGCATTCGAGGCTGTTGTTCGTGGATTGTCGTAACGGTTTCATGCATATTTTCAAAAACAAATTTAATGAAGAAGACCGCTAGCGTCTAATTGTATTTAATTTTTGCTGCAACTAAGGGGATCGTGTATGTAATTTCCAATGCACAATTGTAGATCACGAGAGGGGTGGTGGCGCATTTTTAATGCTGCAAAGAGGACGGACCTCTATAAAAACCAATGTAATTCTCATTTACAAGGGTTGGAAAAACTTGCTGCTAGAGACTGGAATTGTATTTGCGGGAATAAAAGGATCGACTTCTAATTTTTCAAGCGTTGCATGGATGAATTTCCTTTCTATTTTTCTGCATTTCTAATAGCATTCATACTCCTGCATTGCTGTTACATTTAAATTCTGCTTTTGGATTTAAATATTGCGGTCAGGGTATGATTTCTGGAATGTGGGTTTGGAGGGATTTGCTGCATGTGATTGTGCGAAGATTAAGCTGATTTCTTATGTTACTTGTTGTTGTTGCGTTTGTAGTTTCCTGCTATTGTTTTTCTGATCCCATCACTTCGGCCTGTGGCCATATTTCCCATTTCTTTCTGCAACTTTTTAAATCTCTTTCCTGTAACCCTTATCTTAAACCCATTTTTAGAATAGTAAAGGGAACCAGCCCACTCTGGAGATTGGTCTGGGAGCCATTTCTTGCTTCCAGCCTTTCAATGTTGGCCAGGTCTAGGGTGCACTTGTAAAATCCTTTCCTGTGGCAGATTTTGGACCAACAGGGAGCTAAGGCTAACTGATCAACAATCAACTTACCCTTTATAGCCTTCTAACCTATGAAATTCAAGTCAAACTCACTAAGGTCTAACACCTATTTAGCATCTTGACCTAACAGGTGGGGTTTAAACATTAGATAATGCAAAGGATCAAAATTTGCAACTATCAATATCTTATGGCTAAGCATGTAGTGTCTTAACTTTTGATAAGAAAACACCACGATAAGGCAAAGCTTTTCTAAGGGGTGTACCTAATTTCATAGTTGACCAAATTTCTACTGATATAGTAGATAGCTCATTCTTTATTTTAATCATCATTTCGGGCCATCATGGCTCCTAAAGCATGAGTAGTGGCTACTATGTAAAGTATAAAATGCCTACCAATTACAAGAGGAACTAGAATAGGAGGGGAGGTAAGATATTGCTTGAGATCATCAAAATCTTTCTAAAATTTAAAATCCCATCAGAAGACCACATATTTCTTAAGAATATTAAGAAAGGGCTGACACTTATTGACTAATTGTTCAATGAACCAATGGATAGACTATAGTTTAACTTATAGGCTACACATTTTAGTGAGGGTACGAGGAAGAGGTATATCAATTATAGTCACTATATTAGCGGGATCCACTTCAATGCCTCACCTAGAAACTATGAATCCTAATAGCTTGCCAGATGTAACCCTGAACACACACTTAGCAAGTTTAAGATGAACCTTATACTGTTGAGGCCTTTCAAATATTCATCCTAGATCATGGACATGATCCTTTAATTCTATAGAGTGGGCTAAAATATCGTTCATATAGTCCTCAAGAATATCATGCATCATGTCATCGAAAATATAAGCCATCACCTGATGATAGGTAGCTCCTACATTCTTTAGGATGAAAGGCATGACCTTCCAATAGAATATTCCCCATGGAGTAATGAATGTTGTATTGTCCTAGTCCTCAAGGGCAATCATAATCTAATTGTATCCTAACAAACCATCCATAAGTGAAAGCATTCCATATTTAGCAATGAAATTTACAATCTTATCTATGTTGGGCAAGGGAAAATCATCCTTGGGACATGCTAAGTTAATGTCCTAAAATTCAGTACATATTCTAATTTTTCCTTTCTTCTTAACCACAAGAACGATATTGGATATCCAATCAAAATAGTCAATAGCTTTTATAAAATTGATATCAAAGAGTTTTTGGAGCTCCTCCTTGACCGAAAGGGTGACCTTAGGATGCATCTTCATAAGTTTCTACTTAATAGTCTTAGCACTAAGTTTAGCTACCAAATTATGTATGAAAAGGGAGGTATCAATCCCTAGCATGTCATCATATGACCAAGCAAATATATCTTGATATTCTCTTAACAAACTGGTCAATTTCTCCTGCTCATCCATGGACAAGGCTTTACCTAAATTAAGGATTTTAGGGGCTTTATCAAAACCTATGTTCACATATATGGTCTCCTCAATAAGGATGGACAAGTCATCTTCAAGATGAGGCTAGGCAGGAGTCACTCCTAATTGCTCAAGGTCCTCGAGAGACATAGAACCAAAGTCCTCTTGAGAATTAAAAGATTCCACCTATGCAGTGCAAGGGATAGACCGATCAAAGAAAATATAATTCTAGGGAGGATCCTCATATTTGATAAACTACTTTGGGGAAGAGACCAACACATAAGGAGAAGGTGATCCCTCATCTTCAACACACCACTCTAAACCATGATGAGATTTATCTAAGAGAGAATCTTTACAAGAAGAGTTGACTTGATATTGAGATGAGATATGAATTGATGATTTCTTATTAATATTTTTAGGTTGCTTAGCTTTGTTATATGAGGAATATGATGAATAATTTTGAGCTAAGTCTTTGGGTAAGAAAAATTTGAATGGATGACGATCACCCATGATTGAAATAGGTTGATTTTCAAATTTAAATTTTACGCATTGATGAAATGTAGAAGGTATGGCCTCCATTGTATGGATCCAAGGATGTCCAAGAAAATATTAAAAGATGTGATAAAATATACTACTTAAAACAATGTATCTAAATTTTTTGGTCCAACTTTTAGGGGAAGTGATATGGTACCATAAGCTTCTTAGGACTCATTGTTGAAAGTTTTAATTATGGCATCGAATTTAATTCTATCTTCCTCTTTTAATCCAAATTTTTGAAATAAATGATATGTGCATAAATTAATGGAATAACCATTATCAATAATAACTCTTTTAATAAAAGTATCCCCAATAAATGTAGTGATGTAAATATACGAATCTTTTTGCAAGTTTGAGAAAGAAATATCAGTATTCGAGAATGTGAGATGATCCCAAGAAATATTACAATATTGGTCATATCACTAGGGTAAATGTCTAGAGGGATATATTGATGTCTTAATAGATTCATCAAGGCCCCCCTATGAGTGGGAGAACTCTATAAAAGTTCTAAAAGAGAGATATTGGCTAAGAAACTAATCTCCTATTGAGATCGTTGAACCTATTGACTCTTCATTGTCTTCCCTAGAGTAATCATTATCCTACCAACCATATTATTATTGTAACAATGTGGTATGCTTCTATAGGATACTTGATTAGCTACCTGCCTAACTCTATTTTTATTAGCAAGTGACTTTTATTGTAAATTTCCCATATCAAGACGTTCTAAATCAATTAAATCTTGTACTACATGCTTTAAATTTCTACAAGAAATCATCCAATGCCCTTCCACTATATGATATGAACAATGTTGACTTTCTTATACCAATGGTTTGTAGTTTTTGGTTGTATAATAGGAGGTAACTCAATTGCCTTAGCTTCTAAGAGTTATTTCAAAACTACTTCCATAGACATATTAAGCCTTGTAAAATTCATTTGTGGAGGTTTTTGAAGTACTATATTTTGTAGGTTGTTAGTAATATTATTAATAGGTCTACTATACATTCCATTATCACATCCTATATGTCTATTTTTATTTTGAGACTTAGTAGGTTTCTCTTTATTAAATTTGATTTGACCTCTCCTAATGAGAGCATGTTCTACTTTCCTTGCTAAATCAATTGCTTTATCAAAAGATGTAATAGTAGTAGTCTCAAATGCATAAGATAATTTTTCTTTTAAATTACCAATAAATATCTCAAGCATATCTTTAAGAGGTAAAGTATATCTCAAATGTCCAATTCAACTTCTCCAACCAGCCAAAAAATCTGGAAATATTTCTTCTTTACTTTTTATTAAATTATAAACATATTTCATTGTCACTTATTTCTCAATATAATCACCAAATTTCTGAATAAATAACTTTGTTGTATCTTCAAAACTCTTTAAGGAATAATTATGAAATAGATAATACCATTCTAATGCCATGCCACCAAGGCTCTTAGGAAATGTTTTAAGCAACAACATATCATCATAAATGAGATCATGGCAAGTTGTTCTGAATATTCTTAGATGCTCTATTGGATCTTATGTACCCTTATAGATAGGTAAAATTAGCATATTAAAATACTTAGGATAATATCTAGCAGCAACAATAGGATACAATACCTGATTACACATCTTATAATTGTAAGTAAAATTTGAAGGCTGAATCATCTCAATTTTTGAAACCAACTGCTTCACCATATTTCTTAAATTTTTTACTTTTGAATTACTGTTATGTATTGTCCCTATATTCCCTAAATAAGGGGTATTGGAAATATTTATAGTATTGTGATATATGGTATCTTGTGGTTGCATAGAGGCAATAGTGTTGATATACGTAGATTGAGGAGGAAATTGATATTTTTGGATAGCACTACTAGTTGGAGGGATTTGTAAATTCCTTCCAATGTTTGTGGTCATAATAGTAGCATAATTTGGATGATGAACATGATTACTATGATTCAAATATTCACTCAAGGAGTCTAACTTCTCAATTAGGGCTTCTTCCTCCAAAGCAGCATCCAAGATATGCTTTTGATGCTTATAAAAGGTCCACATGCTCAAAATATTTGAATGTAAGGTTCCCATTGGATCCCCTAACAGGATCAAGACTATTATCAATCTCTTCTTCCTCAAGGTTAGGATTTTTTCTATCAATTTGATCATTCTATTGAAAAATCTCATCAAAACTTAAAAACCTTCTT
The DNA here is from genome assembly GCA_028583015.1 of Wollemia nobilis. NCBI lineage: Eukaryota > Viridiplantae > Streptophyta > Pinopsida > Araucariales > Araucariaceae > Wollemia > Wollemia nobilis. Next base: position 14,502,657 of record JAQPPZ010000071.1, on the reverse strand, counting down.
CCATTCCCAAGGTTGAAAGCCATTGGGAAAAGATAAAAAGATCAAAGCAAAGGAAGGAACTAAGACCCAAAAGCACCAAAAATTATGTTTTTAATGTTCTCTTGATATATCACACACAAAATTAATGATCTTTATTAGATTTTTAGAATAAAATTAGGTGTTCACGTCAGGTTCACCAAATATGTAGAGGGGGAAAACCGCCCTACTGCGTATAATTCCCAAAAGGCTAGATTTTCAATAGAGAAGAGAAGACTTATGGGGTGAACCTTGGGGGTTGCTTTATTCTCTACACTTAGTGCTAGGGGGAGGGTTCACCAGGAATGGTTTAATGACTCACTCCAAGTCCATAGGAATTTCAAGAATGATTGATATATGAGATTCAAGACAAACACCTAAATTTGGCCTTTCTAGATCTATGTTATAGAAGATAAAGGGCAATGCAAAAATACAAAAATGTAGGAATACAAGAGCTAACCCTAGAATGATTCTTCCTTTGAATGATTTCTAACCTAGGTTTTAAATAGAAAATCTTTAACCAAGGTCTCAAGAAGAAATGCACAAATATAATTAACCCTAAGTGCACACTATATGTTGTTTATCTTTCAAATACCTAGAAATTAATTAAATATATTTCCATAAAATAAGATCTAGGGTTTTACAATAGAAATAAAAGCACTCAACAAAAAACCTAAAATACTAATCAGAATACTTAGCTTATCTAATGATTTATCCTTGATTTTATCCCTTTGTCTAATGCTATCAATAACACTTGTTCATGCAAGATAACTCAACAAACACTTGAAAATGGTATTAGCATTAGGGAGCCTGCTTAGGCCGTTGTATAACAATACTTGGAGGCACAACAACCAAGTGATGAAATACACACTTATACTAAGAGGTGGGGTGAACAATATAAGATAAAAAAATTAACTTTTCTTCCCAAAGAAATAAATTGAAATAATATCAATGCAGTAATAAAAAAATACACAAATCACCACACACATAAGAGACAAATATTTTATGTGGAAACACCCTCTCGGGAGAAAACCACGGCAAAATATTGCTTATATTTTTATTCAATAAATTTCATGGGTACCAACCCACAGGAGACACCAATCCCCTATAAAATTTTATGGGTACCAACCCACAGTAGACACCAATCCCCTATCCAAGTTCATGGGCACCAACCCACATGAGACACCAATTTCCTATACAATTTTATGGGTACCAACCCACAGGAGACACCAATATCCTAATGTAAGTTTATGGGCACAAACCCATAGGAAACACCAATATCTTAGTGTAATTTCATGGTCACAAACCCATAGGAGAAACCAATCCCCTATACAATTTCATGGGCACCAATCCACATGAGACACCAATCCCTTAAGTTCATGGGCACCAACCCACAGGAGATACCAATACCCTAATTTCATGGGAAATAACCCATAGGAGACACCAATCCCCTAATTTTGTGGGAACAAACCCACAAGAGACACCAATCCCCTAATTTTGTGGTAACCAACCCATAGGAGACACTAATACCCTAAGTTCATGGGCATCAAACCACAGGAGACACCAATCCCCTACTACAAGTTCGTGGGCACCAAACCACTGAGTTTTGATCCAAAAACTTATCACAACCACTGCTCAAATATGTTCCTAAATATGCTCACAAAAACTACTCAAATATATTTCCAAATATATTCACAAAAATTGCTCAAATCTGCTCCCAAATATGCCTACAAATACTGCTCAAATATGCTCCAAAATTTGATTAATAATGGTATCAAAATATGATCAATTTTGATCATCAAATTTTGCTCTCAAATCTAACTCAATAATGATGATCTTCATTTTTTTTTTGTGCTTTCCAAATATGCTTTAACAAAATAATTCTCCTTTTGTATGTGCCTTCCAAATTTACCTTAACACAATGATTTTCACTTCCTTGCAAGCACAGTCAACTCACAGAGGATCAACAATAGACTATGTAAATCTAACCCCAATCAAATTTGAAATTCAAACTATCACTATAGGAACCTTCAAATTTCTATCACATGATGCATAATGTACTTGTGACCTCCAACTGGGCATGCCCATGTATAGCCAGACGTCGTGGGCACCATGAGGTGCTCACAATAAACAATTCGTGCATGAGCTCTTTTATTATGTCCCATGCCCTTGGTAGGGCAGATGTGGGATTTAAAATTCCCATAAAATATGTCAACCAAAAGTAAAACCATCTGCCAAATATTATATTTTCCTCGTTGTTCTATCAACCTTAGTAAATTTAAAATAGTTTACTTGCATGTTTTTCTCCTTGTGCTTGAAGGTAATTTCCTACTCACTTTTGTTGTGACATCCGTTGGGTAGGTAGTCTCACAATATTATTGCTTTTGATGAATCAATTGAATATCTTTACTCCATTCCTTGGCATTGAATAGTCTCTTTGGATTCATTCAATGGTGCTCAAATCTAAAACTCTTTCTTTATCCTAGTCGATGACTTCACCGCACCACTCTAAATCTCTATTTTAGAGATGTTAGTAGCTTTTATATCAAATAATATCGAATTAAACCTTTTTGTCATCACTTCTCCCTAGCTATACCATGAATATTCGATGATGGTGATCTTCTCTTTAATATTTGCTCTGTTGGACGATGCTTGGATTTCAAGCTCATTTCTCATACCTCTAGACACTAAAACACTTATACTATTGTGTATTCAATTTTCAAACTTTAAACAGTGATGCACAAATCTAAGTATCTTATTATTGCTCCTCTCAAACAATGCTTGGTTTGACTCAAGCTTGATTACCTTGTGTTGAGGTCCTTTTGGATGCTTCACCTTCTCATTGATTTCTTGTTCTACATTGTGAAAATATCTTCTCATGATAAATCTTTTAGTCAATTCAATGGTGTCTTTGGTTTTGCTATACTACGATGAGGTGCATGAATTCCATCAAATTTCCTCTTACAAATTCATGAGACTTTCATCAATGTTGTCTTCTACCTTTTCTTCCATAACTTTGACACTCTTCTTTCACTGCAAACACAAAATCTCCTTGATGTCTTTGACAACTACACGCTCTAATGTATCTCTAGATATTATCAATGTTCGCTCCTTCAATGTTTTATATTCATTGGTATTTTATAAGATTTTTTATGCTCTATTATTGTTGCACTTGAAACGATATCTCATCTATAGATTTCGCAATGTCGCATCGTCGCTCTCATAATCTTATTTCACAGATCATACAGTCTCCATGGTGTTATGTATATCAAAGATATCCGATCAATCATTACCTCAAAAATGAATTCCAACCTTATATTAATATGCAAATGTTTTCACTTTCTTTTGGCACCCAAGGTTGGCCCACTTTATTTTTCAATAATATTTATATTTAAATATTTTTATCAAACCTTTATTTTTATTTTAAAACATTAATTTAATATTTAAATATTTAATTTAAATATTAAGGCATACATCACCACTTTAATATTGAAGCATACACCACCACTTTATATTGAAGCATATAATGGTACCTTTGACATCAATGAAAAATCAATATTTCTAACAATATCCCCCTTTATCATTGATGGCAACCCTGCAAAGAAAACTATCTTTTATTGCAATAGGATCACAAACTGCTCCCCTTGACAAGTTGCTCTCCCTTACTGAATTTCTCTCCCTTCGATATCAATGGCAAAGGCTCCTCGGGGCTAAAGTATAAGACATTTGACAATGTCCCCTTACTACCTGCTCTTATTGAGATGTTTAGTTTTGCTATGGGAGTGAAATTACTCCCAACTTACAATGCTCATTTTCTTGTTCCATTTTCTTTTTCTAAAATTTGGAGGACATATCCTTTTGAACAATTTTTTCATCCTCCTTCTTACTTGATTTCAGCAGTGTAGGGAACACCATTCTACACCATCTAGTTGTATGTCCAAAATTATTACATTTATAACAAATGATGTTGTAATCCATGAGAGATGAAAATGTATTGATATTCCTCTTGGTGAATCCAAAATCATTTTTAGCATGAACCTTGTAATTTACAACTTTATGACCATAATGGTTACATGAAAAATAATAACCTCAAAAGAAATATTGAAACATGTATGATTGCCTTAGAGGATATGACCGCATTGTTGTCTCATTGTTGTTTTTGTGATGGATCTTGTTCCTTGATGATGCTTTGTTTTCTTCCTTCTCAATGCTTCCACTTCTCAAAACATCAACATAGGTCTTAGGCTCTTCTTTAATTTTTTTTTTATGTCTCTATTCCTTTTGATCTTGAATCCCCCTTTTGTTTCTTTTTACCTTCTCCAAAACCAAGTCTAGTATTTATAAACGAAGATATCTATGCTTTGATAATATCATCCAAATTTTTGTGCTTTTCTCAAGAATGATATTTTGCTATAGCTTATCATTAGATTCTTCCACTTCTTTCCTTAAATAAAAAACTTCATATTTCATTTTTTCACATTCCAACTCTTTTGCCTTTAACTACTCAACCATACCTTCTTCAATTTGCTTTACCTCTTCAACTTTAACTTTCAAGTCAATGAGTTCTTGCGACAAATTTACCTTTGTCATCTCATCCTCTTGTACTTGAGTCTTCAATATTGAGTTCTTATTTATAAGCTTTTTCAACTCTTCAATAGCAACAACAAGTTCCTCTTATATGTCAACTATGGCTTACTCTTCATTTTATGGATCTCTCTTTTTCTTAATTTTTGTCAACAAGAGCATCTTCTTTCTCCTCTATAGCCAAAAATAGGATTCTATCGGAGAGGCTTTCATCACTATTGAAGTCTTCTTGCTTCCTCAACATAAAGACTCTTCATGTACCTTTGAAATATCTTCTTTTCATGCTTGCTTTGACCGTGCCTACTTTTCTTTTCATGATAAAATTTTATTTTTTTCTTTTCTTGTATTCCTTTTCTTCTTCACTGCTACTACTTCCATCTTGTGGGAAATTAGATGCATAGTGACCAATGTTACCAAAATTAAAACATTTCACAGTATGCATACCTTTGTTTTTTCTTGGACCCTTCTTATTTCTTAGCACAAAGTTAGCTTCTTCTCCACTACTTGATTCTTCACTTGACTCTGGTTCTTTATTCTTTGTCTTCTTTGAAGCTTTAAATACAGCCTCCTATTTGGATTTTTGATATTTTTCAGTCCTCATATCATAGGTTGTATGAATTTCTTGTAGCTCATCCATGCTTAAGGTTTTAAGATCCTTCATTTCTTCAATCACCGAGACCTTTGCATCAAACCCATGGGAAGTGAACTTAAGATTTTTTGAACAATCTTAGAGTCTTCAATACTTTCTCCAATTCTATGAATGGTGTTGACAACTTCATCAACATGGAGTTATATTTGGCAATATTTTCCTCATATTTCATCTTCAAGTATTCAAACTTCCTCTTGTGGTTTGAATTTTTACTATTTTAACTTTTTTCTATCCTTCATATGTTCTTTGTAGCTTATCCCGTATTTATTTTTTTGAGGTGCATTGCATGAATTTCACAAAATTTGATTTACATAACCCACTTAATATTGCATTCATTGCCTTGGCATTTCATTCAAATGGTTTCTTGCCATTTTGATCTATGGGAGGGGTTGTAGGTGGTTTGAAACCATCCACAATAGATTACCATATATCGTATCCATGTGCCATTAAATAGGTTCACATCCTCATGCTCTAGAAAACATAGTTAGTCCCATTGAAAAATGGAGCCCTATTTGACATAATACCTTCTTGGTAAGCCATGTGTGTTCTAGTAAGATATTTCTTCAAGTGGTTAGGCTTCTACAAAGGAATTTGATCTAATACCAATTTAAGAAACACATGCTTATACTGAGAGGGGGGTGAACAGTATAAGATAAAAAATTTCTCTTTTCCTTCCCAAAGCAAATACCTTGAAATAATATCAATGCAATAATGAAACAATGCACAAATTACCACACACATAAGAGATATATATTTTACGTGGAAACACCCTCTCGGGAGAAAACCATGGTAAAATATTTTTTATATTTTTCTTAAATAAATTTCATGGGCACAAACCCATAGGAGACACCAATCCCTTATATAATTTTATGGTCACCAACACAATGGAGACACCAATCCCCTATCCAAGTTCATGGGCACCAATACACAAGAGACACCAATCCCCTATACAAGTTTATGGGTACAAACCCACAAGAGACACAAATCCTCTAGTTCAATTTCATAGGCACCAACCCACAGGAGACACCAATCCCCTAGTGCAAGTTCATGGCCACCAACCCACAGGAGACACAAATACCATATACAAGTTCATGGACACCAAGCCACAGGAGACACCAATCCTCTAAGTTCATGGGCACCAACCCACAGGAGACACCAATCCCCTAAGTTCATGGGAACCAACCCACAGGAGACACCAATACCCTAATTTTATGGGCACCAACCCATAGGAGACACCAATACCCTATGTTTGTGGGCACCAACCCATAAGAGATATAAATCCCCTACTACAATTTCATGGGCACCAACCCACTTATTTTTTATCTAAAACCTTATCGCGACCACTACTCAAATCTATTCCTAAATCTACTCACAAATACTGCTCAAATCTGTTTCCAAATATAATCACAAACACTACTAAAATATGCTCCTAAATTTTCTCACAACACTACTCAAATGTGCTCTAAATCTGATCAATAATGGCATCAAAATCTGATCAATTTTTGTCATCAATTTCTACTCTCAAATCTGACTCAATAATGATGATCTTCCGTTTATTTTTGCTTTCCAAATATGCTTTAACAAAATGATTTTCCTTTTGTATGTGCCTTCCAAATCTGCAAGCACGGTCAACTCACAATAGGTCAATGGTAGACTGCACAAATCTAACCCCCATGAAATTTGAAATTCTAATTGTCCATGTAGGATCCTTCAGATTTCTGCCATATGACATGCAAAGCAACTACACCCTCCAACTGGATGTATCCATGTATATCCGGATGTTTTGGGCACCGTGAGGTGCTCACAATAAACAATTCATGTGTGAGCTCTTTTATTATGTCCCACACCCTTGGTAGGGTAGATGTGGGATTTACAATTCCCATGAAATATGTCAACCAAAAGTAAAACCATCTACCAAATATTATATTGTCCTTGTTGTTCTATCAACCTTAGCAAATTTGAAATATGTTACTTGCCTATTTTTCTCCTTGCACTTGAAGGTAATTTCCTACTCACTTTCGTTGTGACGTTTGTTGGGCAGGTAGTCTCCCAATATTCATGCTTGTGATGAATCACTTGAATGTTTCAGCTTTACTCCATCCTTTAGCATTCAATAGTCTCTTTGGCTTCGTTCAATGGTGCTCAAATATAAAACTCTTTCTTTCTCCTAGTCGGTGACTCCTTGTATGCAAAATCCAATGTCCTTTCCTTGCTTCATGCATTAGCACTGGCTCACCACACTTCGTTGCACCACTCTAACTCTCTATTTTAGAGACACTCATAGCTTTTATATCAAATACTATCAAATGAAACCTTTTCGCTATCGCTGCTTCTCAACTATACCACGGATATTCGATGATGGTGATCTTCTTTTAATATTTATTTTGCTAGATAATTATTGGATTGCAATCTCCTTTCTCATGACTCTAGACACTAAAACACTTTTGCCACTGCGTATTCAATTTTTAAAATTTAAACGGTGATGCACAACTCCAAGTATCTCACTATTGCTCCTCTCCAATAATAATTGTCTCAACTCAAGCTTGATTGCCTTGTATCGTGGTCCTTCTGGATGCTTCACCTTCTCATTGATTACCCATTCTACATCGTGAAAAATTTCTTCTCAAGATAAATCTTTTCATAAATTCAATGGCACATTTGGTGTTTTTGTACTGCGATGAGGTGCATAAATTTCATCAGTGCAAACACAAAACCTTCAATTTTATCTTCATCATTGTTGTCTTCTGCCTTTTCTTTCATAACTTCATCACTCTTATTTCACTGCAAACACAAAATCTCCTTGATGTATTTGCCATCTGCACGCTCTTATATCTCTTTGGATATTATCAACATTCACTCCTTCAATGTTTGCTATTCACTGGCATTGTCTAAGAATTTTTATTTTCCACCACTGTTGCGCTTGAAACGATCTCTCTTCTACAAATTCCTCACTACCGCACCGTCACTCCCATATTCTTACTTCACTTATCACACAGTATCCATGGTGCTATGTATATCAAATATATTTGATCAATCATTACCTCAAAAATAAATTCTAGCCTTATATTAATATGTAAACATTTTCACTTGCTTTTGGCGCCCAAGGTCAGCCCATTTTATATTTCAATAATATTTATATTTATATATTTTTATCAAACCTTTCTTTTTTTAAAATATTAATTTAATATATGAATATTTAATTTAAATATTAAGGAATACATCACCACTTTAATAGTGAAGCATACACCGCTACTTTATATTGAAGCATATAATGGTGCCTTTGACATCATTGACAACTCAATATTTCTAATATAAAAATTAAAATATAATACTTGAATTTTTGAATTAAATATAAAAATAGATTTTTGACAAAGTCATGCTTTCATTTTGAGGTATATAAACCTAGAAATTTTTTAAAACCTTCAACCCTTGATCCAAATAAAACTAGCCACCTAGAAGGGTGATTAAACCATATACTATGACTTGATGGCATCGAGGAGGATACCATCCAAATAAATTGAACCTACTATGGAGGATGGTTTAATAAGAATTTAATGTCATCGAGAAGGATGTCATTCACCCTACTCCGGTAATTGATAGTCGATGACTGTTGTGATTCAGGGATAACCATTCTCTAGCATTATCACAAGGGTCAGTGGACCTTATGCTATAGATAGTAATGAATAATGGAATGGGATATTATTCTAGGTTATCATACAAGGTAGTACGGTGAGGACTCTCACGAACACTATGTTGGAAATATTGAGTTGTCATTGATGTCAAAGGGTGCATGGTATTCAAGGAAGAAATATTCTTCAAGGATGAGAATTTTACAAGGTTGGACAAAGCAAACAATGGATAATTATTCAAGGTAAGGTATATCTCAAAGTAAAGGATTATAATATTTAAATATCATATTAAATATTATAAATAGAAGGTTTAAAGGCTTAGGGCAAAAATATTTAATTAAATGCTTGGGATAAAAATATTTAAAAATAAGGGCAGAGGTTTTTAAATAAGGACAAAGGTTGGGACATAAGATTTAAGTATTTAAAGTTTTAAAATAATGTTATAATATTAAATTTAAATATTATAACCCAAAGTTTCATGAAAAGGAAATTGGCACCAACATTCATGGAGGTATTATAAATTTTTTGAAACAAGTAAATATGGGCTAACCTCTTAGGGCACCACATGAAAGAGTATAAATATCATATTGAAGTTCATGCTACAAATGGTTTTTGAAGAGATATCCTTTGCTACTATTCATTGCCCCTTTGAGAAAGTGAGTTCACTATCGTTCGTTGTCCTTTGAGAGAGTGAGTTAGCTATCGTTCATTGCTCTTTTGAGAGAGTGAGTTTACTACCATTCATTGTATCTTTTCACCACCGTTCGTCAAAGCCTTTGTTGTCTTTATGAGAGCTCCTTGCTATTGTTTGTGAAATACACTTGTTGTGTGTAAGGAAAGAATAATTGAGATGGAAAAGTGTATATTGAAGTAAAATTTATTGGATGTCAGAATAAATATAAAATATTTTGATGGCAATAGATGGAGTACTTGGTTATCTAGTGCATAAATTAATTGGATAGTCAGAAGGCTAAGGAAAGTGAGTTTTGAAAGCACTAGCTAGTGAGGATAGCACAAACTATTGAAATAAAATGTTACGTTGCATTGCATGCAGTAAAAATAAGAAGAACATAATGGGTGATAAGCTGAACAACAATTGTTATGGTGGTGAGCAATCAAGCAAGTGAAAGAAGATATTTACAACTATATTTTACCTATCAGATTTGTGAAGCTAAATATAGAGCCACCACAAACTGTATTTGTGCATAAGAGGTTTAAAATTTTATATTGATTGAGTTGAGGATATGATTACATTTTCAAGGTATGGCTCTATTTGATGTTTGATAACAAGTTTATAAAGGCTATGCCAAATGTTGATCTGGGTATCAATTGTTAATTGAAGACAAGAAGGACAGCATAGGTATAATATTGTTTTATTGTTTACATTGATGAAAGAACTTTATATCATGGGTGGTAAAGTATTATAATCAACGGATAGTGTATCTAGAGTCGCTTGCTTTGCATTGATAATATTTTGAGTAGAGAGACCTAGGTTCGAGTCTCAAGCATGAATTTCATTTTGTAAGATAAATATTTTGAAAAAGGAAGCTTCACTTTGACATTGGAAACCAATAAGGTACAAAGAGATAATTTATTTTGTGGCATTATTGTTGACTTTATAGAGTGGGAGGCTTAAGTAGATATTTTGTTTTCAAAATCTTTACCATGTGTGACTATTTACAAAGATAATAATAAGGCAAAATGAAATTATTTTAAGATTGAAGTTGTAAAAAGGCAAAAAAGAAATTTTATATGAGAGTTGTTAAAATAAATTGATAATATTGTTGTAAAAATTTGGAGGTATTTTATTTTATGTAATTACATCTATTGCATGGTCAAAGAAATACTGAGAGGGGGGTGAACAGTATAAGATAAAACTTTTTGCTTTTCAATCCATATGATAACATTAGCAATATTAAAGCAGTAAAAATTACACACAACATCATACACATGAGAGACATGATTTAACATGGTTCACCCAATGTGGGCTACTCCATGGAGAAAATATTTCACTAAAACTTTTCTCAATAAATTTCTTCGTAATCCTTACTTATTACAAAGTTTATGGACCTCTATCCAAAGGAGACACAAATCCCCTAATCAATTTTGTGGACTCTAATCCATAGGAGAACTCCTTCTCCTTTTCTTTGGTTGGTTATCTTCTAGAAGACTACTGCTTCCACTGTAGTATCTTGTGGATCTCTCTACACTGAATACCTTTGTCCTCACTCAGAAGATCTCTATCCTCACTAACCCTAGTTAATGGATCTCTATCTACTAGAGACTACTTTCTTTTGCTCTGTCACCTCCAAATCTTACTATGAACTCTGTTCAATCTCTATCTCAGATCTATACTAAATATTATCCTTTGCTCTATCAACTCTACTCACAAATCTATCTTTCCTATGGCACAAATTTGCTCTTAAATTTGTACCAATATCTATCCCCAAATATGTCTCTACTCTGGCACAAACTTGCTCACAAATATATACCAAACTTTATCCTTAATTTTATTCTCAAGCCTTAGCACAAAGATTTATCAAATCACAAATCAACTCTGCTAATATTTTCCCAAAGCCTTAACACAAGGCTTGAACAAATGAATCAACTCTACTCTCAAGTCTTCACAAAGACTTATCTCTAATTTATCCTTAAATTTCACAAAAAAATCATTAATAATTTTAGAAAACTCAACTTAATCTTTTACATAAAACCTCTTTAATCACACAAACAAGTTTCACTCATAATCTTGTTTAACCATAGACACATATATAGATAATGGTTAGAGATTTAGTATGTCTTCACACTCAAAAATCACTTTCAAACTCTCTTTCCAGTCAATTTAGAATAAAGGAAAATTTGTTTCACAAAAATTGAACTATCACTCCCACACTTCCAATAAATAAAGCTCATCCAACTTCATTCAACCATTCACTTAGTGAAACACAACTTGCTTACAAACCCTAACCAAGTGTTTCACTATACTTTCAACAACTCATGCTTTGGAACTCAAACCTTGACTCAAGATGATTCCAAATTCACATAACAATGATACTCATGATTTTTCACAAACACTAGCTCAAGATAGTTCTCAATCTCACACTCAATTGTTCTCACAAATATTCACCAATCATGCATATTAAAGCTTACTCAAACATTTCCAACAATGCTAATCAAACAATCCTTTTCACTTCAACTTTGTATTTCAGAACATTCAAGCCAACAATATTTCACTCATATGGAAGATGTGCCCATACCTTTTTTTTTATGGAGATATATCTTCAAAACCTGTTTTAATCACAATCAAATATTCTTTTTCAATCTCAAGTTTAGATAGTAACAATCTATCTCAAATATCCATAAATATTCTTCTCAAAAATTAATTCACTATACAAAAATTATCAAGTCTCAAGTACACCTTATAGTCTCCAAACTTTCAAACAAATATTCCAATCACTCAGTTTCACTATAACCTCTTTCAGAAATTTAATGCATAAGTCAATCCAAAATTCTTACTTATGTCTCCCTACTCAAAAATTGCATTTCCAAAAATAATTGACATTACAAATCAGAAATAATGCAATTTACTTTTAAATCACAATTATACCATTTACCACCTTTTAACTAAGGTAAAAATTAATTTTACCTTACCCTCATTTTAACTCCCTAGGTGCTCACTTAAAAAATTAGACCACGCGCTCAAATAGTGCTTACTATGCAACCTTAGACCACGCGCTCCAAATAGCGCTCACAATGCAACTTTGGACTATTGGAACTATCCCTAAGTAAGTTCTAGAGGATTGTTATTAGGATTATTGTTTTCGGAGTATTTTTAGAATAATTTTACTATTGATTCTCATTTGGTATCAAAGCATCCCAGGTTTACTCATATGGATCAAAACCTATGGAGAGTGGCATGAAGATATCTGAAGCATGCACTTTGTTAGAGAAACTCAAGTGGCTAGCACTTAGCAGAGTTGCAAGGATTTGAGCATTGTGTTTGATCATAGAAGAGTGACATCAAGAGGCTTTATCACTAGAGTGAGCTAAGAATATCTCAATTAAATCATTTATATCTTACATATCCTAAGGTATTTTTTGATGAAATTTTGAGGGTTTTTAGATAATCACGTCAAGAGGACACAGTAAAAATATTAGATAATTTGGAGCTCATTTCCTAATTTTATTAGCATTTTGAGTTTTACAACAAAATGGTTGTATAAGGTGGAAGAAAGCGTATTTGCTTCTAAAATTTTGGGATAAATTTTATTTAGATAAAATCATCATTTAGAAAAAATTTCAGGTTGTTTGGATCTGTATAGATCAATTTGTATGAATATTGATGTTTTCTTCAAAAAATCCTAGATCCAAAATTGTGATAAAAAGGCAAAAAGTAAATTATCACATATTTTTCACCTTTGTGAATTTTATTCTAAAATTTAGAGGGTTTTTATATTATTATCTCAGGAATACATAATTTAATTTTTAGAAATTTTTAGATCTTTATGGATTTATTTATGTTAAAAACATTGAAGTTGTCTCAAAAAACACTCTAAGATCTAGAAAGGGCAAAAGTAAATTGATCACATATTTCTCATTCGTGTGAATTTGCTTCTAAAATTTAATGGGTTTTTAGATACGTACATCATAAGTCTACAATATAATTTTTTAGTTTTTTTCAATCAGTATTGGCCTATTTATGATAAATTTGGTGCTTGATATTTTGGTAAATAAAAAAAGCATGTATTGTTGCAATCAGAGGAAGGAGGTGACTGTGCAGTAAAAGATCTGTTACTGCTCTTTATTGAAAAAAAAAATTGTATTAGAAGTTATATACAATATTCCAAAGTTTTTATGATTGGCATCAATGGATGCCAATAACAACCTACCTATTCATAAATTTAATGGGTTGGATTATGAGTATTGGTCTATCAATATGAAGACATTACTCATAGGCAAAGGTTTGTGGGACATTGTAGAGAGTGGATATCAGGATCCACCATGTTGGAGCAACCTAGAATAAGAAGAGATAAGTCAAAAGAATGAGGAACAACACACCAATTTTATGGCACTCATGACATTGATAATAAGGTATAAAACAAAATGTTTTTCCTCTTATTGAGCATTGTAGATCAGCATTTGATGTTTGGAAAATGTTGAAAGAAAGTTTTGATAATGTTGAGAATGAGTTAAGTAAAAATATAGAATATTTTGAAGGAGATATTTTTGAAAATACTTTTGAAGACAGTATAAGAGATTGTGAATTTTATTGTGTGAATGATAATCTATAAGATTATGAAATCACTTGTGATGATTTTGTGAAAAATAAATATCAGCCCTTATTTTTTGAAGATGTTTCTTTGTAGAAAGAAGAGACTTATAAATTCTATGAGGAAAATTTGATAAGAAGAGGTATTTATGCTTCCAAAGGAAGAGGAGGCAATAGAGGTTTTGCTTCTTGTAGAAGCTTTGTGAGTTATGCAAATGAATAGGATTGCATAGCTGTTCCAAAGGTTGTTTGTGAAGCACTTGACGAGTGCATTGTTGAGATTGAGGGGGGAGATTGAATCTCCAAGTAATGCTATTACAAATTTGTGCTTCATGGAGGAGGTACCTATAGTTTTTTAAAATGTTGATCTTGCCCATATTGATGAGGTTCATAATTCTTGTGATATTTTGATGAATAAGAATGATTGTATTGTTACTACTAATGCAAATCAGTTTGTTATTGGAGAATTTTATGGAGTTACAGGTTGTGAAGAGTCTCTACAAGGATACGAGGCCTATGTTGGAGATTTTGCCTATGTTGGAGTTTCTCCAAAGGGGGAGATAAATGAAAAATATGAGCATAAATACCACTCAAAAATGGAAGAAGACTTTGAATATGAAGGAAGAGAAACATTCACATTGGAGTGTTCCTTGCTTGAAGACCACCAAGGTGAAATGTATGATGAATAATGTCTCATGGAGAAGACAAATGAAGAGTGTATTATGGATAATGCACCTAAAATTCTCATGGATGAGAATAATAAATAAAATGGGCTCAAAAATTATTTTTGGCATGATGATGGAAAAGCAATGTTCATGGAAGACCATTGGCTTGAAGACCATTCACTTGGAATGGATGTGTGCTCTCTTGAAAGAGAAAATGAATATCTCCTACAAGGAGAAGATAAAATTGTTAGATTTATTCTAAAGGAGAAGAAGAATGTGATAAATAGAGATACTTCTTGTTCATCAGCCCAAGAAGTTTGTGTGAAGAGAGATTTTGTGAATCTCAAAGAAGAAAATGATTTGTGTGAGTAAAATAGCACAAATGTTTATCTTATTTTGGAGGTGGAGAGTGAGAGAGCAAATGAGATAGAAAAAAAATTAAAATGATATTTCTGATTTTCTTGTTGTAATGGAAAAGGAAACATCACTCATGAACGAATATCACTCACTTGGAGTGTCTATATTGAAAGAAAAGAGTTGTCTTGAAAAAACAACAATGTATGATTGTTTGAATGAATTGTGTTTCTACATAAGGGAACCAATGAGACATAGTGCACTCCTCAGTGTAATTCGATCCCAAGTCACACTACCTCCAGTGCCCTAGTCATAGCTTAACTGTCATGTGAGCTAGGTGCTCACTTGGGATGGAAAAGTACCTCATACGCTTAGTACCTTCGATCCAACACCAAAAATTAAAAACCAAAACAACTACCCTCACCAAGACTCGAACATGGAACCTCCACTCTCCCAGTGACTTAACCACCGACCACTTGCCACTAGCCCAACCAATTGGTTGGTGATCAACCTCTGCACCTCAAACAATTTATTCATCATGTTTTTCATTGCATCTTTTAAAAATTAAAATCCCTTCGTATGCTCACAAAATTTGCACTTAGATTTTTGTGCTTTTTCCACATATGCATTAATCGAAGACTTAGACTTTTGGTTGGCAAAGCTTATGGTATTTATACCATATGCCAATCACATTGAACATCGACGAGGAGGAGAATAATTAAAATGAATTTTCGCCAACCCTAACTTTAGGGTTTAAACAATATTATTTTAGAAATTAGTTTATAATATAATATTATAAGTAATTTATAATATAAATATTATAAATTATTTATAAATTACATTAGGCTTTAATTTTAACCTTTAATATTATAATAAAAAATATTATAATATTATTTCCATTTGGCCTAGGTATTTTTCTCTTTCACCCTTAGACCTTTTTTGTCCTCCTTTAATATTATAATAATAAATATTATAATATTATTTCCTTTAGACCTTTCCTTCAGGGTATTTAACCGTCCTTTTGACCAATCATGTGAAGCTCTTAAAATAGGTCTCTTGGGCTTAAAATATAAATATTTTAACCCTTATTTTTCCAAGTCCTACACTGATCACTAATACTGACTCTTGACATCAATGACAACACAATTAACTCAAAATTTCCAACAATCTCCCCCTTTTTCATTGATGGAAATCCTTTTTCTATAACCATTCCTTTTTCATTTTTCCTTTTTCCAAAACTTCTCCCCTTGAGAAACTGCATCCCCTGATTGAATGCTCTCCCCCTAACTCAATTCTCTCCCCATTTGACATCAATGGCAAAGGGCCACCTTTGGGGCTAAGGAGAAGACACTTAGCTTAGTCCCCTACCACCTCCTTTCTTGAGGTGATTAATTTTTGGTTGGGAATAGAACTAATCCCAATTTATTTTTTTAGATACTCAAAGGTCTCTTTCGAAAGTGGCTTAGTGAAAATATCTGCAATATGCTCCTTTGTAGTAACATATTCCAACCTGACTTGCTTATCTATCACCTGTTCTCTCAAAAAATGATACTTGATAGAAATATGCTTTGTCCTAGAGTGCATCACCAGATTCTTTGAGATATTTATAGCACTTTTATTATCATACAATATGGAATAGGGTGATCATGCTTTATCTTAAAGTCCTCTAAATTTTGTTTCATCCATAACACCTATGTACAACAAGCAATTGCTACAATATACTCTACCTCTGTTGTGGATAAGGATATTGATACCCATTTCTTACTTATCCAAGAGACTTAACAATCTCCAAGAAATAATTATCCTCCAATTGTGTTTTTTCTATCATCAATTTTGTCAGCCCAATCTACATTTGTATATGTTGTGAGAGTGAAATTATCACTTTTGGGGTACCAAAGCCCAAAATCCATAGTCCATTTTAAATACCTGATAATCCTCTTTACTACTACTACATGTGTCTCCTTAGGTGTTGCTTGAAACCTTGCCACTAATCCCACTACCTGCATGATATTTGGTCTTGTAGCTATGACATACAATAAGCTGCCAATCATAGATCTATGCAATATTTTGTTTGCCTCAGGAGATTCATAATATTTACTTAAATTGCATCTTGTAACCATGGGAGTACTCACTGGTTTGTAATTTTCTAACTTGAATTTCTTTAGCATATCTTTTATATACTTGGTTTGTGAAATAAATAAACCCTTCTTTGATTGTGAAATTTGAAGTCCAAGAAAGAAGGAAAACTCACCAAGCATTGACATCTCAAATTTATTCTTCATGCTCTTTGCAAATTTCTAACACATCTTATCATTGTTGCCTCTAAAAATGATATCATCAACATAAATGACCATAATTAGTAAGTCATTCCCTTCATTTTTATGTATAAGTTATTTTCCACTATTCCTTTCCTGAAACCCTGTTCTTGAAGGTACTTATCCAATCTTGAGTACCAAGCTCTAGGATCTTGTATTAGTCCATAAAGTGCCTTCTTCAATCTTCATACATATTTTGGTTTATCAATCAAGTTGAATCCTTATAGTTGCTCAATATAAAACTCTTCTTCTATAACACTATTTAGAAAGGTTGATTTAACATCCATCTGATATACTTTGAAGTTTTTGAAACTTAATAAGGCTAAGAACATTATGATAGCTTCAAGTCATGCAACTGGAGAAAATGTACCATCAAATTGAATTCCTTCAACTTGTGCATAACCCTTGCATACTAATATTGCTTTGTTTCTGACTACCTAACCATCTTCATTTAACTTGTTTCTAAAAATCCATTTAGTGCCAATCACATTCTTGCATTTTGGTCATGGAAAAAGTTCCAAATTCTTACTTTTCTCTATCTAATCTAATTCCTTATTCATTGCCTTAATCCAAATTCATCTTCACTTGCCTCATAGAAATATTTTGGCTGAATTTTAGATAGCAAAGAGAAATTTGCTTGTTGATTTGATATTATTATCCTTCTTCTTGTCTATCTCTCATCTAGGTTCCCAATTATTAGATCCCTTGGATGATTTTTCTATACATACCTGGATGTCGTCTTAGGAATAAGTCTTTGTGTTTCTTCTTCTTCTTCTTCTTCTTCTGATTCTTCACATAACTCTTCTTGACAACTTTTATCTTCTTAATACACAATTTCTTGAGTTGGTTCTCTTGACCCTATTTTCTCATCAACTATTACATTTATACTTTCTATAATTGTACGTGTCCTTTTGTTATAGCATCTATAGGCTTTTATCTTAGTGGAATATCCAATAAAAATACCCTCATCACATCTTGGATCAAACTTACCCAGATTTTTCTCTTTTCGTCTTATGTAACATTTGCTTCCAAAAATTCTAAAGTACTTTATAGTAGTTGGTCTTCCTTTCTAGAGCTCATATGGAGTTTTATGATGGTTTACTCTTACTTGAGATCTATTGATGATATATGTTGTTGTATGCATTACCACTTTCCAAAAACCATCTGAAATCTTGGACTCATTTAACATGGCTCTGGCCATATTATCAGCTATCCTATTTTCCTTTCAACTACCCCATTTTTTTGAGTTCTTGTTATTGAATATTCTCTTTTGATCCCATGTTGTTCATAAAATTCTACAAATTCATTTGAGATAAGTTCTCATTCTCTATCTAACCTTAAAATATTAATCCTTTTCCCTATTTCATTTTCCACTAACTCTTTAAAATCTTAAAACTTCTCAAGAGCTTCTGACTTTTCTTTTAGGAAAGATACCCAAATAATTTTTGAATAATCTTCTATAAGTAATATAAAGTATCTTTCACATTGTAAACTCTTTGTCCTTGTAGGACCACATAGGTCAGTGTGCACTAGTTTCAATGGCTTAGATGACAAATCCTTTTGACTTGAAATTTGTTCTAGTTTTCTTCCCATGCTGACATTGTGAATAAATTGTGTTTTGTGGCCTTTTTAGATTTGGTAAATCTCTGACAGCCTACTTGTTTCTTAGGTTTACTATGTTTTCAAATTTCAAATGACCCATTATTCTATGCCACAACCAACTCTTATCTTCTTGTGATATAAAATATTTTTCTCCTTTAATCTCACTTAGTATGTAGAGGTTGTTTGTAGTTCTATTTTCATTTGCAATAAGTTTTCCATTTTTATACTTTCTAATCTCACATCTACTTGGATGAAAAGTAACCATGTTCCCTTGATAACAAAGTTGGCTCACACTTAGTAGGTTGTGCCTCAACCCCTTGGCATACAATACATTATTTGTTTTTGTTTTCCCATTATCTTAACTCAGATTTACTTTTCCATAATTTTTTGTTGATCCATTATCACCAAATCTTATTGATCCTCCATTAGTTTCTTTGAGTACAAGAATTTTACTTTTATCTCTGGTCATGTGACTAGAACATCCACTATCAACAAACCATTTTTTTCCCTTATCCTGAACATGAAGATCTATTTGTACTAACATTAATCTAGCTTTCTCATGCCATTTTATATCTTTCCTAATTGTTTAAGTTGTTTTCTTTTTACTTGAATCAGGAAATACCATTTTAAACCATCTAGCCTTGTGCCCAAAATTATTACATTTATAACATATGACATCATCATTCATAAGAGGTGCAAAAGAATTGAAATATCTATTAGCATCATTTTTAACATAACCAGTGCAATGTACAACTCTATGACCATATTTGTTACATGAAAAATAATAGCCATGGAAGAGATTGTGTATCCTATTTGAATGCCTTGGAAAATATGGTCAAGTACTTCTCCCTTTGTTGTTCTTGTGACTAACTCTCATCCATGGTTCCTCTTTGCCTTCTTTCCTAATGTCCTTTCCTTCTAGAGTATGAGGCATAGGCTTATCTTTGTTTGATGTCTCTTCTTCTTGAAGGCTTGACTCCTCTTTATGTTTCTCTAACTTCATATCTTTTCGTAACTTGGTCTTTTCAATTTCATTCCTCAGAGAAATAATTTCTGCTTCCAATATTTGACACTCTATTTCCCTTGCTCTTAATAGATCTATCATATCTTGTTCAATTTTATTTCTTTCTTCCACCTTTATTTTTAGTTCTATGAGACTCTATATAAGTTCCATCTTTGCTTCTTCATCCTCTTTATTTTGATCCTTCAAACTTTATTTCTTATTTCTAACCTTATCTAATTTCCTAAGAGTAGCAAAGGACTTCTCTTTTATGTCAAACATGGTCTCTTCTTCATTCTCTAAATTCATGTGTATTCCTGATGGATCTTCCTCCAAGTTGTTAGTCTTTTCAAGGAGAGACCCGCTCTGATACCAATAGAAGAACATGTGCTTATACTGAGAGGGGGGTGAACAGTATAATATAAAATTTTTTACTTTTCAATCCATATGATAACATCAACAATATTAAAGCAATAAAAATTACACACAACATCACACACATGAGATACATGATATAATGTGGTTCCCCCAATGTGGTCTACTCCACGGAGAAAATATTTCACTAAAATTTTCTCAATAAATTTCTTGGGAATCCTTACCTATTACAATGTTTATGGACCTTTGTCCAAAGGAGACACCAATACCCTAATCAATTTTGTGGACTCCAATCCACAAGAGAACTCCTTCTCTGCTTTGGTTGGTGATCTTCTAGAAGACTACTGCCTCCACTGCAGTGTCTTTTGGATCTCTCTCCATTGAATACCTCTATACTCACTCATAATATCCTTGTCCTCACTACCTTGGCTAATGGATCTCTATCCACTGGAGACTATTGACATTTGCTCCGTCACCTCCAAATATTTATCTAAACTCTATTCAATATTTATCTCAGATATATACTGAATACTATTCTTTGTTCTATCAACTCTACTCATAAATTTGTCTTTCCTCTGGTACAAATTTGATCTCAAATCTGCAACAAAATCTGTCCCTAAATCTATCTCTAATCTGGCATACACCTGCTCACAAATTTATGCCAAAATCTATCCTCAATTCTATTCTCAAACCTTAGCACAAAGCTTGATCAAATCACAAATCAACTCTGCTTAGATTTACTTAAAGCCTTAACACAAGGATTGAAAAAATGAATCAACTCTACTCTCAAGTCTTCACAAAGACTTACCTCTAATATATCCTTAATTTTGACAAAAATATCATTAACAATTTTAGAAAACTCAACTTAATATTTTACAGAAAACCTCTTCAATCACATAAACAAGTTTCACTTAGAATCTTGTTTAACCATAGAAATATATAGAGAGAATGGTTAGAGACTCGATATGTTTTCACACTCACAAATCACTTTCAAACTCTCTTTAAAATTAATTTAGAATAAAGGACAATTTTTTTTACAAAACTTGAGCTATCACTCCAACACTTCCAATCAATAAAGATCATCTAACTTCATTCAACCATTCACTCAATGAAACACATCTTGCTTACAAACCCTACCCTCGTCAAGACTCAAATGTGAAACCTCTACTCTCCTAGTGACTTAACCATAGACCAATTACCACTAGCTCAACCAGTTGGTTGGTGACCAACCTATGCACCTCAAACACTTTATTCATCATGTTTTTCACTGCACCTTTTAAAAATTAAAATCCCTTTGTATGCTCATGAAATTTACACTTAGATTTTTGCACTTTTTTCACATATGCATTAATCAGAGACTTAGACTTTTGGTTGGCAAAGCTTATGGTATTTATACCATATGCCAATCACATCGAACGTTGGTGGGGAGGAGAATAATTAAAATGAATTTGCACCCACCCTAACTTTAGGGTTTAAACAATATTATTTTATAAATTAATTTATAATATAAATATTATAAATAATTTATAAATTACCTTAGGCTTTAATTTTAACCTTTAATATTATAATTAAAAATATTATAATATTATTTCCATTGGGCCTAGGTATTTTTCTTTTTCACTCTTAGGTATTTTTTGTCCTTCTTTAATATTATAATAATAAATATTATAATATTATTTCCTTTAGACCTTTCCTTCAGGGTATTTAACCATCCTTTTGACCAATCATGTGAAGCTCTTAAACTAAATCTCTTGCACTTAAATATACAAATTTTAATCCTTCTTTTGGCAAGTCCTGCATTGATCACTAACAGTGACTCTTGACATCAATGACAACACAACTAATTCAAAATTTCCAACAAGAGTAAAGTTATCCAATGCTAGACAAGAAATATATTTTGTGAGACATGTGGAAGAGACATAATGTAAAGAACATATTAGGAATTTTTTAGTACATATCATTTTCTATATGTTCATGAAAGAAAAATAATTCTGGGTAAAAAATGTCTGAATTGCTTTATTTGAAGAAAGTACTTTTGGGAAAGATATGAGCACTATTTGTATGCAAGTTCTGGAAAATATATGAGGTAGATTATGAGCAGGTTTATGCAAAATTATGGCATGTTTGAGCAGAGTTGTGAGAAGGTTTGTGCAGAGTTGTGAGCAAGTTTTGGAGCAAAGTTATGAGAAGGTTTTGGAGCAGAATTGTGAGCAGGTTTATGCAAATTTGTGATCAGGTTTTAGAGTAAATTTTTGAGCAGGCTTTAGATTAAACAAGTATAGAGGCAATAGATATCTCTTATGGATAGAGTTCCATAAACTAGAGTAGAGGGTATTGGTGTCTCTTGTGGATAGAGGTCCACGAACCATAACAAAGGGATTGGTGTCTCCTGTGGATAGAGGTTCATGAACCATAGTAGAGGGGATTGGTTTCTCCTATGGATAGAGGTCCACAAACTATAGCTAAGGGGATTGGTATCTCTTGTGGATTAGGGTCCACAAATATTGTAATAGGAAATTGGTCCCATGAAATTTTTTGAGAAAATTTATAAGAAATAATTTTTTATGGATGTAGCCTACATTAGGTGAACCATGTTAAATTTGTGTCTCTTATGTGTGTGGTGATTTGTGCATTGTTTCATTATTGCAATTGTTAATATTGGATAATATTGCATTTGGATTGAAAAGTGAAATGTTTTATCTTATACTATTCATCCCCTCTCATTATAAGCTTGTGTTCTTCACACTACCTGGTTGTGGAATAGCCAATAGCAATATGAACCTAAGAGTAGGTCTTCAAGTATGGAAGGTCCAATGGTAGATAGTATGGAACATCTTATCATCAATCGAGAAGTGAACTGAGAAGTTTGGATCCTTAATCCAGGGTAGTGGCAGGCCCTAGTAGCTTCGATAGAATGATGGAATGTTATCAGGCACCAAGTATAACAATGCCAACTCTAGCATGGGCTTAAAATATTGATCTTGAACTAGAATAAAGAAAAGGTTAGTGTACCTACGTCCTCCATGCTACAATATGGGGAAAATAATGTGTCCACCCTTCCAGGTATTATGGGCCCTGGAAGGATAAACCCTTTTTGAGAATCCAAGAACTTGAGTTAGGAGAAGATTGGTCTCATATATGGTAGTATAATAGTGGGATTTGGCCAATTTAGAGCACTCATGATTTTGTCTATAGTGGAATTTTATCTCAAAGTGTAAAATTTTATGCGTATGTACTAATACAACATTGGGTATAACTGTGACAATTTATGGCTTTGATTTTGAAATAAATTAAAATTTTGAATTTAATAATTTAACAACCTGGTGAGTAGACCTTGTTTGTTACAATTGGTATCAGAGCCTAGATTGCAAAAATCCTAGGTTACAAACATTGATTTTTGAATTGACATAGCTCTTTTGTCACCAGGAATAATGGCGAGGATATCCAAAAGAGCAAATGCTACTCTGTAAGAAGAGGTGGTAGAAGTTTTGAGAAGAAGACTAAGACAACTTGTGAGAGAGTCAAATCATGTTCAAACCACCAAAACACCTCAGTATTTTTTAAGAAAATAAAATGATCCTGCAATAGTAAGGACTACACAAAATGATGATAACATGACTAAAATAATTCAACTGATGCAGGAACGGTTGAGTCAAAAGAAGTAACATATGGAAATTCAAAGGGATCAGATGAGTGAACACATGGATAAATAGAGAGCACAGTTGTCTCAGCAATAAGAAATTATTACTCAACATGAGAAGGTAATATAAATTTTAACTAGAAGTAAAGAGTCAAAAAGAATACAAAGTGAATTTCCTGAAGGATCTTCTAGAAGGAAATTTCTTGTGGAATTACAAAAAGAAATAAAAAATTTAGATATCTCTAAATTTTATGAGAAAGGTGATGGTGAAGTAGCCATAAATTAGTTAAGTGAGGCATACGGGTACTTCTTCGTTCAACCCCTATGTGCGAAATCTAAAACTACATGGGTTGTAGCACATTTGATAGGTCCATCTAGGGATTGGTGGGCCACATAATAAAACTAGTCAAAAGGAGTGTTAGAATATTTAGCATATATTGTATTACATTAATTAAGTTAAAGGAGTGGTTCGTAGTTTTCTTGGATCAGTTTATGAACCACCCAGCTTGGAAACTGCCTCAACGGAGTTTATGTAAATCATATATATTTTCCAGGAATATGAAGAGAAATCTAATGATTCAGTTTCTAATATGGCATCAGAGCATTGAATTTTTTTTGGGCAATGTGAATTTTTATTTGGTTATGGATTTAGGCACTCCATTACTAGATTCAAGCACTCCATTACCAGACAAGGAGCCAGACTGTGATTTCACAACTTTCCAATGTTTAATTTCTGACGCTGCCCTGTTGGATTCTCCATTTCTGGTAAAGCAAACCAGACAGAATTTTTTTTTGCATTTTGAACAGCGTGGAGGAGTTTTTTTCTTAGAGGATAGGCCATAGTTTTCATTTTTTTCATTGCTGGAATTCTCTAATCCCAAGGAGGGTGCGGCCGCTGCCAAATCTGCCAAGTCCAAGGCAGCCAAGAAGCCTGCCAAGGCCCCTGCTGCTCCTGCCGCAAAACCGGCCAAGGCTTCAAAGCCAGCGGCTCCGACGATGACGAAATCCATTTTTTTTTTGCCGCCAAGAAGCCTGCCAAGGCCCCTGCTACTCCTGTCGCAAAACCAGCCAAGGCCTAGCCGGGCCACTCATGGTACCTAAAGAAAAGCTTGCTCGATTGCCCGATCTGGTTACTCAAACAAGCGCTTTCGTTCATGATTGTCGAGCAGATGGTACAGTACTCATTGCATTTTTTTTTTTAAATATACCGGCATCGGCAAAAGCTACGTTGGGTAAAAACCGGCATACACAAATCCACGGTTATATAAAAAAAAATATCGATAGCGGCTCATTTAAATTTTTTTTTCAAAAGTTGTGCACGTTTTTTTTTTCCCATTTGCAATTGTTGTATTTGGAGGTCAAATAAAATACGTGCCATGAAAACACATGCGCCACAGTGGCCGCGATGGTTCTGATCATGAGTGCTTAAGTTTTTTGCCACGGGGAGGTTGGGGTTTCAAACCCCTTCGAGTTGCTACAGTTGACGCCTCGAGGAGGGCATTTTGATGCCCCGCAGATCTTGTTGACGCCTCGAGGGCCCGGTGACGCCCAAGGAGGGCATTTTGATGCCCCGAGGGTCTTGTTGACGCCTCGTAGGGCATTTTTGATGCCCCAAGAAATTTTTGGTGACATTTTTTTTGTTGTCATTGCTTTTAAGACATGTAAATTGCTTATTTTTTCTTTCAAAAGCAATTGTTCAAAGGCATTATACTCTATTTTGCCTTCACTTCTTACAAGATAGAGGGGGGAATTCAAAGGTGCATTTTCGATTTTACTCGACACCTTCTTTTGTCAAATTTGGGTACATTTTCGGTTGAACCCGACACCTATGTGAGAAGCATTTTGTGGTCATGCTTGTTTGATTATTGCATTTTTTTTCTGCAATTAAAAATCATCTACATCAAAGCATCCACTACTTCTCTCAGCACATGTTGCACAGGTTCTCCAAAAGCAGTTATCTCTTTGCACAGGGATCTTCATTGATCATCTACTTGATGTTCTCTCACCAAACACTAATTTTCTCCTAGTTTTGTTTTTTGACTTAATTACCTCCAATTGATTATTCTTCTTCTGAAGATTCTCAGGCAGGTGTCATTAACATCTCTTTGAGTGAATTTTTTACCCCCATTGCTATTGTGTTTAGGCATAAATCCTGACGAAAGTCTTGGACTCCAAAGTGTTTAGGGGAAGTTACACCCCATGCATGCGGATTCCTGTCTTTCTAAGGTAGGTGCCATCAACAAAGCAATCCTTTTTAGTACTGCCTATGTTCCACATACCGTTCTGATCTTCATAATACTTATAGTCTCCCTCATGTAAGGGCGGGTATTTTTTTGATTTAGTTCAGGTATAACTGGCCTGGCAATGGTATATCGAAAAGGGGACCATTTGGTGCTATAAGGAACCCTAAACAATGGCTACAGTGCACAAGTATCTTTCAGATGCCCAATTGCTCAAAGGCACCAATTTTGTGCCATGGAAGCATAAAATGAAAGCCATTCTTCAAGTCAAAAAATTCTGGGATGTCATCAGTGGCACTACCTCTCGTCCCACCACAGCAGGGACAGATCAAGATACATTTGATGATCAGGACAGGAAAGGCATTATGTTTTTGTTACTTGCCATAACAGATGAGGTTCAACCTCATATTTGTGATGCCACAACCAGTAAAGATGATTGGGCAGCATTAATTACTGTGTATGAAGGAAAGAATAATTCCACTATTCTTCACCTACAAACCCAGCTTCACAATCTCAATATGAATTCAGGGGAAACTATTGAACTGTTTCTCTGCAAAGTGGCCGAATTGAAGGCTAAACTCAATACTATGGGAAAACCCATAGATGATGATCTTTTGACATCTGTTATTTTGAGGGCACTCCCACCATCTTACAAAATTTTTATCACTTCACTCAATGTTTTTGGCAGAACATTAACTTTTGTTGAATTGGTTAATTTGCTTCAAACTGAAGAAGCCAATCAATTTCAAAAATATGAGGAACCTGCCACTGCTCTTTCCACCCATCAAAAGGGTCACAAGCAAGGACAGTTGCAGAAGGGAGGGTCTTCTTCCAAATGCAAAGGCAAGCCCAATATCTAGTGAGATAAATATTGCAAGATCTGTGATATGAACAATCATGATACCAACAGGTGTTGGTTCAAAAACAAACAACAGAATGATCCCTCACAAAATAAGAAAGGCAAGGGGAAGCCGAAATATCCCCAGCATCACAAACAACAAAAGGGTCATGTTTCTTATGTAGATTCCCATTCAGATGATTCTAATTCATCTTCAGATAATGACTTCGAAAGAGCACACAAGGTGCTCATGACCCATACTGCCTCTTCCAAATCCGATGTTGTATGGTATATTGATTTTGGAGCAAGCAAACATATGACTGGGAACAAGTCCTAGTTTCAAACCTTTCACGCCAGAGAAGGCAAACCTGTCACTATTGCAGACAATCAGGTCTATCAAGTACAAGGTGAAGGGGATGTTACAGTCACACTCCCTGATGGTGACTGTGCCATAGAGAAAGTTCTCTATGTTCTTGGCCTTGCCAACAATCTATTATCTATTCCATAGATGCTAGATAGAAATATGGATGTTGTTTTTCAAGTTGAAAAAGGAAAAAAGAGATGTTTCATCAGTCACCAAGGTCACAACATTGCCACTGGCTCCTACAAACATGGATTATTCATCTTGGATACAGTTTCTACATCCCATACTGCCCTCATTGCCACTACCAAAGAAGCTACTTCCTTATGGCATAAAATATACGGGCACCTCAGTTTCGGGTATTTACTCGAATTAAGCAAATATGACATGGTCAAAGGGCTTCCTCAGCTTTCATCCATTCTCCCAGTATGCTCAGATTGTCTAGCAGGGAAACAACATCGATTTCCACTTGAGACAAGTTCTTCTCACTCGAACAAACCCTTGGAATTAATCCACATAGATCTGTGTGGTCCTTTCCCAACCAGTCATGGTGGAAAGAGGTATTTTTAGCTCTTTGTTGATGACTACTCTCGCAAAATATGGGTTTCCTTCCTTGCACTCAAGTCAGAAGCTCTTCTCTACTTTTGTCAGTTCAAGCGACAATTTGAGAAGGAAACAAGTTGTTCCATCAAAACCCTCCGCTCAGATCGAGGGGGGGAATACACTTCCAAGGAATTTTTAGCATTTTTGGAAAAACATGGGATCAAGAGACAACTCACTACAGCGTATACTCCACAACAAAATGGAGTTGCAGAAAGAAAAAATCGCTCCATAGTAGAAATGAGTCGGTGTATGTTAAAAGGAGCAAACTTAGAAAAACAATACTGGGTAGAAGCAGTAAACACAACATCTTACCTACTAAATAGAGCACCTACAAGGGCTCTACAAGGAAAAACTCCACAAGAAGCCTGGAGTGGTAAGAAACCCTCAATTTCTCATCTAAAATTTTTTGGATGCCAAGCTTTTATGCATATTCCTAAACAGAAAAGAAGGAAACTAGATGAGAAAACTCAAAAATGTATATTTCTTGGTTATGATGAGTATTCAAAAGGATATCGGTTGATTGATCCTATAACCAAGAAAACACACATCAGCAGAGATGTAGTATTTGATGAAACTTTCACATCAAATAACACACTTGTATACCTTAAGGAAGATGAACCTAAGAAAGAAGCAGCACCTCATCAAAAGAAGGTTCCTAAATGGTATACTAGTACATTGCAATATTCAAAATTGACATCACTTCCAGATCTAACTCTAGATCGACCCGCCACTCGCAGTATGACTCAACACAAAGGAGCAGATGATGCAACATCAGTAACAGATGTTGATGACCTTTGTCAACATTTTGATGATTTATCTGTGAATGTAGTAGAAGATGAGGATATAGATATGGAAGATGAAAAAGTCTATTTGACAATACTAGATGAAAAATAACCCACATCAGTCTCAGATGCACTTAGTAAAGATCAATGGAAAACTGCTATGGATGCAAAACATACATCTCTAATGAAAAATCAAACTTGGAAGTTAGTGAATTTGCCTTCAGGAAAGAAACCCATTGGTTGCAAATGGGTATTCAAGATCAAATATAAGGCAAATTGTGCAATAGATAAATATAAAGCTCGACTTGTTGCAAAGGGCTATGCACAAAGAGAAGGCATAGACTATGAAGAGACATTTGCTCCTACTGCTAAAATGACCACTATTCGAGTTCTGTGTGCAATGGCAGCTCAATTTGGTTGGCAGCTACATCAGATGGATGTAAAGAGTGCTTTCTTAAATGGTGACCTACAAGAAGAAGTCTATATGACTCAACCTAAAGGTTTTGTAGTTCAAGGGCAAGAACAGAAAGTCTGTAAGCTGATCAAATATCTATATGGACTTAAACAAGCTCCTCGAGCTTGGTATATCAAAATTGATAGTCACCTAGTGCAACATGGGTTTAGAAGAAGTCCTGCAGATCCCAATCTATATATCAAGAACAATGGTTCTAACATAGTAATTCTAGTACTATATGTGGATGATCTGATCATAACAGGAAATTCAGAGAGTATGATCAAAACAGTAAAGAAAGATCTCAATACCTCTTTTGAAATGACAGATCTTGGACTTCTCCGCTATTGTCTTGGTCTAGAAGTAACTCAATACAAGCATTGCATACAAGTTACTCAAAAGAAATATGCCAAGACTCTAATTGATAAGTATCGGATGACTAACTACAAACCCAAAGCCACACCAATGGAAGCAGGACTTAAGTTATCCCGATTCGATGAATCTCCTAAAATAGATAGTACTCTCTATCGTCAGCTGATTGGGAGTCTCATCTATCTCACAAACACCAGGCCAGATCTTAGTTTTGCTGTGGGTTATCTTTCACGATTCATGCAAGATACTAAAGTTAGCCACTGAAAAGCAGCAAAAAGAGTTCTTCACTATGTCCATGATATGACATATATCGGCCTAGAATACAAAAATAACAACAAATTCTATCTTCAAGGGTATATGGACTCTGATTATGCTGGATCCATAGATGATCGAAAATCAACTGCAGGTTATGTTTTTCACCTTGGATCTGGTCCTGTCTCTTGACATAGCAAGAAGCAACATGTTGTTGCTATATCTTCTACTGAGGCAGAATATCGAGTAGCTAGTGGAGCAGTCTACGAGATCATATGGTTACGTCGCATCCTCACAAATATGGGCCTTCCAACGAACCTTCCTTTACATTTATTTTGTGACAATCAAGGTGTTCTGAATCTTGTCAAGAATCCTATCTTTCATGATCGCACCAAACACATTAATACTAGGTGTCATTTCATTCGATATGAGGTTCCAAAGCATCATATCCAACTCCACTACATTCCCAAAAATGAGCAAATAGCGGACATCTTCACCAAAGCGCTTGCTCGAGTCAAATTTTAATTGTTTCGCAAATTTGATTGTTCCGCAATGCTATGTGTAGTCAACATTAATGTAATAAGTGGGGATGTTAGAATATTTAGCATATATTGTATTACATTAATTAAGTTAAAGGAGTGGTTCGTAGTTTTCTTGGATCAGTTTATGAACCACTCAGCTTGGAAACTGCCTAAATGGAGTTTATGTAAATCATATATATTTGACAGGAATATGAAGAGATATCTAATGATTCAGTTTGCAATAAGGAGTCTAATAAAATTCCTTGGGATGTGTTTGAGAAATAATTTAGGGATAGATTCCTCACATCATAATTTTATATTGACAAAAATACAAAATTCATGAATCTTCATAAATAAAATATGTTAGTGATAGAGTATTATCGGAGATTTTTTTAGCTTCTAAAATATGCTCCTGAATATGACAAACATGAGGATATTAAAGCTCAAAACTTCATGTTGAGTTTACATCCCAAAATTGGATCTTCTATTGGTTGGATCAAACCAAAGAATTTGACTAAAGCCTTTGATGTCACACGTTATGAAGAACTATGCCAGAAGAATAAGAAGGCTTATTATCAAAAGTTTGAAAAGGATGAAACTAAGAAAAGAAGATACCCAGAACCTATGAAAGGAAAATACCAATATAAGAAATACAAGTATGGTTACTGATTCAGAGGGGACAATTGGAATAGAGGAGAGTATCAAGGTAACAAAGGACAACATAACAAGAGAAACTTTCCAGAGAAAGCTACATAGAAAAATGTGATACAAAAAAAAGGAAATAATATTTCTAGTCATAATTAGGATGGGGATAGATGGAAGAACAAAGGTCCAAATGTGTGTTTCATCTATGGAGCTAAATTTCATTATGTAAATCAATGCCCGGAGAGAGCAGATAAGAGGAAACAAGCTGAAGAAGCTCCTCATAGAATTTATGCTACCACAGGTAACCCCAATATTTTAGTACAAGACACTCCATTTTTTAAAAAGAAAATATTTGCAAGAAAAATGTTCATATTTTGATAGATAGTGGTGCAACTGATAGCTTTATATCCTCTAGTATCATGAGAGACATATCGGTAAGGCCTATGATTATGGCAAATGGTTGGCAAGTTGAGTATGGATTAGGACAAACCTATATGATCAAATAGTGTTTATTTGACTCCCAAATACATATACTCCAAGTAAAATAAACTATCACTTGTATGTAGCACCTTTACATTCCTTTGATATCATCATAGGTGTGGATTGGCTAAAATCTCATAAATCCCTACTAAATTTTAA
The DNA here is from genome assembly GCA_028583015.1 of Wollemia nobilis. Classification (NCBI taxonomy): domain Eukaryota; kingdom Viridiplantae; phylum Streptophyta; class Pinopsida; order Araucariales; family Araucariaceae; genus Wollemia; species Wollemia nobilis. The sequence continues at coordinate 14,470,856 of JAQPPZ010000071.1, read as the reverse complement.
AGAGAGATGATTGGAATTTATAGATGATTCCAATTAGTAAGTCCAGTTCTATTGCAATCAAGTGATCTTAGAACCTCATTTATTGACTGCTATGCAAGTTAAAAGGACCTCATAGATAGATATATATGGTTAGACTTCACATATTATTCCAATCAGCAAGTTCGGGTCCATTGTAATAGAGTGATCTTAGAACCTCATTTATTGACTGCTATACCTATATAAGGATGTCCTCATAGATAGATAGATATAGAGTTATAGATACATAGAGATTTGGGGTACATAGTGTAGCTTACTTCTGTGTGTAACACCATCCATTGGTGATGGGTGCAATGTAGTTCAATAGATTTATAATGGAGTGTTCATTTTCTCCATAGCTACATTTTAATATTTTCTATCATTTCTATTTATTACATATTTCAATCATCTAGCAAATTTACTTTCTTTCATATTATTATGCATCTTGTGATTGTTATCTCCTAGTGCTCATTACATCAAAATCTAACAGTGGTATTAGAGCTACGGTAGATCTATTTTGTGTAGGTCAATAGGGAAGCCACCATTATTATTGAACCTGAGTATTTTGACAAACTAACATGTCGATGGACCATCCACTATCAAAATTTCTCAAAATAATCTAGGTGGTAGAATTAGGGAGAGTCACAAGTGAGGACTAAAAATTCTTAGTTTCAAAAATACCGATATTCCATGCGACTAGAGTATTTCCATAGAGTTTTAGTAAAATCTCATGAAGACCAAGACTCAACATTCAATCCACTAGATTGACAAATCATCCAATGAGGATCATCCAAGATATCTAAAATTTGCTAACTAGTGCCTAAATTTTCTTTTGTTTGCATAAAACTAATTCTCAGAGGAATGGAACTCCTCCTATGATAGAAATCTAGGAGACTCCAACTTTGTTGCTCAAAGGTCAACATGCTTTCATAGTGCAGATATTGGTTTCTTGTGCAAGAATACTATGAAAGAAGACTTCTTGTGAAGAGTTGTGTTGAAGTCAGGAGACTGAATATCTCCATTGTTGAATCGACCAAATTCACAAATTGAAGAACAATCCAAAGAAGCTTTGACTTAAAAAGGCCATATAATCCTTGGAGAAAAGACCACATGATAATTGAATGAGAAACTAGAGAAATCTTGATACCAAAAAGGCCACAAAAGAGTTGATAATGAAAAGGGTCATAGAAGCCTTGGTACTGAAAAATTCCATAGAAGCCTTGATACTAAAAAATATCATAGAAGCCTTGATCTTAAAGAAGAATTCAAAGAGAATATTTGATTCATAATTAGACTAAATATTTGAGTACTAATATATTTTTGCAATGAAACAAGATTCAGTGAGTTGGGAAACTTCCTACAAGAAAGTTAGGAAGGGTATCTTATTCAGAATAAATTTAGTACTTGAAGAAAAATCAAAGATATCGAGAGAAGATATAATTGTAGAACTTCTATTCAAGGAATGATAAGAAGAATAAGGACTATGTGAGTCTTGCTCGAATCCAAAAGCAACAAAATTAGAGATCAAAAAAATAAATCTTACCACCAAAACTTCTAGGATAAAAAGGTTGAAGAAAAGGTCTCAATGAAGACCATCAGAAGTTGTAAGATCAGAGACCTTGGGAAGGTCTTATCGAGCATCCAAAAAAAGTCTAGGAGACAATTACTAAAGATATTCCCAAAGGATAACTCTTTGGAGAAATCCACTAATAAGGAGAAGCCCCTGATAGTGAAGGACTTGTAATAATTTTCGCCATCCGACAACAAGCCCAAGAGAAGAAGAATTTGGCAAGGAGTGCTAAATCCTAAAAGAAGAATTTGGTAAGGAGTGCCAAATATGAGAAGAATAATTTGGCAAGGAGTGTCAAATCCGTGAAGAATAATTTGGCAAGGAGTACAAAATCTCATAAGAAGATCCTCCTTGAAGTCATAACTCAACAAGAAGACTTCAAGATAGAAGAATCTCACCAAATACTGAATATTTAAAGATTACCTCTCACATTAAGAATGCATCACTTTAGAGACAAAGAATTCTCCAAATATGTAGTAGAAGGAGAAGAACATAAGAGGAGAACAAGCCACCAAATCCTAGTCTCATGAAAGAAAGGTCGATTCCATCATTTGGTGAAGAAAGAGTTGTAAGGACATACTCGTAGCAACAACTTAGTGATCCTAGAAACTAAGATCTAAATCCTCTAAAAAGTGATAAAAGAGCTACTACAAAAAGGCATCCAATGTTTTGGTGCAATTAGGTTCATAAATTCATTTACATATAACATATGTTAGAAGCACCTAAATTTGGATTAAAGTTGCAAATAGAAAATTGGATTATAGTATTTGAAAGTGCAAAAATAAAAATTTCCTTTTAAGTTTAATTTGCACATTAATTAGGATTTTATTAGATTTCAAAATTACTTCTATCAACTACCTATTATCTATTTTGAAAAAATAAAAAGAAGACTAAGTCCTACAATAGTAGTTGTAGTGAAATTGCAGAATAACTCTTAAAGATTCATTTTAAGTTATTCTTGATTAGTTGTAGTAAATTGTTAGTGCATTAATTTGAGAGTTTATTGGAGTGATAAGGTGTAATATTAGTGCATTAAAAGTTAAATACTTGCACTATTATACTACTCTCAAAAGAAATTAGTTTTGTGTTCTTGAAGGGCACAAAATATGATTTGTATCAAGTGTCTAAAGACACTATTAAAGCACAAAAATATGCAACTCATGGTGGCCAAAATAAGCCATCCAAAAAAGGTTATAATCCTCCAAAACTTGGAGAAGAACACAACTAACCAAAAACAAAAATAGATGTTTCAAAGATTGAGACTTGGTGAGTCCCAAATTCAAAGCATTACTAGATTGGATGTAAGAAAAAAATGTAAAAAAATGTATAAATTAAAAAGCTTCTATCTATTGTTATCTAAGCTTGGATTTGTTATCAAAGTGTCCAAGAAAAAGGAGAAGGTGTGTACTCATAAAATAAAACCTCAAAGCCCTTTTATTGCAGGAGAAAAATCTGCCATAAAACCAGAATTTTAGATCTGAAATAAGAGTGCAAAAGAACGTGCATCAAGGAGGTTTATGTACATTCTATAGTACATTTTATTGCAGTACTTTAATTTTGTTTTATATAGCCTAAGAGCATATTATAATGTACCCAAAAAAGGTACAATATCTATAGTAAAAAGCAAACAAGAAAGGTTGAACGTAATCACTCTTATTCCCAAGCAATAGGAGCCACTCAAAGGGCTTATCTTGGATGATTGAACCTATATAAGACAAGGCACAAGGGAGAGATCAAATAAGTGTATAAATTAAAAAATCTAGCATACGTCAAAGCAAAGGAGCATCTCTATCAAATCAAGTAGATGTCAAAGAAAAGGAGCATTCTTATCAAAGCAAGCTACAGAGCATTTCTACCATAAGTGAAGCATCAAGGAGTCTTCATCCAAGAGCTGCCATTCCAACTCTATTCAAGGGCCATCAAAGCCTCACCAAATCTCCTCCATATCTCCACCATAGCTCAACCATTAGCATTTCTAAACTGGAGTCACATTAGCATCTACATAAAATAATAAATATCAAGGTGGAAAGTGCGTTGGAGAGTCTTCAAGAAAGTATTTTTATGAGAAAAGCATGTAGCTACCACTTTTAATTCTATGATAGAACCTCTATATAATGATCACAAAGAAAAAGTTACATTTCTCTCTTTGTGTAGACACCTTAAACATGTCATGCTTAGGAAACTACCCATATGGACACATTCACAGACTATATGGATCCTCTTGGATCTCTCCAAGAGCAAGCAGTGGTCCTAACCACTCAAACATGGCAGTTCCATCCCATCCATGCCTAGCCACTCTCAAGCATAGTAACCACTACACCTGGCCACTGAAGACTATAGTGGCCACACCTAGCCACTAAACCTGATAGCGACTAGAACCATGCATAGTATGGCTATGAATACAGGCACAAATCACGTAGTTTGACTGCACCTTTGCATGGATAATAGGTGGATTTTTGTGAGGAACTCACTAATTTCCTTCTAACTACCCCTTCCATTCTATTTTATTACTAACACTTCCCACCCAGGATGGTCAGTCGCATGCAATATGGATGGAGGCTTCTCTAGGAAGAAGAAATCTATATCTGAGAGGAAAGTATATATATGGACTCTCCCATGAAAAGCAAGAGATCTATGAAGTTTTAGAGTTAATAAATGAAGCCCTATCAAAATGGATAACCAAGTTATACCCCTTTTAGGAGCATTTGAGTGTCATCCGGTTGAGCTACTTCCCCATGCACTAGTTTTCAAATTCATTGTTTCCAACTACCAATTAGTGTATGAGACATGTTCGATGACCCTTGAACATCAATTTTGGTAAGGAGGATAGCACAATAGCCCCTAAATCACAAGTATAAGATCACTATCTAGGATAGTGGCCCATAGGAATATTTTAGGTCATAGATGTTATTTTCCTTTGCTTTAGTCTAGATTTATTATTGCTTAGTTTGTAAGTTAGTCATAGCTCAAATATGCTTTCATTAATGCATCTATTCTATATTTCTCAGCTTTTCATGCATTTATTATTTTGTTTATGCTTTTATTTCATTATTATCATATCTATCTGATCCGCTGACAAAGGCCTCATCCAAAGAGGTGGCCCATAATACTAAGTGTGATTTGTTGTTTCTATGAGCATAGGTACATATATTCAGGATAATATTGAAGCAATAGGAGTACAAAGATCTCTCTAGGACCAGATCTGGGGAAGGGGGCATCTATAAGCCCCAATATAGTTTCGTGTGTAGGACCAAGAGGCTTGCATAGGTGCACTGTTTCCTTATGGGGAATACATCCAACTACTGCTCTATATTGTGTAAATATTTGTATCAAAATTATGGGTATCCCTAAGAGGGATGAACCTGTAACCGAGGATTCAAGATATTAATAAATAAAGTATCATTTTGTACAAGTGATAATATACTTGATAAATTAAAATCACAAGTAGGTTAGCTAGGGTGCACGCTTCCCAGGGTCGCACAGATGGCAATCATGGTGGGACCCCCACTAGGTTTTTTTTTGAGTCAATTTATTGACATTCACAAGTTTTTCTATGTGTAGCTACACCTTGATAGAGATAAGTGCATGAAAACCCTCTAGGTCCACCAGTGAGACCTATGGTGATTGTTCAGAGTAGACTGGAAAAAAATCTACAAATGAATCTAGCTAAGTTATCCATTTACGAGCTCATACAATAGTCCCCTAGGCACATGGAGACCTTAATGGATATTTTTAGATCAATAGAGCTCTAGCCCCATAACCCAAATGTGATCACATATTTTATGGGGTAAGTACAATAGTGCTAAGAGCCCGTGATTCTATTTTATGATCATGAAAAGAAGGTAATCCCTACTACCTCGGTAGCTCCGCCTCTGCACATTATTACATTAATTAATGACATTTATTTCAAGTGGGTTATGATCAATATGGAATCATAGATCAACATCATCACTACTAAGGCTATAGGGCGCCTGAATATCCCTAAGTCCAACATTATCCCAAATTCCTACATGTTGAGGACTTTTAACAATGTGTTTTACTCCACCGTGGGCATAATCATTTTGCCTATAAAGGTAGGATATAAGACCATCCCTATGTTGTGTCATGTGTTATAAGGGGTGATGCAATATAACATCCTTATAGGGCATCCCTATATTAGGGACATGTAGTGCATGCCCTCAATCCTACACCAATGCATCAAGTATATGCACTAGGGACAATTTCACGTGTTTTTATCTGATCAAGAGCCATTCAAGTATGTGCATCAAGTCAACTTTCCAAAGGATTTTATCCTTTCATAAATGCACTTGTACATAAGGCCCTCATACCTAACCACACAACCAGGTAGTAGAAGCATATTAGTGTGAGATGACCCATCCATGTTGGCACCACCTCCTACATCCAAAGCTATTAGCGCTTCTAAAAAGCCTTCTACGTATAAGTAAAAAGACAAATAGAAGTTGAAGGCACCCCTAGTGGAGGAAGGACCCAAGGAAATTTTGACCATAGTAGCTATAGGAGTCCCTACTCCCATGGAGGAGGAACACTCCTAGGAAATAGTCGAATAGGTACCTCAACTTGCCTTACCTGCATCATCAATATCATCATTTGCACCCCAGGTGATAGTTCACCTAGCCAACACAGATGAATATCTTGTGTAGAATGTGATATTCACACCAATTATTGAGTCTACACAAGACATGGGATGACCAAGAATCTCAAATATTCTAGTAGGGATAGTGGTTCCCCTAGGGGTTCCACCCAACCAAAAAAAAATTATATATGTTGGTCTAGATTATGCCCACACTGCTCCTAATCTAGAAATGGATGGGGATGAACCTTTCACCACAAATATTAATTACTTTTATAATCCTGAGTTAAATCTAAAGTACTTTGAGTAGTGTCACTGGAAAGGCTATGGCCTAGGCCTGTACAAGGAAGGGTTTCGTCTACCATTTCAGCCATAGTACCAAATACCTATTGATAGGTGTGGTTTGGGCTATCAAATGTGGAGTCATGATTACTCTCTAGAAGCATCCATAAATAGGCTAAGCATTAGGTTCAAAGAGGAAATCGACTGAAATCCCTATAAACCCCCTAATATAAACTACTTGGGTGATGGATGGGTGTCGATGGTCAATGTTGCACCACCTGATCAGTATCACCCTGAATCCTCTCTTGAAGTGCCCCCATCAAGAGACATCCTATGGGAGGAGGAGCTAATGCATAGATATGAGTGAGAGAAGTATTATTATGTTCCAAGTGAGGATGAATATGGAGCCAACCTGGCCTACCATGGGCCTCGGTATGTACAAAATATTACTTAGGCCACAAAAAGAGTGGGTATATCTTAGATGAGAGCAAATACATCTCAGATGAGGTTGGATACATGTCTAATGAGAGTGGCTATGATACAAAAGACTCAACTAAGATGGCCTTCATAAGACATGCACGCTAAATGGTAGGGCCTACAGTAAACACCAACATATTATTCATAAGCAATGATGATTATGAAGATGATACTAAAATGGCCTATCTTAGGCATCAGTAGGCAAGTCAACACACAACCCCAAAATGCAATAACAAGGGTTCTCCCACAAACAATGACAACTTTAAAAATGATGTTGAAAGGGCTTACCTTGACCTCCAATTCTAACAAGTCAATTTGCTTGTTGAAAGAGAAGTGTTACTTCACACCACAGATCATAACCTTCGCTTCTTGGGAAGACCAGTAAACCTAGATTCCATCCATAACATGGTCAACCTAGATCCCCCAAAATTTATAGAGTAGTTATTGTCTAATGATCCCATCATATTTTTTGTCCATAGATCAGATCCTGAGATCCCTATGCCCCCAGAGCCTCATCATGAATATGGAGGGCACACCCAAGATATAGAGTTTCACCCATGTGGTCCTGGAGATTTCATTTCATCCATCAACATGATCTCCATTTATTTGACCACTCCACTCCATAACATAATAGATCCTACAAAACCATTGTGTCTTAACTTAGACGCTATCAATTAGGATCATGTTGAATCACCACTAGAGCCTGAGTATTTCTTCCCTAATGAAGATATGATACAACCATTTCATTTTGCATCAGGTTGTGCATAGGATGTCTATTATACTAGTCTCAACCCTGAGTTAGTAGAAACCATAAATCTAGTACATGACATCCATTTAATCCCCACTCCTCACCAACTTGAGTATGGGTCACATATGGTAATAGAGGATACTTTTGAGGTGGATATCAAAAATGATCCTTCTCAACCAAATAAATTCAATTTCATAGAAATCTTATCTCTAGAAGAACAAGCCATCATAATTCCTCTACTGAAAGAGAGACCAAATATCTTTTCTTGGACCTACAAAGACATGTCAGGGCTAGATTCAAAGTTGGTTGTCCGTAACCTATTGCTAGATCCCATGAAGAAACTGGTCAAGAAAAAGCTCATAAAGATGCATCCAATCGTCACTTTGATGGTTAAAATCGAGTTGCAAAATTTTGTAGTCTTTATTGTTTCCATCGACTATCTAGAGTGGGTATCAAACATGGTGCCCATACAAATCCTGATGGAAGAGTCTACATTTGCATGGATTTTAGGGATCTCAACAAGGTGACCCCAAAGTATTCATTCCTATTGCCCAGCATAGATGCTCTTGTAGACACAACTACAGGTCATGAGATGTTGTCCTTAATGGATGGTTTTTCTGGTTACAATCAGATTTGGATTAATCCTGAAGACCACATAAAATCACGTTCACCACTCCATGGGGGATATTATGTTACAAAGTGATACTATTTAGCCTTAAAAATGTTGTTGCTACATATCAGTGGGCTATGACATACATTTTCCATGACTACATGCACAAGATCTTGGAAGACTACATCAATGAATTGCTAGCCAAGTCATTACTGCAAGAAGAGCATGCTGAGACCCTCAATCGCCTGATTGAGCACAATGTCAGGTTGAACCCCAATAAATGCATCTTTGGCATAACTTCTAGAAAGCTATTCAGATTCATCATATACAGATGAGGCATCGAGGTAGACCTGAAAAAGGTAAAGGCTATCCTAGAAATGGCTTCGCCCATAAACGTCAGATAACTAAGAAGCTTGCAGGGCAAAGTAGCATCCATAAATTTATTTATCGCACAACTATCGAATAAATATTGACCCATGAATTGACTGCTACACAAGCAGGTACCATTCCAATGAGACAAAGACTATCAGCAAGACTTTATTGAGATCAAAGAGTACCTGGTAATGCTACCAGTTCTAGCTCCACCAAGGCTAGAAATTCCATTCTTGTAATATATATCCACTACAAATTTTGCTTTAGGCACCATGTTGGCTCAAAATAACATGCAATACAAAGCAAAAGTGATATATGACATTAGCTGCACCCTGGTGAGCTACCAAATTGGATATGCATACATATAAAAGTTGTGCTTAGAAGTGGTTTTTGCAACCAATAAATTGTACCACTACATGTTGAGCCATACAACATATGTAATATCCAAGCAAAATCCTTTGCAGTATATGATGAGCAATACATATCATAATACATGTACTGCAAAGTGGATCATGCTATTGACAGAATTTGATTTGGAATTCATAAGCAAAAATTCCATCAAAGGATAAGTTATAGTTGATCAGATGGCTAGGGCACCTCTTTAGAATAGTAGGCCCCTTACCATAGAGCTTCTTGATGATGCATTCTTTGCACTATCAGAAGCACCTGAGCCTAGAGAACCAAAAAATGAAGCTGGCATGACTTTGTTCTTCTATGATTTGAAGTGTGAGCAAGGAGGCGATGTGGGTATTATATTTTTCACACAATAAGGTGATCTGATGTCCTTGTCATTCAAGCTAGACTTTCCTTGCACCAATAACAACATCGAATATGAGGCCCTAATATTGGGTCTCCAAAAAGACATCGCCATGAAAATCAAGAGGCTAAATATCTTCAGTGACTCCCTCCTTTTAGTCAAACAGGTCAAAGGACTATTTCAATATCGAGATCCAATGCTAAAATATTACAAGAAGCTTGTTGACACATATCTAGACAAACTAGAGTGATACAACATCGAAGTAATCCCTCATTTGTCAAACATATTTGCAGACACTATGGCATCTTTGGGATCCTTGATGCCTCAAAATCCATATACTGATTTCACTACCATTCATATAAAAATTATCTCACATTCAATGATCTCGTGTGAGGCTTTTGATAACAAGGAATCAGTCAACATGATCCATATAGAGCCATACCATGACTAGTTCTATAAAGCTATAGACTTCTTATGGAATGCACCTTGGGGATCCTAGATCTCTCAAGATACTATGCAAAATGGTACCACCATTTACCACAAGGTTGTTTCTCAATCTACGTTTGTGCAAGTCCAATTGTAGGAGGAACAAGTTGTCTCAACTGTCAACATTGTATCCTATCAAGATTGGCTATCCCAATTACAAGATTTCCTTAGGCTTGGAATTATTCCATAGGGACTATCACATGCTGAGAGATAAGCATTCAAGCAAAAAGTTACTAGACATGTTTTTCTAGGAGGCATATTATATCATCGAAGCTACGATGGAGTTCTCCTAAGTTTCTTAGAGCCCTAAGAATCAGCTTGGGTGATTTCACAAGTGCACAATAGAATGCGCGGTGGCCACTTTAGCGACATGGCCATTGTAAAGCACATTCTTCAAATAGGCTATTATTGGCCCATCATGGAGAAGGATTGTTGTGAGTATGTCAAGAAATGCGTTAAATGTCAACATAATGTAAACCTGATGCACTTGCCATATTAGGCATTATAGCCCATTCAGGTGGCTTGGTCATTTTATCAATGGGGTTTCAATATAATTGGAAATATTTCAATACTATCTTTAGGCCACCACATGTTCATCTTAATGACCACTGAGTACTTCAACAAATGGGTGGAAGCGGTCCCATTAACCTTGATAATTGGTCCTTCGATTACAGAGTTCATACTCCATAATATCATTTTTCATTTTGGGGTACCCTTAAAGATAATCTTGGATAATGTTCTTTCATTCAAAAACAAAAATGTGCGAGCTTTAATGATCAAATACAACATTCAACATGGTTTTATAAAACCATACTATCCACAGGAAAATGGGCAAGTAGAGGCCTCAAACAAGACAATAGTAGACATCTTAAAGAAGACAGTGAAAGAAAATTAGAAGGATTGGCATCAATTTCCCCTAGCATTATGGGATTACAATAGTAGCATACGGATGCCTACTAGGGCAACACCATTTTTGCTCATATATGGCACTGAAGCCATTATGCCTTTAGAGTTGGAAATTCCAACATTGTGCATCGTATTGAAAGAGTTCATCAATAACGACATGGCATGCCAAGCTCACCTGGATCAATTGACCCTTATGGATGAACGGTGTGTTAATACCCTTGAGCACCTTCATTTTTACCAAGATCGTCTAACATGAGCTTATAAAAATAGAGTCCATTTGAGAGATTTTAAAGTTGGGGATCTTGTACTTAAAGAAAATCAGCAGAACTCAAATCTTCCACCGTATATGTGAGATAAATTTACGGACAATTGGATAGGTCCCTCTATCATCTCAAAAAATATTGGGATGGGGGCATATCACCTAAAAATTCTGTAAGGTTTTGAGGAGCCAGATCCTCTCAATATCATTCATCTAAATTCATTTCACACCTAAATCAAAAAAATAAAAATAAAAATCAAATAATTTAAAATAATTCAAAAATAATGTAAATCATAAAAATCCAAACAAATCAAAAAACATTAAAATAAAAAAACATAAAAGGCTCCAAAGGCATCTCCAAACACTTTTTTCATATCACAAAAAGCTCCAAAGGCATCTCCAAGCCCTTTGGTCATATCACAAAAAGCTCCAAAGGTATCTTAAAGCCCTTTGGTCATATCACAAAAAAACTCCAAAGGCATCTTAAAGCCCTTTGGTCATATCACAAAAATCTCCAAAGGTATCTTAAATTCCTTTGTTCAATTAACAAAAAAGCTCCAAAGGCATCTTAAATCCCTTTGGTCAATTAACAAAAAGCTCCAAAGGCATATTAAAGCCCTTTGGTCATATCACAAAAATCTCCATAGGCATATTAAAGCCCTTCGGTCATATCACAAAAAGCTCCAAAGGCATCTTAAAACCTTTTGGTCGTATCACAAAAAGCTCCAAAGGCATCTTAAATCCATTTGGTCATATCACAAAAATCCCCAAAGGCATCCTTAAGCCCTTTGGTCAATAACAAAACATAAAAGCACAAAAAAAATTTAAAGTCAAAAAGTGCAAAAATATTCATAATAATAAAAACTCAAAAATAATTGAAAGCATAAAAAATACAAAAACATTTGCATTAGCATTCCGTATTTGCATTCACTTAGTTGCATTACATTAGGCATTTCCATCCATCACATTTGCATCAAATACATTCGTGTTTGCAATCTTACAAATGACACCACATTTGTACATCAATCATGCATCTTCAAAATCCATCATCATCCATCACCCATGAGTGTAATTGTGTTTATAAACACAATCCCTTCCTATTGCTATAAGAAATATACTAGGGTTTTCTAGTCACTCAACCATACCTAGTGGTTTTATCAAAATTTGTAGAAAGCCATCTTAGCTTCCAACAGGTTAGGTTTAGTTTTGATAGCACTTGGTATATTTAAAAATCCTATCACTAATAAAAACACTAAGAACCTAGTTGAAACAAAGGAAATATGAACAATACAAAGTGGTATTAAAAATCCTAAGGTGAAAATTTTATCTTGCTCATCCCCTTGTGCGATCGGTTCAAAAAAACTGAGAATTGGCAAAAGGACAAGTTCACCTCTACCCAAATAAATCCCTTGATTTAATAAAAAAAAGCAAAATCTTCAATAAAGCAAAATTTAAAAATAAAATAAATAGTGATTGTCATCACTACATAAATCCCTTTCTCAAAAGAAAAAAAAAATCAAAATAAACAACGAGTTTCATCACTAAGCACGAGCAAGTATCCCAAATAAATATGAAGAAAAGATGGGAGTATTGAACGTGAATCACTAGAATTTTTAGCATAAACGAGTCGTAAGGTATCCTTGTGTATGATGATATGTCTATCACATTAGCATATTTCTTTTGTACATATCAATGTTTGCATGTGGAAGAACTAGCCTTAGGTGTCATGTACCGCCTAGTGGTCTAATCCAACTGAGTCCAACTTAGGATCAAAATAAATATTTGAGGATACCCAATATAGCAATGGGCTGAATGAATCCTGCCTGGCACTGGGGTATGCTTATGTTCTATCTAATATATTCATTTGCACATACAAGGATAATGAATATCTAAGGGCTGCATAACAAATATTTATCCTTCAAATACTGTATGATCAGTATACAACCATTTTATGAAGCAACTAGGGTGTTTGAATCTCATGGAAAATGTCAAAAATCATCCTCATAGCAACAAGTCATATCATCAGTCACATCTTTCTTTAAGAGGTCTTGTTCGCTAAATGAGTGCATAAGATAGGATATATACTGGATAAATGTCATAAATGACAAGAAAATGGCCACTGACTATTATATGCATATCTATGGCAACCTATAAATAAATCCATCATCTCACCTCATATTTGATGTTTAAATGATTAATTATTATTATGAGAATTATTATTTATTGATGATTTTTATACATTCTGTGGTATCACCCATTAGATTGTCAAACTCATATCATATCATATCATATGCTTTAATTGATCAAAGCATACAGGTCCATTCACATCAAATCATCAGCATACCATAACATATTTCATTTACCATATCATGCAACATAAGGTTATATGCATACAAAATATCAAAAGCAAACATGCATTTAACAATAAGCATTACATCCATATATGCATTCATCATCATCATCTAGATAATGCAATCTAAGCATCCACACATTATAAAGCATAAGTCATGTAAGCCACATAGCATAAGATCATAAAGTAGTTCACCTAGACATACACGTCATAGCATCTGAACATCACATCACATCATATCACATAAAATCATGATACTGCATTAATAAACATAAAAACATAATCATAAAAAGATACACGCAATGAGTCTCAAAGTCTATATATCATATAAATGTGTGTCCAAATAAGTACAAGTGGGTAAAAAAATTTCCAATAATGCTACAACTATGTAGGTCTACTGACATTACACCCAAAAAGAGGTATAAAATATCCAAGGAGATGCAATACTTAGGAGTGGCCTACACCACTAGCATCACCTCTGCCCTCACTGCCCCCTCTGGGATGCGATATAGAACTAGAACCCCTAGTCCACTCTATCTGGGACCTAGTCCTATGGTTCAACTGAGATGATGATTTTCTTGAAGTGCTTTGGTTAGTCCTCTGTGACCCTCCTATCCTGGGCCCCTCTGGTAGATGGTTTCCTCAAAGCTTGACCTCATGCTCCAATGTCAGGATGTAGGAGGTATCTCAGGTGTGATTCTTCAAATTATCTACCAAAATTCCATGCAAGTGCTAGATCTCAACACCCGCATATAGACCACCATGTCCCTGAGGTGTTGCAGAAGGTGGTGTAATTTGGCTCTGAGCAACATCTTGCTTGACAGTAAGCTAGATAACCTATATTTGAATATCAACAATGGTGGCATCCCTCTATTGCACTAGAATATAGGATGTCTACAACTCAGCCTCAACCTAGTGTAGCTAAACTCAGAGAGGAGACTCCTACTCCTCAAGAGATAGCTCCTCCTCCTCCTCAGGGATAACCTGCTCCTCTATAGTCTACTCCTCTGCCACTTGCTCCTACTACCCTACCTGCCCCCAATCATCCATTCAAGCTCACACTTAGTGCCCATCATGATCCTCAGCCTCAACCTCATTCAAAGACTACCCTAGGTGTCCACCACCCTACCATAATCATGTATCCCACCAGTGGGTGTACACCTCTATGACCTCAACATCAGCCACACCAAGATAAACTGTAGGAGGGTCATCCTCCTCTAGCACTGTTGTAACTCAGGGCAGTGGAAGGTTCCTCTCTACGATAATTCAGTGATAGAAAACTGGCTCAATGGGAACATCTTGTTGAATACCAAACTGTTGGAGCACCCTAGAGTAGTAGAAGAACTCTTTTATGCCATCCTTATGACCGATAATCCATTGGTCAAATCAATTCCTCATTGTAAAGATAGTTGGATCCTCCTAGTGAGGGTACTCATGATAAGGTCTCCAATTGATGTCAGTGGCCCGTAAACCATTAAAATACACCATATAGTGGGAAATATCCCCTAAAAAATGCTATCTCTTGTGCTCCTCAAGCACTTTGATCCACCTGGATCCATAACACTAGACATCATCATCTAGTGCAGTGATCTCCACTAGAAGTCCTGCTATGCGGTCAACCCTGATATGCTCTCATCCCCAAAACTGGAGGAGCATGCTACAAGTAATATTGGCCTGGCTTCAGCACTGAATGTGGTATAGCTCATCATAGCACTGTGCTAGTAGTGCACTCCCCCAAGCATAGATAATAGGTGCCACATTGTCTATAAAGTCTTGTACCATTACCAAGAGGTTCCATGGGAACCTTGCTCCAGAGTAGTTAGGTATGAGGATGTTGCAGATGACTATCAACAACACAACATACCTTTGAGAGAAGACATCCTCCTGATACCACTAAGTAACTAAAATCCTAATATAATGAGTATCCTTGAAAGTAGCAGTGGCATGTCTCCCAAAGACCCTCAAGAACACTACATATCGAGCATTAGTGGGAGAAGAGAAAATTGGCACTCCATCAAAAGGGATCTTGAAGATCCTCTACACATACTCTAGTTTAATTGTCATCTCGTTGGTAGGAAGGTGGAAGGTGTTGGTCTTGGAGTCCAACCTATGGAACAAGGCAGTCAAATAGGTCTGATCCGACATGATCATCGGTAGGTGTGTAACATACTAGAGCCCATGATCATCAAGCTAGGCACGGTCTATGTCATCCATCTTAGGTAAAATATCACAAAGTAGATTCGATTCTTGAGCCCAAGCAGACAAGATCTAAGAGTGCAAAATAAGACCTAAATCAAATGCACTAATGACTAAATAAATACATAAAACAAATCCAGTATAATTTAATCTAATATGTGTTTAAGACAACAAGCATAATGGGTAAATGCACCTAAGCAGCCAAAAACATCAAATACTATTCTTCAAAATTTCAAAATAAACAATGAAATGACTTTAAAATCCAAAAATCAATGAACACACCTAAGTCTAACTGGTCGTTGGTGCAAATAGTAGCCACGAAGTGGTTGTTGAAGCCTAAAGTGACCATATTCCAATGGTCAAAAATTTTATTGTTGGAATTCAAGCTCGTCGTTGACAGCAATAGTAACCAACCGTAGGCCAGGCTAGCCACTCTGGGCAGTAGCGGCTAGAGAGTGACATGCCAACAACGTACCCCCATGGCCAAAAATCACACAAAAATTACAAAAACATAAATCCAATGGAAGCCTAACTAATTAAGCCCTAAATTAAGGCTACCTATTAGTTTAGTTTGTTACCAAAAGGGTTAATGAGGTTCCTTTACAAAATTGCTTAGTGAGGTTAATTCTATCATATTAATAAGAGAAGGCTAGGGTTTAGAGAGGTACTCATGAAGCTTCGGCTCCTCTGCTCATAAAAGACTCACCCTACTCAACCATGGTGTCAAATCGACAACATATTGGGTAACTAGTAGTCATTGTTAGCTCAAAGATCCAAAAGCAAAATTGAAAGTTGGAAGAATGAAGAGTCAAAACCCTAATTTGATTTTGTATTTTCTACTCAAGCCTTGGCCATTGCTAGCTCCAGTGACCCAATTTTTTTGGTCATTGGACCTAAAAATGACCACAAAGCACTATTTGGGGGTCACTGAACCTGAAAATGGTCAAGAACCCATGAGAAATTTCCATAATTTCTCACCATATAACACTTCATAATAATCCATAGAGCACACATTTCAGATTCAAAGTAGCCCAAAAAGAAAAATGCCAAAAAATTTTACATATATCGAAATTCAAAAACATCATAAAATCCAATTAACAAAAAATCAATGAAAAATAACAAAATCTTGAACGAGTCTTGTAATTAGTGATTTGTTCTATAAATTTTGGTGATTGAGTGACTAGTGCTCCATACAATTTGGTGAGATGAGAAAAACACCATAAGGCCACTTGGGGCAAAACAGTTATGGTAGAATTGAGATACCTCACCTCAAACCTGAAGAAGGCTATAACAACTGGATTGCCCCATGGGAGAGAGGATCCATCTCAATTATCCTATAGAAAATAGTGATTCACCACAAGATAAATTAGAATGGCTATCATTTTGATTCCCTAATAAGGCCATTGTGGACATACCACCCCATGGGATAAAAATGTACAATTACCAAATAGGGTTATAATCACACCTGGATGGGAGCTACTCTATAAAAAAAAATGTAAACCTCTAAAGAGATCCAAATAATTCATCTTGGTCAAGTGACTCATTGTTTTATTAATTTTCCTTTCCTCATCAACTCGTTGTTTGATGGGGTAGTCAAAAAGTTTCAACAATCATAATCAAAGTCAAAAAAAGATCATCTCTATCATAACAGAGTTACATTCGTCTTATGAATCATTGCCAAAAAATATCATAGGCATACCCTCTATTGGGGCAAAAAAGCAAATATGATAATTTAGTTTGTAGCTCTTCTCCTTTCATACCTATAGTAGTACTAAAGCTACCTGATCACTTGATGATGAGTGCAAACTCCAACACATTTAAGCCTTCCATTCCATTGGAAGAAATGATTCTAGGATTTGTGTCCTCCCGCATGACTGGGGCATCCTATGTTGATTAGATCAATGATCATCATCCAACCTACAATATGACCCTAAGGGGGTCTAATTTTTTGCTCTACACTGTGTTGCTCACAGTGCATCCCAAAAAGAGGTATCTATAGACACCTAAAACATGTCATGTTTAGGAGACTACCCATATGGACATATTCGTAGACCATATGGATCCTCTTGGATCTCTCCAAGAGCAAGAAGTGGTCCTAACCACTCAAATAGGGCAATTCTAGCCCATCTAGGCATGGCTACTCTCAAGAAGAGTAGCCACAACACCTAGCCACTGAAGACTATAACAGCCACACCTGGCCGCTAAACATGATAGAAACTAGCACCACATATAGTCTACCCATGAATACAGGTCCAAATCATATAGTCTGATTGCACCTTTGCATGGATAACAAGTGGATTTTTGTGAGGAACTCTCTAAGTTCCTCCTAACTGCCCCTTACATGCTAGGTTATGACTGACGCTTCCCACCTGGGATGGTTATTCGCATGCAATTTGGATGGAGGTTTCTATAGGAATTAGAAGTCTAGATTTGAGAGGGAAGTCTACATATAGACTCTCCCATGAAAAGCAAGAGATATGTGAAGTTTTTGAGTTAAGCAATGAAGCCCTATCAAAATGGAGAACCAAACTACGACCCTTTGAGGATCATTGAAGTGCCAACTGGTTGAGCTACGCACATGCTTCAGTTTTCATATTCATTATTTCCAACCACCAATCAGTGTAGGACCCTTGAATATCAATTTTGGCAAGGAGGATAGCACAACAACCCCTGAATCACAAGGAGAAGAGATTCATATCATGGATACTATCTTAGAAAGTGGCCTATAGTCATATTTTAGGGCATAGACATTATTTCCATTTGCTTTAGTCTAGATTTATTATTGCTTAATTTGTAAGCTAGTCATAGCTCAAATATTATTTCGTTAATGCATATATTCTGTATTTCTCAAATTTTCATGCATTTATTATTTTTTTTATGCTTGTGTTTCATTATTATCATATCTATCTGATCCTTCGACAAAGGCCTCATCCGGAGAGGTGGCCCATCCTACTAAGCGTACTTTGTTGTTTCTATGAGCACAGGTATAGATCTTCAAGACCATATTGAAGTAGTGGAGCACAAATATCCCTCTAGGACCAAATCTGTGGAAGGGGGCATCTGTAAGCTCCCATACAATTTCATGTGCGGTACTAGGAGGCCTACGTAGGTGTATCGTTCCCTTGTGGGGAATACATCCAACTACTACTCTATATTGTGTAAATATTTGTATCAAAATGATGGGTATCCCTAAGAGGGATAAACTTGTAATCGAGGATTCGAGATATCGAAAAATAAAGCATTTTTATTTGTTTTCTTACTTTCATGTTGCATGTGCTTTCAATACTTTCATTTTGTGCAAGTGATAATATATATGATAAATCAAAATTGTAAGTAGGGTAGTTGGGTGTGAGCTTCTTGATATCACACACTTGGCACCCATATTCCATGCAGAAGAGGAGTTACATACAACTAATAGCTTGATATACGTTACAGCAAGGAAGTCTCTTAGAAGTTGAAGAAAGAGCTTTAATTGAACAACACTCACAGGGAAGCAAAATATCTCAACCAAAAGGTGACATTTGTCACAAGTAGTGGGGTGAGTTCGAAATCTCCACTTATCAATCGAAGCTTTCATGAGCGTTTACAACTTTTGCCATAAAACTTGATAAGTGTCACTCATCCTATCACATATTAAAGGTATCTTGGACCTTGGAAAGGTAGCACAAAATTTGAGAGTGATACATGCAACAATTTGGAAGTTAATCGATAGTGGATTTATGACACTTTAATAGATCAATGGCAAATGCTCGGTAACAGTTCGGGTGCAATTGAGTAGTGATCTAGAGCAAGTCGGGTGTAGTATAAAACACTCTTGATCAACCAACATTTAAAAAGAGCATTAAATCCATAACTTGCCTTGTGGAATTTGTGCTCAAGAATGAGATTCTACTACCATATTCATCCGAATTCATAAAGGTACAAAGCCTTAATCAAATTTCCTCATCTAATTTGCTTTCATTTTTAAAAAGGGAGTTATAAGGTTATAATATAAGGTTGAGATATTAATTGAAATCAATCTTTATTTGAAAGCAAAACTTAGGGAAATTAATATAATATTTGAAAAATATAACTTATGATAAATAAGGGATACTATTTGGAATTAATCCATTTAATGTTGTAAATATTAATGTGTTCTAGTTTTCCAAATTTGGAAGTGATAAGGGTTACAACATCAAACTAGTTTTTTTGGAAATTAAAACACTTGAACAAAATCCGAAGGGTTACAAAAAGGGGTTATTAAAATATTTTATCAAATTTGGAAATTTAAATTCTTGTCTCAAAAATTTCTCAAAAGGGACAAAATAAATCCAACATTAAAACCTCTTCAAAGAATTGAAAAGTGTTTAGTTCAATAGGAGTATTAAGGATCTAAGAAGTTGATTTTTTATCTTTATAAAATTTATACAAAATAAACTAAAAATTGAACTATATTTTATAAAAGAACTCTATCATACTCCAAAAACATTAGGGAGTCATAAGGGATTCTACAAAACTTTATAATAATATTCATCAAAGATTGTCAAGTTGGGAAGATATAAGCTTTTTTCAAAAACCTAAAATTAGGCGTTCATACTCTCATTACTAGGGAGATATATAAGGATGTCTACTTCTACTAATAAGTGCTTCATAAAGGAAAAATACAATGCCATAAAACTTGGAATCATGAATGTACTAAAGAAATTGGAAGGAAGGTAGATCTAGCTTCAAAAGTAATCCATAATGAAGCTTTAGAAGATAATTTTGATACTATGGAATGCTAT
This sequence comes from Wollemia nobilis, assembly GCA_028583015.1. NCBI lineage: Eukaryota > Viridiplantae > Streptophyta > Pinopsida > Araucariales > Araucariaceae > Wollemia > Wollemia nobilis. Next base: position 14,450,474 of record JAQPPZ010000071.1, on the reverse strand, counting down.
CTTCAAACTCATCTCAATGAAGAAATTGACAATGGAAAATGTGATATTTTACTTTCCTTAGACTTTGAAAGCATATTATACATGTCACTGCTCACATATAAACTCTATAATGTAAAAAATGAAGAACAAAAAGGATTGATAGAATTACTCAAAAAGAAGTCAGAACTTGATGAATAATATCTAGAAAAGTTTTTTGAATCCTCATGCAGCATCAGCACTTCCTATTCTACTAAATCAAAATCTTATCATGATGCATTAATTGGTTGTTTAAAAACTTTTGTACATATTAAAGACAGAAAAGGAGAATCATATTCACAAGAACTAGGTAGTAGCTCAACCTCCTTTGAGAACACAGAAACCAAAATCAAAGGCAAAGCCAGAGATGGAGAAGAAAACATAGCAAATAAAGAAGGAATACAACGCAAATTCAATTGAAATAAGAAGACTTAGCTCTAGCTTACTATGCATAATATGAATACACATATTACCTACTAAACCTAAACACTAAGAATGCAGAGAAAGAATAAAAAGTTTAGGATGAAAAGAAGAAGATCCATATTGAAGACTAAAGTCTTCAATACCCAAATAATGTAATACAGGGGGTGTTAGAAATAGAGTCTATTCCACCAATTAGGTTATGTAAATGTATCTTCCAAGGTACATACTTATATTACTTTAGAGGCAAGTTATCTAGTTACTTCTTGCAATGTAATAAATGCACAAGTTTCAATGTGCAAGTTGTCACTTTTACAGCTAGATAGAGTGTTGATCGAGTATCCTATTTTACCTATATAAGGATGGCCTCATAGATAGATTGATATAGAGCCAGAGATATATAGAGAGTTATGGGACATAGTGTAGCTTAGTTCTATGTATAACACCATCCATTGGTGATGGGTGAAATGTAGCTCAATAACTTTATAATAGAGTGTTCATTTCCTCCATAGCTACATTGTAATTTTTATATAATTTCTATTTATTGCATATTTCATTCATCTAGTAGATTTACTTTCTTTCATATTATTATGCATCTTGTGATTGCTATCTCCCAGTGCTCATTACATAAAAATTTAACAAGCTATTGGCTTTGAATAGAGGATTAAAATCACTAACATAAAGAATGGTTAGAATTGATAGTATATGGATATTCAAAAAATTTCATTGAAGCAATGAGTATAAAGGTGAAAATATCAAATCTAATGCTATATGTAATTCTATAATAGAATCAAGACATATTCAATCATTTCAAATTCATAATTTTTGTACATGTGAGAATAAAATTTAATAAAAAGGCTCAAAAAATTACCAATGAAGGTGTTCAAATGGAGCATGAGAAGACCAAAATAAGGGGTTTTGATGTTGCTAAAAAAGGATTTAATTAATTTTAGTTTTTGAAATGAGAGTGAGAAAGAAATTAGAAGACTACAGTATTTTAGAAGAAGATCTCTAGTTTCAAGATCATCCTTGAAAATGACCAGTCTGGTGGGAAGGAGTGTATCGCTCCAAATTTTTTGCACCCTTACCTTCAGGCTAAAGGATCCATGCCCGAAAGGGGGATGCGAGAAGGATGGGACAATACCTCGGATTGAGAGGCCCTTTGAAGGTCCCGCCTCTCGGGGGAGGTGTATAAGGGTGAATTTTTGATGGATGGTGGGGTTCACCAAGAAACTTTTGAATGGCAGTTTCCACGCCTAGGTTGGGAATGTGTTTGATGTGTTCAATTTTATCTTTAATCATTCAAATCCTAGGTTTGGCCAAATGAATCTAAATTTTTCTATATGAAATGCAGATTTAAATGAATACAAAAAATAGATTTAAACAGAAAACACAGAGAACAAGCTAAGTGAGAAAAACCATACCTGATCTTGGATGTCTGATGGAGGTTCTAATTTTTGAAGCAGTCCAGATCGCCTGGAATTTGACAGGATCGTCTCAAATCAGACAGGATCATCTGAGATCTGATGAATTCATCAGACGAATTCATCAGAGACCTGCAATCAGAGAAATAGATACAAAATACAAAAAATGCAGCTATTCCAATAGAGGAAAATGATGTAGAATGATAATAATGATGTTAATAAGATAATCCCAAATAGAAATGCAAGTAAATTATCATGCTTTAATAGCTAATCATGATTTTATTATGTATTTAAGCTACATGGGTGAACTCCAAGATGCAAAATAGTAATAAGTCTAACTAATGCAAAGCAAAACAATAGATAGTGGAGAAAGAATGCAAACTCAGGGCACTGATTGCCCCCAATGTTGACTGCAGTTGAAATCGTCTCAAATTGGTGCGAGATCGTCCGAGATTGTACAAGATCGTCCACGACGATCTGAGCTTGCTCCGACTGAAGAATGACAAAGTTCTTGCAAGAAAATTTGAAAAAGGACAAAGGCAAATGGTGGTCTAAGACATTCTAATGCATGTAAAACTCGAAGTGCAAAAAAATTCAGCCAGGGGAATGTCAAGGGGAGGGCCTAAGATTAAATAGGCATAGGAAGGAGGTTGGGAGGTTGGAGATCATCCCAATTTGGGAGATCTCCAACGGGGGAAGTCTCTAACCACGCAGACACGCTTTTTCCCAGGTTAGAGACGTCGTTGAAACAGAAGCTAATTATGAAAAATCAGTTTTGGGACGAAATCGTCTGGACGTTCTAGTCCAGATGAAATCATCCGATCTGAGGCGATATCGTCTGATCGGCGATGATATCATCCAACGGACAAAACAAATCCTAAAAATGGTGCAGAAAATGAGGAAACGGGTTAGCAGGCATTTTTGGAGCGGTTTTGGGTTTGAAATTTAAATTTGAATTATTACTAAAGTAATTTTAATTATTTACTAAGGTTTACTGCGCCAATTTTAGGGTGCTACATTTTGCCCCCTCTTTAGCGAATTTTCTAAAGAAAATGCGTTAAAGATGAGTTCTTCTCGATCTACGAGAAAGCAAAAATTATTCCCATTTTTAGGCGACGATTCTAGGTCGAATCGTACGACAGCTTACTATGGTGCCCCCTCCGTGTTTTTACCCAAATCGAACGTTTGAGGTAAAAATACGGAAAAGCAAAATTTTAAAATGTTTTTAAGTGTTTTTGAATAAAATTAAGAAAAATAGGGTAAAACCCTAATTCATTGTTACTGTTCATTTTCCTGGTTTCTAGAGCTCTGCAGACAAGATGGTCGAGACAATGCACAGATCGACAGAGGTCCGACACGGGCTATGGGTAAGGGTCCAAACTTAATTTAGAATGCTTTAATTTTGAATTTCATGCTTTTTAGATTAATTTTGAATGATTTTTGAGCATCGCGGCCGTTTTTGGGCCGTCGACGTCATCGGGACGAAATCGTCTCAATTTCGCCGAAATCGTCTCGATATCGCCGATTTCGTCCAAGGGCGAAATCGACGATATGGGGACGATTTCGTCCAATAAGGGACGATTCCCTCTTGCAAAATCGGAGATGAATTTGCTCAAATTTTGGATGATATCGTCCAATAGTGGACGATATCATCATTTGTATGAAAGTGAACTTATTTTACTTGCATTTTTAATCACTGTTTTATTAATGATTTTTATTGTTTTGTTGTTTATGTTGCAGAGAGGATTACTAAAGAGCCGAGAATGGAAATACGGCAGGTTGAGGGATGACTTGGCCACTCTATCTCAGGCAAAGTGAGATCAGTTGGCTCAGGTCGGCTTGCATCATGTGGCAGATATGCCACAGGTTTCTACGAGATATGGGGCTATTGACAACCCTAGTAGAGAGGTGGTATCCGGGTTCTTCTTGTTTCCAGTTACCGACAGGGGAGATGACTCCCACATTGGAGGATGTATGGAGGATTTTGAGGATCCCCATACAAGGATGGCTAATAACTCCCATGGCCAATCAGGGCCACGCGATGATGCGACTATGCGAAGATCCGAGCTTCGCCCTAGAGAAGGGCGGAGTGAACATCGAGTCGCTACGCCAGATGCCTGGGGCATCTAGACTGACACAGGTTTTGGCTGGGGTGGTAGGTGGTCTGCTGCTATGCCATCAGAGTGGATGCAGGCTACCATGGCTATTGACAGATGTGGTCTACGACATGAGAGACCACGGGTATAGGTTTGCTTGGGGGAGCTTTGTACTATGCCGATTGTATAGGATCCCGCATGGGGTCGTATACAAGGGCGATCGATGTCCGGTTATGACATCACTATTACGTAGGTTTGGTGCTGGGAGCACATGCATGATGCAGAGGCCGGTAGGGCTCCCACTAATAGGGATTGATGGGGAGAGGCCCCGAGTTTTCTACTGGTGGCTCCGGAGAGGGTCACAGTGGCGGATAGATCTACCAATGTCTCGGAGACTACTTGATGACCTTGTCTCCGACCAGATCACCTGGAGGCCTTGGAGAGATCATCCAGGGTGGGCCGAGGATGGACAGGATCTGGCTAAGCAAACCTGTTGGCTGAGGATGGAGAGGGGAGAGGTGGAGCTCCACCGCTATGACCGAGTTTTGAGGCAGTTCGGTCTACAGCAGGGGATCCCATCTCTTAGAGACTACGAGTTTTCCCGGACCGTCTGGGATAACACTACAGTCAGCGGGGCTCCAGATATGCAGCGCTTCTGGAGTGAGGACGTGGATGATGCCCCCATTTAGCCAGTGGATGGGGATGATGCAGGGGTTGCCGACGGCTATGATGCCTGGTACATAGGCATCCGCCCTCCTCGGATGACGAGGGCTCAGGGTCCGATTCATGCAGTTGTGCATCGGATGGGGAGGCGGCGCCAAGCGGCCATTGAGGCGGCACAAGGTCACGGCGGGAGAGAGCAGAGGAGGCCACAGGCTCAGTAGAGGCCATGGCAGTGGGAGAGGAGGGAGGAGAGACCCCCTTCTCCATGGAGAGAGAGGCCACCATCGCCCGATAAGGGCAAGGGTGTTGAGGTAGGAGAGAGTAGCGAGATGGCTACTCTCTGGGTGGAGACTATTCATCTCCAGGCTCAGGTGTAGTCCTTGCAGGATGAGGCTGCACGACACCGAGAGGAGGCCACACAACTCAAAGATGAGGTCGCACGCCTCAGAGCACGGAGTGGAGGGGTGAGCACTCGGGACCTAGCATGGGCTATTGCCCAGATCACATTCTATCAGACGCTATACCACCAGATGGTGCCAGAGGGGTAGAGGTTACCACTGTCGACCCACATTGTGGAGCCTATCATGATGAGGTCATCGAGGACATCATCACGATCAGAGTCCAGGACTCATAGCACCACACGGACTACGATGGGGCCACCTCATCCACCTCAGGGCGGGGGAGGAGATGAGGCTGAGAGCTCGAGAGGTTCTCGAGGCTAGTTGCTACAGATTGCACTACATAGATTGATACATAGTGTTTATTATTTTTGATAGAGGATTGAGTATGTCGAGGTACAGATTGTGGCATACCGATCCAGTTTTGAGATGATGTATATATTGTTGATATATATATAGATGAGATATTTTTGATCATATGACTTGTCTTATGTGTTTGTATGATGCTTTAATGTTTTGGTGTGATTGATTTGATGATTCATGTAATTATGTCGTTTGGAAATATTATGGTTTGAATGTCATGCTTTTAAAATTTAAATGAAATAATCTGATGTAAACAAATTGGTTGTTTGTGGGATAATTTGATAAAAATAAAAGGGACTTCTAACAATAATTTCAAAGGACATTGTCGCTATTATAGACCATTTCATGGAGTCGTCGCTCACTCGGTCGTCAAGCTAATCCCAGTATAGAAATATTGCTAAAAGTAAAAGAGTGCTTAAGAGATCTGTCTTAAGACTTTGTTGTGATGATGCAAATGATGATGATGATGGTGATTTGTTTTCAGATTTCCATGAAAATATTATGCATGAAACATATTAGAAAATGATTTTTGCTAGGCATAAATTCCTAAGTGTGATAAAATTTTTGAATAATTCCCTAGGAATTATACCATCATTGCAAAATTTGAAGTTTGACATAATGACATGAAATAGTAACAATGTGTTTGTTTGTTTGTAAAGCATAATTGTGTAACATAATGATGCAAGTCACATGTTTTTTATGATTTGAAATAAATGGGAAATAAAATTAGTTCAATGGTTTGCGCTAGGCATAGAATATTTAGGTATAGACTTATACCATCATCGCGAAATCCAAAAAAGAAAATAGATTGTTGGTTTTATTGCAAGATGCATTTTTGATCTTTGATAAACAAAAAAATAATAATATGAAAAGTTTTGTTTGAAATTATTTTTGAAATTTTGTGAGAAGATGTATGTAATTGCTTTGATACAAAACAAAAATTCTGAAATAAAAGAATAAAATTATTCCGAAAAGAGTTACAGAAATATCTTAAATTATCTCAAAGAGAAATGTAGATTTATAAGGAATCCTCATGTGCAAATGTGAATTCATTACCGATCTTGATTTATCATAATGATACACAAAATCTCTCAAATACAAATGTGTGTGCGATTGTATTGTTCATTTACCAGTTTTGAGCAAGATAATTTGATACAAGTGATTTGAATTAACCAAATAAGTGTTCATTAACCATGATTTAGATGCATATAACCGTACCAGACTACTATGTAAGTCGGGTTATCAAGAGCTAGCTAATCCATAAGCAAGACATAGGTCTATACAAAAGAAGGTCGCTAATGTGACAGACATATCACCATGCTAGGAGTTACCCAAGGCCAAGCGGGTTGGGCACAAACCACCTGTTATGGGGCTTACCTCATAGTTTTCGAATAATTGAGAATTCCAGGGATTCAAGCTCATCAACCCTTCTTTTCTTTTCAATGGGTAGGGAAATGGATTTTATTGCTTTTTCTTTTGCTTGTTTTGCTTTCTGTGCTTCCTTCTTTTTTTTTTTTTTGTATTTTTTGCTTGATACTGAGATAATGCTGAAATAACCTTTTTTTGTTTCTCTTTTTCTTGAAATTTTCTTTTCTTCCTATGCTAGGGATACTTGCTCGGATTAGTCTGTAGAGCAAGGGATTTTTATTCTGGGTAGGGGTGAGCTTGTCCTTTTGTCAATTCTCAAAGATTCTAGACCATGTGCATGATAGGATAGCAGGGGAAACTTTTCGCTCAAGAAACCACTTCTACTATGTAGCATAGCATGGACATTACAAATATAATCATTTTATTGTGAAAGGATATGCTTGGTTTAAGTAAATAACAAGATCAATTCTCTGTGCTCAAAACTTTATTTAATGCCAATGTGGACTTTGATATAAGAGAGATTAATAATCATACCAAATAAAATCAAGATATTTATTCATGTGCATGTGAAAGTGCGGGATTCCAAATAAATGCTAATTTATCCGAAATAACTGAAAATATAACTGCAATACTTCACAGTTTAAGAAGTGCAAAACAAAAGATGTTTTTGAAGATTTTGATGATTTTGAATGTTTTTATATTTTTAAGTGATGAATTAAAAGAAATACAAGATAATTGTTTTTGAAACGTTTTAAAGAAGTGACTAAAAGGAAATAATATGCAAACAAATATATACAATGATGAAATGACCAAATTTTTATGCATAATAACGTTTAAGATGCATAATATTCATAGGTTCTTTAAGCTCTTTACCATCTAAGGTAGATAATTTGTATGCTCCCGATTCAAATTTAGCAGTGATAATATATGGTCCAAGCCAATTGGGCTCAAATTTACCTTTAAGGTCTTTAGTTGCATTAGTATTTTTTTTATTTTCTTTTAAAACAAGGTCGCCGACCTCAAAGGATCGATGACGAACTTTCTTAGCATATGATCTTTTAAGCTTGTTTTGGTAGGCACGAAGATGCTCCAAAGCATTGATGCGCTTTTCATCTAGGAGTTCCAGTTGATCGAGTCTGCCAGCTTGATATTCATCTCCTACTTCGGTATCTTGAAGTAGTAGAGCCAAAGAAGGAACTTCTAATTCAAAGGGAAAAATAGCTTCAGCGCCATAAACCAAAACAAAAGGTGAAGTACCTGTGGGAGTACGAACACTAGTGCGATATGCCCACAAAGCTGGATATAATTGAATGTGCCAGTCACGGCCAGATTTATTGACCAATGTTTAAGGATTTTAATTTGATTAATGTTTTATTGGATGCTTCTGCTTGGCCATTACCCTGAGGATAATAGGGAGTGGACCAGCGATGTTGAATCTTATATTTTTGGCATAATTTCTTAACATCTTTATTTTTGAAACAAGTTCCATTGTTTGAGATGAGATTTGCAGGAATTTCGAACCTACAAATGATTTGATTAAAAATAAATTTAGAGACTTGTATTCCAGTGTAGGAAGCTAAAGGCATAGCTTCAACCCACTTCATAAAATACTCAATGGCGGTTATGATGAATTTGTGTCCATCAGATGACACAGGATTAATTTTGCCAATAATGTCTAAGCCCCATTTTGAAAAGGGCCAAGGAGATGAAATAGCCTACAGCTCTTGTGCAGGGGCATGGACAAGGTCAGCATGTTTCTGGCACTTGTCGCAATGGCACACATAATCATGTGCATCATTCTCCATGGTAGGCCAAAAGTAGCCTATCCTAAGGAGCTTTTTAGCAATGACACTACCACTGAAGTGTCCTCCACAAGATCCATCGTGAGCTTCACTCAAAGCTGATTTGGATTCTTCTAGATTCAAACATCTCAATAGGATACCTTCAAAAGATCTCCTATATAAAGTATTGCCAATTATTACAAATCGACTTGCTCGTCTACGTAATAACCGACACTGGTTTCTATTAGAACTGGCAGGGAAAGTCCCATTGTGAAGAAAATCAAATATATCTGTATACCAAGGTTCAGGAGTAGTTTCATTGATTAGAAACACATCCAAAGGTTCTAAGCATGACTTATTTGAAGCGGGTTCCTGGAGTCGACGAATAATTATGGTGGCATATTCGTCATCTAACTCCAAGGGCAGAAGAGATGCAGCTACGGCCATAGCGTCAACCACACGGTTGCTAGTTCGAGGAATAGCTTCCAAGGTAACTTGATCAAATAGAGATATTAATTGTAAAACATATGCTTTATATGGGCGTAATTTATCATCTCTCGGTCTGATAAACTTCATTAATTTGGTTTATAACAAGTTGAGAATCACCAAAAACTAGCAGATGTTTAATTTTTAGCGCCAAGGCAGCTCGTAATCCAAGGATTAGAGCTTCATATTCAGCAGTATTATTGGTGCAAGCAAATGTTAATTTAAAGGACAAAGGTATAATGTGTTTTTGTGGAGATATTAAAATAATACCTACACCAGCCCCACTCATGCATCGGGCTCCATCAAAGTATAAGGACCATTGTTCAACATGGTCTGCCTCTAATTGAAGGCATTCATCAGGAAACTCAATGATGAGGGGATGGGTAGACTCTAAGGGTGCAACAACTAATTGATCTGCTATGATTTGACCCTTAATAGACTTTTGTCCTATAAACATGAGTTCAAACTCGCTTAGAGCAAGAACCCACTTCGCTATGCGACCCGATAAATAAGGTCGACTCATGAGATACCACAAGGGATCATATTTAGCAATGACATATGTTTTCTGACTGAGCATATAATGGCATAATTTTTGCATAGAAAATATGACTGCTAGACATAGTTTTTCTAATGTTGTGTAGCGGGTTTCATAACTAATTAAAGTTTGGCTAATATAATAATTAGCACGTTCTCTTTTCTCATCATCAAGTTGAGCTAACATAGCTCCTAAAGCAAAATCTGAAGCTGAAATATACAGGATAAATGGGCGATCAGGTCTAGGCGGTGAAAGCACAGGTGGGTTAAGGAGGTATTGTTTGAGAAGTTCAAAAGCTTCCTTACATTCGTCGTCCCAATTAAAAGGGACATCCTTCTTAAGGAGCTTAAGAAAGGGACCGGTTTTGTCTGCCAGCTTATCGATGAAGCGACGGATGGCTTGAAGCTTACCTTGTAAACTTCGTAACTCAGATATATTGGTAGGTGTGGGCATATCTGTGATAGCCACAATCTTGAGAGGGTCAATTTCGATACCACGTAAAGAAACTATAACCCCTAATAGTTTACCGGACTTGACTCCGAATATGCATTTAGCTGGATTTAATCGAATAAGATATTCTCTTAACCGATTAAATACTTTTCTCAAATCATCTAAATGATCATCTTCATTAATAGAGCGAGCTATAATATCATCTACATAATCATGTAGGATATCATGCATCATATCATGAAAGATATAAGTCATGGCTCGTTGATATGTTGCACCTGCATTCTTTAGGCCGAATGGCATCACTTTCCAACAAAAGGTACCCCAAGGGGTAATAAAGGCTATTTTAGCCTGATCTTCAGGAGCTATCCTGATCTGATTATAACCAAAAAATCCATCCATTAAGGATATCATTCCGCTTCCAACAGTAAAATCAATGATTTGATCCATGTTTGGAAGAGGAAAATCATCTTTAGGGCATGCAACGTTAATATCTCTAAAGTCTGTGCAAACCCTAACTTTGGTAGCTTCTTTCTTGGTGACTGGAACTACATTGGAGATCCATTCCGCATAATCAATAGCTTGTATAAAAACAACATTCAGGAGTTTTTCTAACTCCCCTTTGACTAGCAAGGCCACTTTGGGATGCATTTTTCTAAGTTTTTGTTTAACAGGTTTAGCATCCGGATGGACTACTAGGTGATGCATGACTACGGAAGGGTCTAAACCTGGCATATCTTCATATGTCCAAGCGAAGACATCTTCATATTCTTTAAGGAATGCAATGTATTGCTCTTGTTTTTCTTGACTTAATTCTGATCCAATATTGATTATGTGGGGATTATCCTCGGTTCCAATGTTAACTTTAATGACGTTTTCTACTTCCATGTGTAGATCTCTTTCAAAATTAGGTGGGGCGGGTGAAACGCCCAATTCTTGTAATTCCTTTAAGGTTAACTTGGATAATTCATCTTGAGGAGTCGTGGCCTCAAGTTGGGCTATAGTAGGTATAGAACCATCAAAATAAAAACCATTGTGTAACATCTCTTCAACGGAGACATCATGGAAAATATCTCCTTCCAACTCATCATCGGATTCAGCAATCATTTCAGGATAAGCTATGGATAGCATATTGCATGTAAATGGCTGATTTTTTAGAGGCAAATCATCACGCCCATCCAAATAATCTTGATAACATATGAGTTGATCATCATCTTCAAAAGGGAAGGGTTGACCCTTACTAGGAAATAGGCCCACACCACATCGGGCGGGCCATGGTTCTACCTCAAAGGGTTCTTTCATACCATTTTGGAAAGGTCCCAAGCCTTTTCCTTTATATCCCATTTTAAGCATTATAGGTTTAGCTTTAATATACTCATTAGTAAAATAACATCGAGCATATCCCTCATGATGAGTTTTGATGTTCCTGGGTATTCTTCCCCAGTCATATCCCTTATAAATGAAGGCACAACTCCCGACTTGGTAAGTACTTCCCATAGGTTGTGGGAGGCCCAAAGTACGAGGAGATGGCGGAAAATTACTTAAGATAATGGAATTTTGCATAGAAGCATTTGTTTTTTCTGATATAAGAATTTTAGATAAATCAGGTAAGAGTTCATCAGAAAGAGCATAAGATGTAGAAGGATCATTCCCTATATCTTTAGATGTGGAAGGTATGATAGATGTAGATAATGTGGAGGCGTTAATAAATGGGTCTATAGGTTTTGAAATTAGAGGGATGGAACATGAAGGATTGGTTGTGGATTTAAGATCTTTTTGAGGTTCTAGTGTGGTTTGTTTAGAATATTGTTGAGGTTTAGATGAAAAATAAGAATTAGGATGTGTGGATGACAGAGCAGGGCAAAATTGAACTCCAACAGGTTCTGCCAAAGCACACATATCAAAGGGTCTAGGATCACCATGGATAGTGACCAACTGATTTTTAAATTCGAATTTAACACATTGGTGTAAAGTTGATGGGACAACCTGCATTGCATTGATCCAAGGATGACCCAAGAGTATATTGTATGATGCGGGGCAATGTACAATAAACACGGTCGTATCTAAGGTTCTCGGACCAACTTGCAATGGGATGGTGATAACTCCACATGTTTCTTGTGTTTCGTCATTGAAAGCTTTTATGATCATGTCAGTTTTCTTCATTTCATCACTTCTAAACCCAAATCTTTGGTAGAAGTCAAAAGTGCAAATATTTAGAGATGAACCATTATCAATCAAGACCCTTTTGACTGCTACATCTCCTATTAAGGCAGTAATATATAAGGGGTTATCCTTATGTAAACTATGTTGTGGTATATCTTTATCTCGGAAGTCAATACAATCAACTTCTCGAGTTATTATAGTATTGGCCATGGCTTCAGGTTGAATGTTTTGTGGTACCATCATTTGGCTTAATGTGAGCATTAACTCATCTCTATGGGTAGGAGAAGATCTTAACAAGTCCAAAAGGGAAATTTTGGCTGTAGTATTGGATAATTGTTCATTAATATTGTAAGGAGGCTTAGGTTGAACATTAGACATATGATTCCCTTTAGTGGGATTTTTCAAAATAAATGGAGTTGATCCATCATTCTGATTTGGATCTTGTTGAGAATTTTGAGCCTGTTGTCTGGTAACAACTCTAATGGTACCTACAATGTTATATTGAGGATGCTGAATTGGTCTCGGTTGAGCGTTTATGGCTTGTTCATTAGGAAGGAACTGATTAGAGGAGGGTCGAGTAGTAACTCTTCTAGGAAATGGTTCTTCCGGAACCATAGCATCTGTGATAGGTTGAATAGGATCTGATTCATTTTCAGAACTATTCGATTGGTTTGAGGTGATGTCTATTTCACTTTCAGTATCCGATTCTACATCACTAGGATCCGGTGTTTGAATATTATGTAGGGGCCTGGTCGTGACCATGGAGAAAGTTGTGCCAAATATTTGAGGATCCTGAACAGATAATTGTCCGCTAATAGTCCCTACATATCGGGTAGGAGGAGGGACATTATGATGCTCAATTTGATTGGCCACCTCTTTACCATGTTTTGGTAAAGGATGTTGAAATATATCTAATGATTGATTAGCATTTTGATTTTGATTTTGGGGAATGTTCTTTTGAGCATTATTAGGAGCATTTTGTTTAGGTTGGAAGGCTTGCACCTCCATCTCATTATTATCAATCAGATCTTGTATTTTATGTTTTAACCTTTTACAAGAGTTGGTAGAGTGTCCAGGCCCTCTATGGAAATCACAGTGTAAATCGGCTTCGTATCCGGGTATGGTTGGATCAGGTTCCCGGATATTAGGTAATTGAATCAAACCTCTTTCGAGTAATTGGGGTAGAATAGTTGATAATGGTTGATTCAATCTAGTAAACTCTCGAGGAGGTTTATCGGGAGGTTTCAATATAAATTTTTTTGTTGTCTTCGTTGTATTGATATTAGCAACATTTCTATTGTCAGTGACTCCGTCACCTACAACTTGTTTGTTTTTATATTGATTTCTGGATGTTTTCTCATCATATTTCTTCCTAAGCTGGCCTCTCCTAATGAGAGCATCTTCCACTCTTCGAGCTAAGTCTATAGCCTTATCGAAGGTAGTTAAGGTAGCGATTGATAACTCATAAGATATTTGTTCTTGCAAATTATTAATAAAAATGTCCAACATTTCCCTATAAGGTAGCACAAAGTGCAGTTTTCCTGTCAACTGCCTCCATCTAGCTAAGAAATCAGCAAAACATTCATCTTTGTCTTGTTTTAAGTTGTATAAATCTTTAATGGTTACATGCCTCTCGATGTAGGCACTAAATTGATGGACAAAAGATTCAATTGTTTCTTCAAAATTTCTCAAAGAATGAGTGGGCAATTGATAGTACCACTCTAATGCCATTCCTCCTAAACTTTTTGGGAACATTTTTAGTAATAGCAAGTCATCATGAGATATATCATGACATGCTATCCTAAACATGCGAAGATGCTCTATGGGATCTTTAGTTCCTTTATATATAGGCAGGACGGGCATGGGAAAGTGCTTAGGGTATGGTTGTGCTACAACTATGGGATCCAAAGGCTGACTACACATCTCTCGATAATTATACGAGGGATGGTAGGGATCTATCTCGGTCCATGCGGGAAGCTAACTGTTTCACCATGGCTTCCAGATTATCGGTTTGCCCACCATATTGGTTCGGTAGGGCATTAATATGGGATTTGTGAGCATATGATGGAGGGACATGAAGATTAGATGCTATATTGCTATTGTGTAAATTGTTGGTAGGAAGGGTGTTATGAAGAAGTTTTGAAGTTGTATTATGTTGTATCCCGGATTGTTGAAAATTGATGTTTGGCTTCATTTTAGGTTTTTGTCGATTTGAAGCATATTGATCAATAGTTTGGCGAAATAAAGCAGTGAATGAAGGTCTCTTTTGTGTGGGAATGATTTTAGGCTCAATAACAGGTTCCTTAGGAGGTTGGGTAACCTGTTGTTTTTGCATGTTCTGAATTATAGTGGCCATATCCATATTGGATGGTCCAGCTTTATCACTTTCTTGATCGACAAAAGACAAGGGATTAGTGTGTATGTTAAACATATCTTCCATGGCTGCTTGAGTGTCACTAATTTGGCCTCTATCAATACGAACTGCCATATTAAGAGCACCAATATTATTATTGAAAAATTTCTAGAAATGATCTAAGTTATCAAAAGTAACAGTTCCATCTGGAGCCATTCTAGGGGATGAGGATCCTTCCTCTCTAACATTTTCTTGTTGTTCATTTTCTTCAACCAGGTCATCTTCTGGCTGTTCTAGAGTTTCTCCTTCTGGAATTGGATCCTCAGGAAGGGCATTTAATTTTTTTGTTTTCCTTCCTAACCAATCTTCTTCTTCTTCTTCTTCAGTTTGTTTACCATTCCTAAGTCTAGTCATTGTGCTTAAACTTAGATTTCAGCAAATATATATATATATGCAACAAGCTTAAGAGGTATATATTTTAATTATATACCTACTATAGTATTTAAAAAAAAAATGTTTTGGTTTTGTTATGTTTTTGGTTTTTATTTGTTTTTAACAATATTATAAAGATAACAAACAGCACACAAAATGCAAGAAATAATAATAATGAAAGCAATGATCTAGTTTTCTATAAACAATTTATAAATATCATTAATGGGCTCAAGTTCTTCAGGAGTCATGAAATGTTCTTCTTCAAATTGAAAATTGTCTTTCAAGAAATTGACAAAAAGTGCTATAGTGATATTATCTGTTTCGGATTCTGGTTTGTAGAAGTAAAGCTCGTGGCAATACTCTCGATATAACATAGCTCTAGGAACTCTATTCCATATTTCCCTATCTGTAAGAATGACCTCTTGGTCTTCTATGCGACCTAGGAATTGGTGCACTATGGCTGCATTCTCGAGGAATTCCTCGAAGGTGAACAATTCGAAGACACAAGGGCTCTCCTATAAGCTAACCACCTATGGCAAGCTCTCTAAAGTTCATGATAAAAAATGAGTTGATGAGGATCCAGGATTCTATCTAGGACAAGCCTCTTGATTTGTTTAAGTTCTGTTGACCTAGATGAAATGATACCTAGTCTCCTATTAAGTTCGTCCCACAAAGGTGGGACTCTATATGTTTGAGATGTTCTAAACAAAGAATCAACCTCTATGGCTATTAATTGATTTTCAACATTTATAGTAACTACTTGTCTTTTCTTAGGAGCTACCATCTAAACATGATATGCAACTTAGTAGTTTTCTAATGATTTTAAATGAATCTATTTTTTTTTGTTTTTGTTTTCAAAAGGTTTTAGTTTCACGTCGGGTTCACCAAAATGTATCGCTCCAAATTTTTCGCACCCTTACCTTCAGGCTAAAGGATCCGCGCCCGGAAGGGGGATGCGAGAAGGATGGGACAATACCTCGGACTGAGAGGCCCTTTGAAGGTCCCGCCTCTCGAGGGAGGTGTATAAGGGTGAATTTTCGATGGATGGTGGGGTTCACCAGGAAACTTTTGAATGGTAGTTTCCACGCCTAGGTTGGGAATGTGTTTGATGTGTTCAATTTTATCTTTAATCATTCAAATCCTAGGTTTGGCCAAATGAATCTAAATTGTTCTATATGAAATGCAGATTTAAATGAATACAGAAAATAGATTTAAATAGAAAACACAGAGAACAAGCTAAGTGAGAAAAACCATACCTGATTCTGGATGTCTGATGGAGGTTCTGATTTTTGAAGCAGTCCAGATCGCCTGGAATTTGACAGGATCGTCTGAAATCAGACGAGATCGTCTGAGATCTGACAAATTCGTCAGAGACCTGCAATCAGAGAAATAGATACAAAATACAGAAAATGCAACTATACCGATAAAGGAAAATGATGTGAAATGATAATAATGATGTTAATAAGATAATCCCAAATAGAAATGCAAGTAAATTATCATGCTTTAATAGCTAATCATGATTTTATTATGTATTTAAGCTACATGGGTGAACTCCAGGATGCAAAATAGTAATAAGTCTAACTAATGCAAAGCAAAACAATAGATAGAGGAGAAAGAATGCAAACTCAGGGCACGGATTGCCCCCAATGTTGACTGCAGTCGAAATCATCTCGAATTGGGGCGAGATCATCCGAGATTGTACAAGATCGTCCACGACGATCTGAGCTTGCTCCGGCTGAAGAATGACAAAGTTCCTGCAAAAAAATTTGAAAAAAGACAAAGGCAAATAGTGGTCTAAGATGTTCTAATGCAAATAGAACTCGAAGTGACCAGAAAAATTCAGCCAGGGGAATGTCAAGGGGAGGGCCTAAGATTAAATAGGCATAGGAAGGAGGTTGGGAGGTTGGAGATCATCCCAATTTGGGAGATCTCCAATGGGGGAAGTCTCTAACTGCGCAGACACGCTTTTGCCCAGGTTAGAGATGCCGTTGAAACAGAAGCTAATTATGAAAAATTAGTTTTGGGACGAAATCGTCTGGACATTCTAGTCCAGACGAAATCGTCCGATCTGAGGTGATATCGTCTGATCGGCGACGATATCGTCCAACGGACAAAAAAAATCCTAAAAATGGCACGAAAAATGAGGAAATGCGTTAGCAGGCGGTTTTGGAGCGATTTTGGGTTTGAAATTTAAATTTGAATTATTACTAAAGTAATTTTAATTATTTACTAAGGTTTATTGCACCAATTTTAGGGTGCTACAAGGAGACTTTCAAATTTTGGGTGGATCTACAACCCCATTTTGGGGGCACAGATCTCAAGAATATTTTGCAGGAAGAATGTGGGTAGATCATTGGTTCCAAGATCATCCCTAGAAATATTTAGTCTGGTGGGAAGGCGACATCCAAATTATGGGTAGTTCGACAACCCTGTATAGGAGTGAGGATCCCAACAATTTCCTAAAGGATAACCCTTCCTTGCCATTTGATCTAGGAGTTAAGTCCTTTGCTAAGATTTTTTAAAAAGATTCAATATTTTGGATTGTGAGGAGCATTTTATTTGACCTGCATCCTACTCAAAGGAAAATTTATGTCTTGTATGATATTTTGAAGATGGATATAGCCCAAGAAGCCAATAATATAGTGGGGAAGTTCTTAGGATATTACCCTAATATTGAATCCATTCGTAGATGGACCTTATCCAAATAGAGTTCATAAGGACATATGGAGATCATTGTGCTCCCCAAGGGCTTCTTCCTCATCAAGTTGAGCTATGTCAAAGACTCAATTAAAATCCTCAAATGAGGCCCATCATTATTTGGAAAGCATGACCTCTTCCTATGAAAATAGTACTAAGACTTCAACCCAAAATCTCAAAGTAACAACGGAGCACCGCTATGGGTAAGACTCCCTAGCCTTCCTATATAGTTTTGGCATGAGGATATACTTCTTGGAAGAGCAAGATCCATAGGTGACCTAGTATTGATTGACCCTACCACTAAGGCTAAATCAATAATGGTATTTTCTAGAATGTGTATTAACATGAATGTGGAATAGAATCTTCCCAAATTCATAGAGCTTATTTTGGAAGATATTTTTTGCTTCCAAGAAATTGAATATGAAACCAAGCCTTCTTTCTATACCTCCTACAAAAGGCAAGAGAACTCTTTGACCTAGTTTTCATTAAAAAAATTCCATAGCCCTAAGAAAGTAGGACCTCATTCAAAAACAAATGAATCATCTATCTGTTAAAGGAAAAAAACAAACTCTCCAAAGGATTTTAAGATTCAGGAAGCCTCACATATTCTATAATTCTAGTAAGGGAGAGAAGAGAGGGATATTCTAGAGCTCTCAACTTAGGTAAGCCCTTTGATTCCTAATTTAGATTGTTACTTCATTATATCTCCATGGAAAAACTCATTTGAATATTTAAAATAAGACATTTCTCTTCTTGTAGAAGAAAATGGGACTTCTCTTGCTGTGATCTCTACTCTAGAAACCCTTCTAGATTCTTCTTTCAAATAAATAAAAGAGACTCATACCTTAGAAGGAAATAAGGTTTTAAGACCTTTACCCAAGGTCTCAAAAGGAGGAAAAGGGTCGTTACCCTAGGACCTATTACTAGAAACCAAAAGAGAGGAGGTGCCTATGTTGGAAAGGACATGAAGGTGGGAAAACACTTGAACTAGGATATTATGAAAAGAGAAGCTAAAAAAAAATAGCCAATGGCTCATATTTTATCCTTTCCTTAGGGAAAAAGAAAACCTTCAGTCTCATTCTGCTTTCACATCTACTCTTAGATCTCATTTTTCTATAACCTTGGGTAGATGG
The DNA here is from genome assembly GCA_028583015.1 of Wollemia nobilis. Classification (NCBI taxonomy): domain Eukaryota; kingdom Viridiplantae; phylum Streptophyta; class Pinopsida; order Araucariales; family Araucariaceae; genus Wollemia; species Wollemia nobilis. The sequence continues at coordinate 14,431,700 of JAQPPZ010000071.1, read as the reverse complement.
AAGAAACATCAGGTCAAGTGAAAATGAATTTTCTTTCCTATATTATAAGGGGTCTCAATGACCAAGATATTCTCAATCTGTTGACTTCTTTGAGCAAATATTTAAACAAGGATGGGAGACTTTATCTCTCTACTCAAAGTTAGTAGTTCAATAATCATAAGCTTGATGGACACCCCTATAGCTAATGTCATCCAATATTGATCCTGGGAGGATATCTCTTTCTCTCTTATGATGTATTCCTTCTTTTTATGCTTTTAGGATACTCCTCTTGTAGCTCGATCCATATTACTCATTTATTTGTAGTTTCTCTAAGGTTATCCTATAGTCCTCCTTTTAAGGCATTTTTTAGTTGTAAAAGTTTCAAGGACCTTTCAAAACCCCTTCTTTCAACCAATCAATTATAAAAAGGAGTTACTAATAAAGAATTAGGATAATTCACATGAGCTATAAAATAGTACAAGAGTGATGGATAAAAGTGCAATAGATTGTGTTTGATTGGATCTATTTTAATGGTACTACATTATAATGGGGATACATATCATTGGTGCTACACATCACTAGTACCACACATCATTAATTCTACACATCATCGGTGCTACACATAAATAGTGCTACATAATAGGTGCTACACATCACTAGTGTTTTATATTAGTGGTGTTACACATCTCTGGTACTAGACACAAATGGTGCTACACATCATTGGTGTTACACAGTTATGATATATGCAACTAGTACTATACACCACTTGTACTACATAACAAAGATATTGTAAGAAATATTAAAGCTATAGATGATATAGATCATGGATTTTATACATATCACAACTTCTACAAGTACATACGTTAATGGTGTTAAATGCATCATTGGGGACATAAGTGCTAAAGGTAATATATTTATAATTAGTGTTATATGTGGATCAAGAGATTCAACTTTTTTAGTATTAATGCATATTTTATATGTTACTTATATCACTAGGAATATGATAGTTGAGATCAAGATATGGATTGAATTATATGAATAGTGGCTAGATCATATATTATAATTTTACCCAGTATCATAAACTTCTATTTTTATATAAGAATAAAATGATTAATGTCTTAAAAAAATTAGAACCAATTTATGCAAATCCAAAATAAAGACAATTCTCTTTCATAAAGTAATCAAAAGATATTCTTTATTAATTCAAGATGGCTATACAAAAAAATAATTATCATAGCAAGAGCTCTCAAAGAGGGGGAATTAGATCATTGATCCATTTATCTTTGGATACAAAAATATCAGCATCCTTGTTTGTTTGATTTAAAAAATGATGAAACCTGGTGACTTTGATTCTTTTATATTGTAAGTATAACATACTGGAAGAAAAAAACATACATAAATGTTGGAGTATATTACATTATTTGGTATATGCTAATGTAACCCCATGATACCTTCATGGTACATTTATAAATAGTAGATTATGATTGAGTCAATATTTTAAAGTGTGATTATAATTCCTCTTTTATGTAAGTGTGAATGTGCAGGAAATACATAAGTGTCATATTTTTAGAGTGCAACTGTATGTTAAATAATATGCACAAGTGTCTTGTATGCAAGTGTGCAAATATGTAATGTAAATATGTGAAAAAGTGTCCTAGAATAAAGAGTACAAGTAGAAGTGTAAGAGTCATTAAATGTGTGCAATTGTTATAGAGTCAAGTCTTCATCAAGTATGCATGTGGAAAGTAGATAAGCCAAGAGTCATGAGACTTGGCATATGAACAATGGTCGAGTATGTGAAGAGTCACATTACTATGTCTATATTAAGGATATAATGATCCATATAATAGAAATAGATAATAAATATAATTCATTCAAGGAAGAAGTAATAAAAGTTGTAATAAAATTTTCTTGGCCTATGGGGTTTTGGCCCATAGTTTTCAAGGTTTTGGGTCCTCAAAAGTCTGCTTCTTGGCCTTCTAGTGTTTTTCAGAGGTGAAGTATCAACTCTTCAATAGTTCTGGTCCTCCCTCATGTTAGTGCTTGGTGGGATTCTCATTTATTCCATATATTTTATTTTTGTGTTGGATCCATGTGAAGTGATTCATTGGATTTCTCTATCGGTTTTTTAGTCCCCTATTTTTGGTCCCTTTTATTGTGGTATGATTGCTTAGTTTTTAAGTGTTTGCAAGAGGACATTTCTTTGGATTTGAGTCAAAATCCCTTTTACACATGTGGTTTAGTAATTTTGGGTTTCCTTTGGAGTAGTTCCAGCTTGGGTTTTCTTGTTGCTTCTTTCGCGTCTTCCTACCTTTTTTATAGGATGGTTGTTTCTAGATCCTCAATGTATGGGATGTTTTATGTTTTTTTATGGGAAGGTTGCTACATTTTAGGCCCATCCTGGTATCTCTTAGTTTGTACCCACCTCTTGCGGTTGCTATTGTTCTTCCTGGTATGGTAGGTGTTCCTATTTTCTCATCTTTTGATTTTCTAAAACTAGGTGATTTCCGAAGGAGATGCATTGGTCCATAGTGTTGTGGAGTGGTTTTCACTATAGGATCCCAATTTTTAGATTTTGCTAAGAAGTTTTTTTCTTTTTTGAGTGGGAATTTCATATTTAAATTTTCTTTGTTTGCTTGTGCTCCTTAGTGTTGGCATTATTTCCCAATTTGGTTGGGTGTTTATGATGCAAGGATCCACTTGTCTTAAGGGTCTTTTTAGGATTGAAGCGTGCTTTTTAAATTTTAAAATTTCTAAGTTCTTTGCATCCTCTTGGAGTTATTTTATTGGTCGGTGCCATTAATGTTATTGTTGTACTTTTTGTGCAATGTGTTGTTGGTTGGATAACCCCTTTGAGATTGTTGGTTATAAGTCTTCTTTTGGAGCATGTTTTTTTGGCTATGCTTGGTTTAATCTCCTTGGTGGAGTTGTTGTAAAAGGTTGAGGGATTCCTTTCAAACCCCTCATTTATTAGTAGTACCAAAAAAAATTTGTAACAAAAAGAGGAGCAAGAAAGGTTGTACACATTTTGAGCAATTAATATTGTAAGTTGTTCATGCATATTACATGAATAATTCAGTCTATTTACATTTATATTTATGTATATAAGTGAATGTTATTTGATTTATTATAATCCTTGATATACATATTAATTTTCTCATATTATTTTACTCATATTATTATCTTAACCTTTATTATTGTGGCTATTATATATTGGGACATGTGTGATATAATCTATGATATTTGGTGGTAGTATAAGGTTGAAAAAGCCAATAATAAAAACCAATAAGATTAAATTTTGTTGAAAACTAAAGGTATATAAATATGAACTAAATATAAGTGGTAAGACAAAATATCATAACATGTATGTAATGAATAATGATTTCAAAAACTAAATGAAACACCACAATATTTAATTTAGAATATTAAAAAGAGCTAAATACCATCAAAATTTTATATTATATTTATATACAATAATGCAAATTATACTCGCTATCAGAGGGATATAGATATAGGTGTTTGTTTTTTTAATTAATATTTTTCCATAAGGATGGAATAAGATCAAATGGTTAAAATGTGTTTAAGAATAAATTAAATAATAATTTACTAGTATTAAAATCTATTATCTAAAAAGGAAATCAATAACAAAGAGAAACAAAGTTACTTTGTTAAAATGTATTTTAACAACTATAATAAATGAGTAGAAAAAGTTTGTAATAGATAACTTATCACATGAGAAAGAAAATAAGGATTTATTTTGTATAGAATGTCATAAGCACCTGAGCCAAAATGATTTATCAACTTTGTTATTTCAATACTTGTATTTAGTAGGAAACTAACAATTTATAATAAAACAAATAGTTGATACAATATTTTTCAATACTTATAAGCTATGGTACCAAGGGATGAGTATACGGGGATGTGATACTATATTGTATATGGTATTATGGATAGTTGGTATGGGCTAAACATAATCCAATGTTGATTATATTATAATAATTAGTAGAATAAAGGTTTAAAATTTGCTCCCTTCCCAAAGTAGCATTAGAAGAAGGGTATATAAAGAAGGGATATTCTCATTATAATAATTATCATTCATATAATGTATTCTCTTATATTCTTTGCCCGTAAATTTTCTTATGGTAGTTTTCCCTCTATATGTAGCACTTTTATCTTGGATATCTGTAGCACACGAATGTAGTATTCTTGGTGGAGAGGTGATTTTATAAAGCTAGGAATAAAAAATGTACGAATTCCAACTCGGTTATCAAATAGTACAACCGTACGGTCATTCAAACTACCCTTTGATGATGATTGAACAACTTGTACGGATGTCAAACTCTCACACTATACAATTCCAAATCATAGAGTGGACCAAATTTTTAGAGGTTGTCGTACATAGTTTTGTAACCATTCAAGTCAATTTTCTCAGACTACCAAATCGGGTAACTTTTCTTTTACGATTTGTATGAACTCTGGTGTATGATTTACACAAACTAAAGGTATGGTTAGGTGCCAAATCAAATGCTCCTATGCCTCAATATCCCTCAGGAAGGTTTTGTAATGATTTAATATGCCAATCAATCCAATATCCATGACATGCAAAACATCTTAATAGGGCTTGTGAGAGATTCCATTCATCTGATTACGTACAAAAATTATGTAGTAGGGTTCATAATGTCTTCCTCAATGCTTCCATGCTATCATATCATTCCTCAGGTTCCACCAATACTGATCTATGTTAATAAGTTGCAATAATACATAAAACTAAGCTATAATGATTACTAGAAAACACATGCAATTGAGATTTCACTATAACTCATTATCCATCATTTCCAGGATCATACACAACTTGTAATAACGTAGTTATATTACATTATGTCATCGATAGTATTACAACAAGGTTTTTCTATCAATCCATTACAATAACTCAGAAGTAAACTAGCTATTACAACCAGTAAGTATTATGTTCCTATCTCCTAGCAACCAGACCTATAAATTTGAAAATGGGACCTTATATAACATTGCCCAGGCCATTTCAAAGTGGTTCCTGAGGAAATTAATTATTTACAGCTACCCATTCATAACATAATGCATAAAATTAGACTTTTACTAAGTCTAAAACCTTAATTTAGCAAACCCATACGTCATTGTATCCCGAAATTACATTTCCCCTATATTTCATTACATTTTAGTGTGCCTTGTACAGTTTGCTCCTACCTTGTATGATTTGGTCCCTTGGTTGTATGATTTACCTCTCTAGTTGTAAAGTTTGCCAAAACTTGGGTAAACTATCCAAACTGTTAAAATGGAGCAAATCCCTTGATCATTTTCTCTTCTTTTGGGAGGAGGATTTGTTGCCTACATCTACCCCCCTTTACTTTGGTCAGTGTCCTCATCGAATATCCTTTCTTCTTTAATTGAGCTTCATATCCCACAATTATATCTTGCAAGTTAGATACTTTACCCTGAATAATTGCATATTTGTTCTTCATCTTGGTTGCATAGCCTCCCATTTCCACTAGTTTCATACCATGGAAATTGGCCTTCTCTTCAGCAATATTCAAAAATTTCATCATTTGCTTTTCCAGGTTGATGGCACTAACCTTCAATTGTTCCTTCAAGTGGGATTTTTTTTGGGCTGCCACCTAAAGTTCTTCATTCTTCCTAGCAATAGTCTCTAGGTGATGATGAAAATCTGCCTCCAAGGCATGAAAAGTCTCATATTTGGCCTTCAACTGTATTTACTTCTCCAAGACCAATTCATTGTATCTTTTGTTGTCATTTTGGAGTTCTTCAATCTGTTTGGCTTGTGTTACCACTTGCTCATTCTTCTCGGCCAACTAAGCTGCCATATGATCATATTTTACCTTGATTTGTGCCTCCAAATCCTTAATCCTATCTTCTACTATTTGGGAGATCTGTCGCTTCTCTTCTTCAAGCACATTAACTCTAGTTTTCAATTCAATATTTATGCTTGTCATATCTTCCTCTAGTTTCTTCATTTTCTCCTTTGTTGTAGCCTTATACTTTTACAATTATTCCTCCATTGTAATAAATTTAGTTTGAGTGGCTTTCGTATCCCATATTTGAGCTTCCTTGAGCTAATAAACATACTCCAATCTAATTCTCAACCACTCTATCCAAAGTGTGAGATAGTTCAACTTCCTTAGAGTGATAGCCAAATTTGTAGTAACCCTCTTGTATTCCAATTATCCTGTGTTCACTCGACATGTCAAGTTACTATTTTTATCCAAGTACAATCTCAGATACTGCATGTAATTGGTCATCACTCCTTCTGTCAAGTCATATCTTTTTACTATTGTAGTTACCTCCTCTCTAGGTAACTTCCATGGGTGTTGTACATGAATATCTATGATTCTTATTATACGCTTCTTGTTGCTCACCCATTCTTTTTTTTTATCCAACTCATGAGATACTTGTTCCTACCACAATTTTAATTCTCCCACGTGTCCAATACAAAACTATAATTTGGCATTGGCTATGGCATTGCCTATCTATGAGAAGAAGTATTCCACATCATCTTGTACTCCTCTTGCCTCCTATTTGGTTTCAATTCTACCAAATTGTGGCACCTTCAAAAGGTAGCTTGTTCTCATTCTCCGTAGTTCCTCTTCTATAGGAGTTTGTTGTTCTTCTTCTTCCATGTGGTGACTAGAGCTTTCTCCAAGTTCTTGAAGTGATCTCACTATATCTATCTTTTCTTGAGGTGGATTCTATTTTATGATCTTCTTCTCCTCCTCACTATCTTCTATATTCACAACCTTTTGTTGATATTTTTGGTGTTCTATCTATTCTTGGACTTTTTTAGGTTCAGTAGAGCCCACCTGTTGCTTTTCTATTCTTTTTTGGGCTACTTCTTGTTCCAAACTGCCCTCCTAATTTTATTCCATCACTTTTTCTTCTTCCTGATTGGGTTGAATTTCTATCACTATAATTTTTTCAACAAGTTCTTTTTGTTCTTGTGATGCCTTTACCTCTTCTTGTGCATCACTTGGATTATTCTACTTCAAACTTCCTCCCATCATGAATTTGTAATGGGGATTCTTCTTCTTTTTATCCTCTTCTTCTAAATATTCCTTTCTTGCTTTAATGTCCTTCTAAGTGGTGACTACCACTTCTTGTGCTTTTTACCTCACCTCCATATCCTTCAAAACTTTTGAGACATCTATGATTTCAAATTCATCCCATTGGAAAATTTGTGGAGATTCCACCATATTCTTAGCTGTTGCCCAACTCCATTCCTTCATATTTGTCTTTTCTGAATTTGCTTCTTCCTCCTACTGATTCTTTTGTGCAAGATCCTCTTGTTTCTATGAAATGGGATTCTTTTCCATTCTTTCCCATTGTCATATTTTTTTTATTTAAATTTTGTTTTACTTGTCTCTCCACCTTTTTCTCCCTTTCCTGAATTGGTGGCTGCTCCTACTTCCATTGTTCAATTGCTTGATCCAATTTAGGTTCTAATATTCTTGTTATTTTACTTTGATGATGTACATCCTCATCATCCGAAGGAGTGTCTTTTGGTGTCTTCGTAGCCTACTATTCCCTCTTGGTTTGAGCCTTCTCTAGAGTCACCTTATTAATAGGCACTGATTTCACCCACCTTAAAATGGTTCATTGTCCTTCCCCAACTTCTCAAGGTTCTGTCAAACTTGGAAAGTGAATTCCAAGTTCCTTACAACATTCAACAATAATATGATGGCATGGAAGGTCATTCCAAAATTCTTTGGTCTCTTCATCAGTACTTCATGCATTTTGATTTCTATATAGGTACCCCAATCATACTGTATTCCTTGGGGTATACCTTCTACATACTGAACCATCCAAATTAGCATATATGTGGATCTTGTGTCACCTAAAAATTGAGCCATAAATATATTCATCGCACATGTCCAATCATCTCCTTTTTATTGGCCCTGTTTGATCCCTCGAGATCATACACCCAAGATATTTTTAGTAGCCGATGACTTCAAATTAGTCAATGCAGTAGTGATATGATATGATTAAATTGGGTCCACCAATTTCTTAACTATCTTTGTGCCATATGCTAGCAATCTGAATGTCTTTTTGAATGCATCTACTATCACTTCTATATTCACCGACCTCTTGTCCACATTAATGAAAGTAGTTTGAGTCAAAATATTATATGCCTGGACCATATGTAATAGATAGTTGTAGAAGAAATTCTTCTGGTGTGGTGGTACTTGTGCTATAATATCTACACAAAATTTATTGAATTATTTTCTCCATGGGTGGTTCCTATTTTTCTTATCACTCCACCACCGCCTGCATGTATCTACTCCATGCTACACAAATACAATATTTGTGATCTCCACCTAACCTTCCTCAAGTCCGCTACTCATATCCTCATCCTAATTTGGAATGTGTACTTCACTTCTTAAATTCCTTCTTGAGGTTCTTTCTTGTACCATTCTCTCATCTTGGTGCCTTGGTGGTGTTCTTATTTTATCAGCTCGCGAATAGTTCTACCTTCTCCATAGCCTATATCCTACTCTCCTCCAAGTATGAGTACCACACCAATCGTAGGACTGATATTTTATTCCTTGATATTGTCATGGATATCCTTCTCTCTCATGTAGGGTACAGGTGACCTTTCTACTCTATTGGTTGCAATCCACCTTAAATGATGTCTAAACTCTTCTATTGAGATCATTCTCTCACCATTCTCTTGGTTAAATTATCATCCAAACATCACCATATTTGCAATCAATAGTGTTCCCAAAATTGTATAATTTTACTACAAATCGTACAATATGCTCCCCCTTGTACACTTGTACGATTTCACCTTCCATCACCACTTCCAGATCATACACTACTTCTCACCATTCAGTTCTTAGCCTTCAATCCTCAAACTACCACAACTTCCTCAAATTGTACATCTACAACATGAAATCATACAGAGTGGCACTACTCTGTACACTGCCACTTTTTGGCTACCTCCCTTCATGAAATCCATACAATTTCGTATGATTTGTTAAAACTACCCAAAATGGCCTAAAAATCACCAATAACTGTACTATCTTATTCTAAAATCATAAAAATCACCTTCCAAATAATATAGTATGAATTTACAAACCCTATGTTGAAAAAATTTGAAAATTTGACCTCCTTTGCCAAATATTTCACCAACCCATTTTCTGGATTACCCCAATCTTCTTTTTCAATGCTTTTTGGTGGCAATTTTTTAAATTCTCCACCTCTAGCACAATTTATATTCAATTGACAAATATTCTAGCTATACTCTATGGTTGTACAAAATTCTCCTTCCTTCTGCTACCTTTTTCCAACCTACTTTTTCTTGATTTGTTTGATTCTAGGGTTTCAATATCTCTTTTCTTTGCAAATTCCTATTTTGGTTCCAATTTATCACTATTGCAAACCTTAATGCATGATTTTTCATACCCAGGTCTATACTTGGCCACTTTTTACCGTTATTTCTCCGTACTTTGTGGTTGAATTAAAAATTTCCCTCCCGTGGAGTTAAACCCTGATTTTTCTCTGCCCATTCCGGTTCGATTTATTTGAAAATGAAAATACTGCTTGGTGCTAATTGAAATGGGTCCTCATAAATTCATATTGCTGATGAAATTTTCCACACATATAGTCTCATTTTTAAAGTGCACACTTTCCACCTTTGTCCTTTTGAAAAAATTCAAATCTCTTTGTACGATTTCATGAAATTTACAATTTTGCCTTCTATTTAAAGCATTTCGAAACCCTAACTAAACCCTAATCCAATTAAACCTAAATTGCACCACTTTGCACATTTTCCCTCCATATTGCATGGATGATTGACAACTCAACATGTTTTTGAAAAAAATTGCCTTTTTCTCCTACTTTTTCCTCCAACCACTACTTTTTCCGTGTATGCCACATTAAATGGGTAGCTGGAAATCGTACAACATGCCTAAAACCGTACAGTCTACTATCCCAAATTGTACAACATATCATTTTTTACGATTTTTCATGTCCTTTTTTCAATTTTTCTTGCACGATCTCATAAATTTTCTTTTGTGTGATCTTATACTTAGAGAATTTTTCAATTTTCTTTCTCTCTGAAGAGGCCATAATTTTTGGTTTTCAACCTACTTCCTTCTTAATTATGCCCCAAGGGATTTTCACAATTAAGGCACTTTATTTTTTACTATTATTTTTTTTCTTTTATTTCAATCCTAATCTATTTACACTTACCATCTTGGAAATCATACAGTGACATTCACTTGTATGATCCCATCAAATTCCTCTCTTGGAGGTTCAACTACAACATTCTGAGTGGTTGTGTCGTCTATCGATATTTGGTCACTAGGCCAATTCATCTCCACTTGTGATGTTACTGAATTCCCTGGCCTTCCTCTTCCATGTGTACAATTTGGAATTGTACAATTGCAAGCTGGAGTATCTTCACTTGGTGTCCTTTCTCCTTGTTGCACAGGTGATTGGTCCCTTGGTAGTGGTGTTCTTACTACTCTACTATCATTTGAGTGACTTGTATGCCTATCCTCTTGGATAAATTATGGCTCCAAACTTGGTGATTGAATTCTTAGCTATCCCTGGTTTCTTTCATCTATAAATTGTACACTTACTCTACTAGCAAGGCCTCTTCCACGTGAGTGTCTCCCCCACCTATTCTTCTTGATATTAGGTTTCTCTGTGCTAGTGGTGATTCCTCCCTTTCCTGGAGTAATCCTATGCCACCCATTACTTTTTGGGGTCCTTTTCATATTAATTATGGTTGTCCCCATGTTCATAGCCTTGTAGTATTTGGTAATATTCCCCCAATTCTTGGTAATCCTTGCAAATTCCTAGTCCAGTTCATACAAGCTAAGGGTGTATCTCCTAGACATCTAGGAATAGGAGGTCATAATATTCCTTGCCCTCTTCCTCATTTGATTGTAACATCACCTTGTCCTCATTCATTTCATAGTTGAATACCTCTCCCCTTCCTGGTTGAAGCCTTAGGGGTCTTTCTTTGCTTCTTCCTCCCATTTTTCAGTTATTAGGAGTTATATCTACCAACTCAATGTTGGCTAGTGGACTTCTGCTTCTGATTTTACTTGGTGATAGTTATTGTAGTGCTCTGATTCTCTTATTCACATGTGCTAGGAAATGTCTCCATATTATTTCCTTGAAGTTTCCTTGTGGGAATGATGTTGCAAAAAAAATTCCATATGCATCAAAAAAGTATGTCTTAGAACTTGAGTGATTCTGATTCTCTTCCCTTTGTTCTACCTAATTTGTTGATAAATTCATCATTCTCTCCAATATCCATACTTCTCTCCTTTGTCTTCTAAATTTTCAATAGACTATTATATATGCTTACTATTTTGGGTTGGTTTGATGTCCTTGTGGTATCCCTATTTGTCGGTGTGTTGTACTTATTGGGATATCATGATTACCTCAAGGGTTCTAAAGGTTTTTTGGATGATCATATTCATCACTACTTCCTGTACTAGGTTCCATTACAAGCCAAGGTATGCCTTCACTACTAGAGTCACTCAAATCTAGTCATACATTACCTTGTGGTTTGGGTGATGTAGTTGCTTCTTCAATGTCTCACCATAGTATCTCCACATCTTCATTTGTCATTGGTGGATCACTCGGTGGTACCTATGAGCTTATGCTTACACCATCATTTCCTCCATTACTTCTCAATGTTAATCCCTCCACCTCCTCAAGTTCCCTTTCAATTTCTTGTAGCCTAGCTACCCTTTGTTCCTCTAACCTACGTATTGTGCCATCCAATTCTTGGATAATTTACTCTCTCAACATTGCATTATAACCTCACAATATTTGATATTCTTCTTGCAATTATTGAGTTTGCAACCACATTATCTATTGTAATAGCTCTATCTGAGCCAACAGAGTAAGTTTGGCCAATTTTTTATCAATGGTATCATCCCTATATTTATTCAGAATTTTCATTTCAAATGTGTCTACTCTATCTTCATATCTTGTTGTTAGCCACATCCTTCTTCGTCCTTCCACTTGTTGGGGTAGTTCCCTTCATTCTACCTAAGGATACATCCTATTTCTATTTGTTGGGGTTGCTTCTTCCTTCCTTACCCTATTTTTTGGTAACAATACTATCTCCTGATGTTCTCTTTCATTTGGAGGAATCCATTCTTCATCTTCTTCTTCAATTCACTTAGTTCCATCAACAAATCTAACATGTACTCATAGTATTCTTATTTCTCTAGGTCAAGGTACCAACTCTTATTGTTCTATGGTTGGTCATAGTTCCTCCCCTTCTACAAATAATTGCATGATTCCAATGTCAAGCTCCTCCTATGATGGACCTGGCTCACTATGAGCTTCATTTTGAGCTTTCACTCATCTTCATTGTTCAATTTCTTTTTGAAGAAATGAATAAACACTGTACCTTGTAAGGCTTCAACTTCAAGCCATTTACAGTATCAGGCACTTCTGTCCCATTCAATTTTTGTAACTTGACTACTCCATTATTCATTACTTCAACTACTTTATAAGGGCCAAGACATAACATCTTCAGCTTACCCGACATGATATCCCGTTTCTCGTTAAACTTTAGAACTAAGTCACCCAGACTAAGTTCCAACTTTCTCAAATATTTTTCATGCCATGCATTCCATATTTTTTGAGATACCTCAATGACCCATTGCACCATGACTCTTATTTTATCTAACTTGATCAATGTCATTAGTCACTCTTCCAAAATTTCTTGATCACCCAAGCGATGATCTACCATGACTCTCAAAATTGGTATCAAGAATTAACTGGCACCACTGCTTCCTATCCATACATTAATTAGAAAGGTGTATGTTTCGTTGTATTTTTAAAAGTTGTTCTATATGCCCACAAAATGTATGGTATCCTTTCCTTCCAATATTATTCCTCTATTCCACAGGTTTTATAGAGAGTAGATACTAGGACTTTATTCGTTGCCTCTGCCTACCCATTTGCTTTGGGATAGTATGGACTAGACAACGAATATAAAATATTAAACTCTATTGTCAACATCTTGATAATCTCAATAAAGTGTCCTCCTAGATGACTTGTTATTTGTAGTGGAATACCAAACCTTGTGATTACCTATTCATACAAGAATCTCATTGTATATTTTGTTGAGTTATCAGGTAATGTTCTTGCTTCAACCCATTTTGTCAGGTATTCTATCGCTACTAAAATGTATCTACACTTACTTCTTTAGGATGTCTTCAATGGTCCTATGAAGTCCAATCCCCACCATTCAAATAACTCGTGTGGTTGCGATGGGTGCAATTGCATAAAGTCCCTCTTTACCAACTTTCCTTCTCTTTGGCAAGTGTAACATGCTTTCACATACTTATTTGTATCATTATACAATGTGGGCCACCATAGTCCTGCCAACAATACCTTTCTTGTAGTTGCATCAGGTCCCATATGTCCTCTTGCTAAGCCTACATGAGCCTCTTTCAATGCTGATTTGACTTCTTCATCCATCACACATCTTCGTAAGATACCATAAATTCCCATTTTATACAGCAATCCTACTATTATCTGGAAAGTTGCTGACTTCATTATTACTTTTTTCTTCTCAGTTTTCATCATTTTCTATGGCAACTCTCCTATGGATAGATATTGGCCAACAAAATTTTACCATGATGGAACAACGTTGATGGTGAATAGTTGTGCATTTGGAAATTCATGAAGAACTCATGTTCCTATAAGTTCCCCTAATTGTATCTGAGACAACTGGTATGCAATCACATGCTTCTTACCAGGTCTCACCACTACTCGGAATACGAACTCCTAAAGTGTGACAAGCCACCTACTGACTCATCCTTGTATTACTAGTTTATTTATCAAGTACAATAGAGCTTGGTGATTGATGTAGAAGGTAAAGGGATTTTCCAATAGGTAATGCCTAAACTTCTAAACTGCATATAGCATTCCCAAATCTTCTCTTTATGTTGTACTATAATTTCTCTTTGGCCTTGATAAAATGACTGGCAAATAAAATGGGCTAGTCTTGCCTTAAATTCCCTTCTTGTGCTAACACGTATCCAATTGCAAAATTTGAAGCATCAATATGGACAATAATTTCTTATCCCAGTTTTGGAACACCAGAATCGGGCTACTCACAAGCTTAGCCTTCAACTCTTTGAATGCTCCTTGGTGCTTCTCTATCCATCTAAAAGGAAAATTCATTTTCATAAAAGAATCTAATGGGTAGGATACATGTGCATAATTCTTGATAAACCTCTAATAGTAACCTATCGATCCAAGGAAGGTTTTAAGTGAACTCACATCAAATGGTTCTTCCATGTGCAATATCACACGGATCTTATCAGGATCTGTCTTCAATCCTTCACTACACACAATGTGTCCCAATAATTTCCCATATGGTACCATTAGAAAGCATTTCCATGGGTTTAATGATATATATGCTTTCTACATCTACTCATACATTTACTGAGGGTAGGAAGATGCTCCTTGATCTTATCGTAAATGGACCAATCATCCAAAAATGCTTTAAATTTCCCTGTTTCTAACTGATCAAATATATAGTATGATACGCTAAAATGTAGCTAGGACATTACATAGCTCTAATGGCATTCTGTTGTATGCATAAATGCCATTCTCCACAATAAATGTGGTCTTCAGCTTATCCTCCTCGACTATATTGATTTTATTGTATCCTGAGAACCCATCCAAAAATGAATAGATCTTGTGTCCTATGAATTATTCCAAGATAGAATCTATGAAGGGAATAGAGAAAGGATCCTTAATAGTTACAACATTTAGACTCCTAAAGTCCATGCATATTCTGATCTTGTCTACTTCCTTCTTCAAGGTGATCACTATAGGTGAGATCCATTCACTGTTTGTCACCCTGAAGATGATTTTTGCTTCCACCATATTTTCTATCTTTGTATTCACTAATGCATCATACTTTGGGTTCATTCTATATGGCCTCCTTGATACTGGTTGAGCTCCAAGCATTAGTGTAATATTGTGGATACACAATTTTGGATGGTACTCCTTTTAGGTCCTTAAATGTCCATGCAAAAACATCCTTATATTCCAAGAATATCTTAAAAATTACCACTTTCAGTACAAGATTCCAATCTTCATCATAGTGAGTCATCCTAGGTTCCTCCTCCATTCCTAGATTGATGTCCACTATTTGAGGTCCTTCATATTTGATATTTTCTGGTTCACTTGTAGCTTTCTGTACATTCTTTGGGTGTGTCGACCTTGTATCAATATCCACATCTCCTACTGTATATTCTGTAAAACTTTTCAAAACTATCCATTTATCTTATGCTTCCTTATTAGGTTCTTAGCTATATTTCAGTTTGTCTTGTTTTTTCTTGATCTCCTATGATTCAATACATATGCAGTTTGGCTAAAAAATTTTGTACTCTATTTACCAATGAAGAAGTCCAATATCAGATCTGATTTCATCTTTTCTACATTCATTTAGGTACAACATTCCTTCTCCATAAGGTTCGTGCCCTTCATTTCCTAAGGAATTTTTTTGATTCATCTATCGTAGCTACATTCTCACTAAATTTATGAGTAGCTAGATTAATCATATATTTATGTTATCCCTTCTTAAAAATGATCTAATTTCTTCTAGAATTGTGATTAACTTTGGCTACTCATGGTCAACCTCTCCCCAAGAGAGCATTGTATGTAGGTTTCTCCATTGTAATCATAATAAAATCCAACACAAACTCTTGTTCTACTATCATCACTTGTTGTGTAGTCAAGACTCCCTTTGTATCAATGCCATTCTAGTTAGTGCCATATAATTAGAAGCTCGGTGCCCAAAAGGATGGAGCACCTAATTCTAACCATTTCTTTTCAGGTAGCACATTGACGTTGGATTCTCCATCCATAATAACTTGTGTCAATTTGACCCCTAGGATCTCCATATGAATTAATATGAGTTTCTTTCCTATATCAATCATTAATACATTTGGATACATAAACTGATCCTTTCGCTCCTTCTCTTGAATTTATTGGCTCTGCACTTCCATCACCTTATGCTGTTGTATTTCTTCCACTATTGCTTTCTACAATATTGGAATAGCTTCCAATAGATTTGATACTTTAATTTCCACTGTGGTATCCAAAACCTGTGCTACCAAATTTTGTACAACTATCTTATAGTATGATGGTTTTCTTAGTTCCTTATCATCTTTTGATTCTACTCGCTTACTCTTTTTAGATTCCTCTTGCAATATTTTCTTTGCTGCTTGCCATCACTACTTTTCCTTTGCTAGCTCTGGATACTTATCCTTTAGCCTAATTTCTTGTCATGGCTAAAACTTCTTAGGTATCCTCCTTAACTTGAGGAACCTCGATGTCTAGATAACTGACATTCTGTGGGTTACTTGAATTTACCTATTTTGTACAATTCTCTTCTTTATGGTTTCTTAGACCACACCATCTACACATGTGTGTAGTGCTTGTTTGTGGTGTTTCTTGCCTCTGAGGTGAAGGATAATTTTTCACAAAATGCCCCTATTCTTGGAAATTACGACATTGTATGATCGGTCTTCCCTCTGAGTCATACTGCAAATGACTTTGCCCTCCTTGTCGATTACCTTGGTTTGGTCTTGCACCTCATCTACTATTTATATAACCGCCACTTGTTGCTTGTTGCCCACTTCCTTGGGCCTTCGGTTTCTCTTCTTGATCTTGGATTGACAATACTTGTGGATGTACTCTTGCATTATATGGATAAAGCATTACCTCATGCCCCATTACATTACAAATGTGGCAATAGTCATTTCTTAGATACTTCATATTTTTATGGCCTTTCATTTTGTATTTCATGCACCACATATCATTTTTGTTAGGTTTGATCTTTTGGTCTTTTATCATATTATCAAACTCCTTGCAAAATGATGCTACTATCCTCTGTATAGTGTTGTATTCTCCACTATCTGAATCATTCGACTTGGGATTGATAAAATTATTGTATATGTTTGTTTTGATTCACTCTCAAAATTATTTGCATGCTTTAGTGTTTCTTCATATGTTTCTGATGATACTACTTTCATATTTTTATTATACTTTGGAAGCAATCCATCTACAAACCATCAATTTACTATAACATTTTCCAGAGGCATCTGCATATTATTGACTAATTTCTTTAGTCTACGGCTATAGGATTTCACATCTTCATCAGATTTTTGCTTTGTCATGCAAATTTCTGTAACAATGTCTTCATCTTCCTTAAAAGGTTGAAATTCCTCAATGAACTTCTCCTTAATATGGTTCCAAGTCTGAAAATCTATCGTATTTTTTCTCTTCAAATACCAATAAATTGCCAATCATCTCAAGGTAGTAGGAAATAAAATTACCCAATAATTTGTTCTATCCACACCATTTGATCTCCAAATGGTTATGCAAGTACCTATATGTCATGTGGGGTCTTCCTTACTCTCACCTAAAAATGGTGGACATATCTACTTGGCTACCTTATTAGCCATCTTAGGAGAGTCATCACTATCACTTGAGGTATCTAATGGAATATCTTATTGATTTCTCCTTGGGGGTGTCTTAATCCCATTGTCATCAGAAGTGTCAATTCAAGGTATCTTGTTCTGTATCACCACTCGGAGACCAAACTCTTATGCATATTAACTTCATGATCTCCTTCAATAATGTGAGGGAGATGGTATTGGTTTTTCATCTTGAAACCTTGTGTCCTATTGCTCTGGTGCCTGACTCCCATCCTCTGTAATCCTTTGCAACCCTTCTACCATTTTATCAGGTGTCACCATCCACTCTTTGTCCTCTTTCACTTTTATTGTGTCAACCCTTACCTCTATGCTTGATAGTTCTATTTCCTCATCTTCTGTCTCTATCAAAAATACCTCAAAGTCTTCTTCTTTGAATGTCCAAACTTGCTCTATTTTTTGTTCTTGAGTAATATGGTTTGAGTTACTTGTGTTTTCTCTTTGAGTAATCCTCATTCTCCTTATTACTAGAATATTCGCTCTTACTTCCCATATCCCATGGCTCCTTTCACTGGTGTCCATCATTCACCTCTAGTTTTGTAGTATTCACACTTCATCAATTTAACCCGTTTTAACAAAAATGCCAGATTCAATAAGGCAATGATGCTAAATTTAGCATAGGGGTGTAGTATTCCTAGTGGGGAGGTGATTTTCTAAATCTAGAAATTATCAATGTATGAATTCCAACACAGTTACCAAATCATACAATCGTATAGTCCTTTGAACTACCATTTGATGATGATTAAACAACTTGTATGGATTTCAAACTCTCACAATGTATGATTCCAAATCATACAGTGGCAAAGGTTGTATGCTATTACACTCAACCAAACTGATAGAATCAGTTCTGGAGGCTATCGTACACAGTTTTGTAACCATTCAATTCAATTTCCTTAGAATGCCAAATCAGGTAAGTTTTCCTTGTATAATTTGTATAAAATATGGTGTACAATTTACATGAACTGGAGGTATAGTTAGGTGCCCAATCAGATGCTACTATGCCTCAATCTCCCTCAGGAAGGTTTTGTAATGATTTAATATGTCATTCAATTCAATATCCATGACATGCGAAACATCTTAATAGGGATTGTGAGAGATTCCATTCATATGATTACGTATAAAAATTGTACAATAGGGTTCATCACATCTTCCTCAATGCTTCCATGCTCTAAGATCATTCCTTAGGTTCCACCAATGCTGATCTCTATCAAGATTGCAACAATGCATAAAACTAAGCTAGAATAATTACCTAAAAAACATACAATCAATATTTCACTATAACTCATTATCCATCATTGTCAGGATTGTACACAACTTGTTGTAGCAAGTGTGAACATCCTCTCTAATTTCTAGATAATTAAGTGGCTAGACTAGGTTAGTTGTCGGCAAATTCTCAAAGTTTTAGTTGAATATCCCTTATCCCTCCATTCTCTCCTTTATTCCCTCTTCCCCCTTATCACTCCAACCTCCCTTCATCTTCTCCTCCGACTTCCTCCCTTCCCGCTTTTCCTTTAACCTCTTCTCCCTTTATATAAATTAGATGAGTTTTTCCATAGTTATGTTGAACATTGTAATAGCTCTGCGAGATTTATTAAATAAAGATTTGTTCTATTTAGTAAATATATCATATTTTCTCCTGATCCATAAATTATATTTGGTATCAGAGCTTGGTAGGCAAGGTCATGCTGGGCACGAATCCTGAGGTCACACTGTGATTAATTGGCGAGCATGCTGGGCACGCGTCCCAAGGGTGCATCATGATCGAGGATCTGGGCAAGCAGATCGAGGAGGTGGCAGAGCGAGGCACATTTTTTGAGGTAGAGCTAAGAGCTGACACTGAGGTGGAGCACTGAGATGTGACACGTAGTCCGAAGTAGGTGCTGAAGTGGCTGGCTGAGGTGGCACGAATGTTGAGGTGGCATAGAGGCACGTTGAGGTGGAAAAATGAGCCGACTGTGACACGTGGGCGTCTGCGTGTAGGGGTGTTGTGGTGGCATCCGAGGGTTGGTGGTCTCCATAAAAATGAGGGCAAGAATGATTGCCCGAAGGCAATCATTGTTTAACGTGAGCTTTCGCGTATATAAATGCCCCAACAATTTTCATCCTAGTCCATGTGGGACAAAGGCATTGTTTTTTGTTTTTTTTTTTTAAATATGATCGCGATATATAATAAATATAACTGTGCATTCCTTTGTAAGCATGCCAGTGGGCGTAGCGTGAGCAGCGAGGGCGGTTGATTTTCAAGGCTGAGGTCCCAGGTTCGAAACCCTTGGAGGACGTCTGGTGCAAGGTTTAAATTTTTTTTTAAATCGTCAATATTGTAGGATAAAGTCCATGGGCGCATTTGTTGTTTCAAAGAAGCCGCGGGGGCACATTGGTCAATACTCTTGGCTAGGACAAAGGAGGTTGCGAGTTCGACTTGCTCAGCTGATTAAAGGTTCATTTTTTAATTTGTTTTTTAAAGTTAATTTCAACTTTATTAAAGTATTTAATATTAATTTAATAATTAAAAAAAATATTGCTTTATAATTCTTTTTAAATTTTTTAAAAATAGTTTTTAAAGCAATATTTTTTAATTATTAAATTAAAAAGTATTAAAATACTTTAAAAATATTAATTTTTAAAAATTTAGAAAAATTTTGAACCTATTGTCCTAAAGGCAAGTTGTATAATCGCCCAAGGGATTTAAAAAAACCTTGCAAAATTGTGTAATAGCCTAGGAGGCAAGTATTGTAAAAAGTGACGGGAAGTCTTTCGGAATGCCCATTCAAGGTTAAATATTTGTTTTGTAATAGCCTCAACGGCTATAAAAGGGTGAAATTTTTTAACCATAGAGACTCTAATGAAGTTGTTTTTTGCATTGATGAGTAGATGATCAGATCAACTGGATGCTATTATGCGTTGCTCTCTCTGTTGAGAAGAGAGACTCCTGATTCCTTTGACAGGAAAGTCTAGCAGAGTGGACTTCATACAATGTTTTGTTAGTTGGAAAACCAAGTGATAGCACATCAGAGAAAACCAGATTCTGGATACGAGGCAGATTCTAAAGATAATATCTTTGGGCAAAGAGTAGTTGAATCCGAGACGGTTGAAACAGTACCTGAAGGACAATCAAGTGATAGTTATACTCCTATAGTGCCTGAAGTTGAAACGAGTGAGAGCTATACACCTCGCTCTCCTGATTCAAAACCAGAAGAAGTAGAAGTAGAAGTAGAGGAAAAAGAACCAGTGGAGGTGAAACCTGCAATTGAAGAATGAGTTGTTCTTAAAAGGCATCTTGAGCCAGCAACAACAGCAAAAGAAGTCATTATAATCAGTGACGATGAAGTAGACAATTTCACCTTTCCAGTCTTGGGAAATCATCAAGAAGAAGAACACCAAATTAGTGAGCATTTTAAGAAAGCTAGATTTGATTTAAATTAGTGATCTATTTTGTACTTCTTTGTACAACTTGTTTGAAGTTGAAATACAATTTGCTTTCTAAAATGGCTTCCAATACTAGTTTACCAATCCCTGAGTTCAATGGTGGTGATTATGAGTATTGGTCAATTAAAATGAAAACTCTGTTGATTGGCAAAGGTCTTTAGGATGTGATTGAAGAGGGATATACTGAACCTTCAGCTATTGAGTGGGCAGTTTTGAGTGTTGCTGATAAAAGGGCTAAAAAGGAAGCTCAGAAGAATAATTCTTCTACCCTTTATCACATTCAAGCTACCCTTGATAGAAGTATTTTCCCTAGAATAGCTTCTTTTACAATAGCTGAATCTGCTTGGAATGCTTTAAAAGAAAGTTATAGGGGTAGTGACCAAGTCAAACAAGTTAAACTCCAAACCTTGAAAAGAGAGTTTGAAACTCTTAAAATGTAAGAAAATGAAAAGGTTGGTGATTACTGTGTGCGAGTGAAAGCCGTAGTAGATAAGATGGTCACTTTAGGAGATGATGTAAAGCCTGAAGTTATAGTGAAGAAAGTGTTGAGGACACTTCTTCCTAAGTGGAATTCAGTTGCAATAATTATAGAGGAATATAAAGACCTAACTTCTTTGTCTTTTGAAACCCTCATTGGCTCATTTCTCTCACATGAGGAGAGATTACGACCAACTCCTTCCACAAGTTATGGAGGAGATGATAAAGCCTTTGCTTCTCAAGAAGGCATAGGTAGAGGTTGTGGCAGAGGAAGGTATAGAGGAAGAGGCAAAAATAATCAGAGAGGTGGAACTCCTAACAGAGGAGGAAATCAGAATAGAGGAGGATTTTCAAATAATAGTGAACAACATAATAGAGGAGGACAGCAAAATAGAGGGAAACAATCAGGCAGAGGCAAAGGAGGAGATAAGTCAAAAAAATCTTGCTACAATTGTAGCAAACTTGGTCATTATGCTCGTGACTGTTGGACTAAGACTTCACAAGGAGCTAGTAGCAGCTAGAGCAGTCAGTTTGGAAACTTTGGAGAAGAGGAAGAGGCCACAAATATCTTTCTCTCATATGGTCAGGCAGATCAAAACATGAATGATACATGGATCTTGGACACTGGGTGTTCAAACCATATGAGTGGAAAAGAAGAGCTCTTTGCTACTCTAAACTCCTACAAATCTAGCATCAAATTGGGAGATGATAAATCATTGGCAGTTGAAGGCATTGGAGCTATGGCAGTTCCAACTAAAGAAGGAGTCAAAAAAGTAAGTGATATCTATCATACACCCCATCTCCAACATAATCTTTTAAGTGTTGGTCAAATGTTAGAAAAGAACTACAAGTTGCTTTTTGATGAGGGTAAATGCACTATTTTTGATAAAAATAACAATAATAGAATCATTACTCAAGTGCCAATGACAAAGAATAGATTGTTTCCTTTAAATTTTGGCCAGCTAGGGGGAGATAAGTTAGCAAGTGTTGCTATTTCCAATCCAAGTGTTCTATGGCACTTGAGATATGGCCATTTGAATTCTGCTAGTTTGAAAATGCTAACTTCCCAAGCCATGGTCACCTGGACTTCCTAAAGTTTAGGATAGTAAAGAAGTCTGTGAAGGGTGTGCTATTGGGAAGCATGCCAGATCAAAGTTTCCTCATGGACAAGCATGGCGGGCAAGCTATCCACTCCAGCTAGTGCATACCGACATCTGTGGTCAGATGCAAACACAAAGTCTAGGTAACAACTCTTACTTTCTACTCTTTATTGATGATTATACTAGAATGTGTTGGATATATTTTTTGAAACATAAGGATGAAGCATATGAATGCTTTATCGATTTCAAAACAAGAGTTAAAAGTGAGAGTAGATATTTTGTAAAATGTCTTCGATCAGATAGGGGAGGAGAATGCTCCTCTAATGAGTTTGTGAATTTATGTAAGCAACATGGCATTAATAGGCAGTTCACTGCTGCCTACACTCCATAGCAGAATGGTGTCACAGAGAGGAAGAATCGCACCATTGTGGAGATGGCAAGGTCTATGCTTCAGACGAAGCATTTAACTAATTCATATTGGGCATATGCAGCCAGGACCATCATATATATCTTGAAAAGAAGTCCTACTTCAAGTTTGGAAGGGCAAACACCTTACCAAGCTTGGTATGGTAAAAAGCCAAATGTTAAGCATTTCAAAGTGTTTGGCTCATTGGCCTATTCTCACATTCCTGATGAGCTTAGGAAGAAGCTCGATCCAAAGAGTCAAGCATGTATCTTTGTAGGATACTGTGAGAATACAAAAGCTTACAGACTCTATAATCCCTGGACTAGAAAGTTTGTGATTTCTAGGGATGTGATTTTTGATGAAGGGGGAGAATGGGGTAAGCCCCAAATATTCAATGATGTTGAATCCACTGATGTAGTTTCTAAGCAGGTGCAACAACAGACACCACAAAAAGGAAAGCAGTCTCCCCGATCCAAGTTCATCTTCTGATTCCACTTCTTCACCAAGTCCTTCTCCATAGTGATCCGTAAGTTCCTCACCAATGGACATTGATTCTCCATCCAGAGGTAAGAGAACTCTACAGTATCATCCATCATATCAGATGTTGGATAATTTTTTTTCAAGAAGATACACTAGGAGTCAAGCTAGTGAAATGGATTCTGTTTTACACAAATTAGAAAGTATGCACCTGTATGGTGATGATGTCTCCCAGCAGGAACCTAGGGGAGATCAAGTTAACTATGCTTTGTTAACTAGTGCACAACTTGAACCTTCTAGTTATGAGAAGGCATGTACTCAAAAAATTTGGCAAGATGCCATGAAAGAGGAGATAACCTCTATAAACAACAACGACACTTGGGAGCTGGTAAAGCTTCCTAAAGGCAAGAAATGTGTTGTATGTAAGTGGGTCTACAAGACCAAGTTTAATGCTGATGGTAGCATTGAAAGGCATAATGCGAGACTAGTTGCAAAGGGATTCACTCAGAAATATGGAGTTGATTATGAAGAGACTTTGCTCCTGTAGCCAGACAGGAGACTATTAGAACAGTTCTTTCCTTAGCTGCACATAAGGGATGGAAAGTCCAACATATGGATGTAAAAAGTGCATTTCTAAATGGTTACTTGACAAGGAACATCTTGTTTACAAACTGAAGAAGGCACTTTATGGCCTCAAGTAGGCACCATGAGCTTGGTACTCACGCATTGATGGGTACTTCAAAGAATTTGGGTTCACCAGAAGTAGCAATGAACCCAACCTTTACTACCTACAACAAGGAAATGACATCCTCATAGTTTGCTTGTATGTGGATGATCTCATATTCATGGGTAGTAATGAAAAAATGAATATGGAGTTCAAACACTCCATGATGAAGTAGTTTGAGATGAAGGATCCTGGCTTAATGCACTAATTCCTTGGAATGGAGGTTCATCATTCAGATACAAGGATCTTCATTTTTCAACATAAGTATGCTTGGGACATGCTTAAGAAGTTTGCTATGGAGCATTGCAAACCAGTTGTAACTCCAGTTGGACATGGGATCCAATTAAGCAAAGATGATGGAGCATCAAAAGTTGATGTGACCACTTTCAAAAGCATGGTTGGGAGTTTGATGTTTCTCGTAAACACCAGACCTGATATTCAGTATGCTATTTCTCTTGTCTCTCGATTTATGTCTAACCCTTCTGAGTTGCATTTGCAGGAAGCTAAGAGAATTCTCAGATATGTAAAGGGTACATGGGATTTTGGAATCCATTACCATAAATGTAACACTATCAAGCTTGTAGGCTTCAGTGATAGTGATTGGGGTAGCAACATTGATGACAGAAAATAAACCTCAAGGAACTATTTTAGTCTGGGATCGAGACTAATAACTTGGAGTTCCAAGAAGCAGATAGTAGTAGCACTATCTTCAACAGAAGATGAGTATATAGCGGTCACTCATGCTAGTACTCAAGCTCTATGGCTATGAAAGGTATTAGAAGAAATTTGAGAGCAGCAAAGTGGTTCAACAAGGATATTCTATGACAACATTAGTGCCATTCAGTTGGCGTACAATCCTGTCCACCATAGTAGATCAAAGCATTTTGATATGAAGTACCACTTCATCAAAGATATGGTGGAAACTAAAACTATTGAGCTTCACTATTGCCCTACTTTGGAGAATGTTGCGGACATTTTCACCAAGGTCCTGTCTAAAGCTCAATTTGTAAAGCTGAGAGACTATCTTGTCAGTCCTCTCATATTTAAGGGGGAGAATGTAGCAAGTGTGAACATCCTCTCTAATTTCTAGATAATTAAGTGGCTAGAGTAGGTTAGTTATCAGAAAATTCTCAAAGTTTTAGTTGAATATACCTTATCCCTCCATTCTCTCATTTATTCCCTCTTCCCCCTTATCACTCCAACCTCCCTTCATTTTCTCCTCCGACTTCCTCCCTTCCCACTTTTCCTTTAACCTCTTCTCCCTTTATATAAATTAGATGAGTTTTTCCATAGTTATGTTGAACATTGTAATAGCTCTGCGAGATTTATTAAATAAAGATTTGTTCTATTTAGTAAATATATCATATTTTCTCCTGATCCATAAATTATACTTGTAATAATGCAGTTATATTCCATTATGTCATCCATAGTATTACAAAAAAATTGTTTTATCAATCCATTGTAATAAATCCAAAGTAAACTAGCTATTACAAATAGTAAGTAATCTCTTCCTATCTCTCAGTAACAAGACCTATGAATTTTAAAACGAGGCCTTATATAACAACATTGCCCAGGCAGTTCCAAATCGGTTCTTGAGGCAACTAGTTATTTACAACTACCCATTCATAATAGAATACATAAAATTATACTTTTATTAAGTCTAAAACCTTAATTTAGCAAACTCATGCACCATTTTATTCTGAATTTATATTTCCCGTGCATTTCATTACATTTCAGTGCGCCTTGTACAGTTTTGTCCCTTGGTTGTATTGTTTGCCTATATGGTTATATGGTTTGCCAAAACTTGGGTAAACTATCAAAACTATAAAAATGGAGCAAATCCCTTGATCATTTTCTCTTCTTCTAGGAGGAGGATTTGCTGTCTACAATATCTAGTCAAGATATTCCTTTCTTAGGGAGTATTCATGGTGTTTTCCAACCATAAGGGTATTATCTATATTTGTGTCTCATTATGTAGATCATATATGAAGAATATTATTTGTTGATGACTGATTTGATATTTTTGAATATTATGGATGCTTTATGCTTGTGAGAAATAAATTTTCATAATGAGTGGTATCAAAGCAATTATTTTGACATAGTGGAATTTTTTTGTGGATTATAGACTTTTGGAAAACAAATATCTCCTTTTTGGGAGTCATATATTTGTGCAAAGTTGTCCAATTTAGAAACTTTTGTGCCATTTTGTTCAAAATTTGAAGATATTCAAAATGACTAGTCATATAAAGTAATCCAAGTAGCATTAAGGGAGATACAACCCTATGAATTCAGCTACCTAGAATAGGGGTTGTGATATTTTCTCTAAAAAATAAAATTTAAGATATTTATCAGTTGGGGTAAACAAATCATCTATTGTTGTTTGGGTTTAATTTTTTATAAAAAAATTTAGCTTCAAATTTGAGAGGAGATAAATATTTTTCTAAAACCCTATTTATATTTGTCTTTTCTTTTTGGGGTGTGAGCTCATGGAGTTAAACCCTCTTTTTGGAATATAGAATATTAATGTTAGAGAGTGGTTGAAATTATTAAAATCTAAATTTGATAAAACCACATTTATGAACTATGCATTTTATGCTTATTTATCTGGAGAAACTTTAAAATTGGTGAAACATTTTGTTATGGTAAATGCCATGTGCACTTAGAAATAAATAGAACAAGCATTCTTTAGTAGATGTGAACCTATGCATTCACATATATAAATAAAATTATATATTCATATGAGAGAGATTAAGGAAAAATATAATTAGCTTTATGGATGTCATCAAAGACTTTAAAAGAAAACTACATATTCAAAATGAGAGAAATAAAATAAAAGAGAGTGGGTATTTTTTAAAGAATTAGAATGACGACTATGAAAAACAAATAAAATTTCTCAAGGATTAGAAAGAGGAAAATATTAATAAAATAGTTAGAAGAATTAAGAAGCCACATCTTTAGATTTACACAAGAAAGAGAAGAATAAAAAGTATCTAAATTCATCTAAAAATTATATTTGGTGGGTTCATGGTTGCATTTAGAATTAAAAGGTCATTATTTATATAAACTTGTTGGTCACGAATCCACCTAGTTACAAAATCTATGCTTTGTGCACCCTAGACCCATGCAACATTGAAAGGTTGAAGGAAAGAAATGTCCTTCGGGCCAATCTCTAGAGAGGGTTGGCTCCCTTTCTAATCTACTTTGGTTGAAATATTAGGGTAATAGGAAAGAAATAGGGAAATATGGCTATAAGCCGAAGTGTAGGATGGGGATAGACTAACAACCAAAATTCAAATCAAGCAATAATTAGCATACAATAGAAGTGCAAGCACAAGAACTTCTTACAGTTATACAATGACAACCTCCAGAGAGCATCTCAGTGTTCACTCCCTCACCAACAAAGATTAAATTCAGAAGCAAAATTTAAACACAGCAAATAATGGAAATGAATGCATTCAAAAATGACATACAGAAAATCATCAAAGCAACACCATTTAAAGAGCCAGAAGTTGAAGCCTTTCTATTGATGCAAAAAACTTGAAGTGTTTTTCTGCAGAGTGTCCATCCTCCTTTCTTACATGAAAATGATTAGTATTTATAGAGGGTTGCGCCTCTTTCATTTAATGCACTTACAAAAAAAATGTTGGTAGATCAAAAACCAGCAAGAATAATTTCCTCCTCGGCATCAGTGATGTTCTGGTCAAAATATTCTTCATGGAAACCACGATCCAGCTTTGGTGGGAGAATCACATGGGGAAATCGGCATGATTAAATGATGGAAAGGAGCCTTGTGCGTCGGTGCATTGGGATGCAGCGAAATCACCTAAAAATCGGGAGCTTGTTCATTGAATTTGCTTCACCCTTGCACCTTGGAACTCCACCTTCACTAGGAAAGTCCACTGAGCATTAAATCTATCTTGAAAAATAGCAAGGTCGGTGGGTGGTGCATTGAAAATGAACAAGAATGGGATCTGCACTTGCAATTTTGAAGCAAAAATCCTAGAAATGCTGCTTGCATTGCTTCAAAAATTAAATTCCATCCTTCCTTGACCCTTCCCAAGAGGATCTACAAAAATAGTGCTTTGGAAAGCAACGCTCTTGAGAATAAATGCCAAGGAATTGATTTCACCCGAAAATAGGGTGCAACAACCTTTTTGGAGCCATAATGGGTGACAACGACAACTTCATTCAGCTTCTAACTAATGCCTTGGTGACTTCACCCCGAATACTCCTTCCTCTAATCATCTCCTTATGCCCGGAAGAAAACACCTTCATTATTCTTTGAAATTCACCTGCATTTAAATTTCATCATTGAAAATGATAGAAATACATTGCAATTTGGAATAATGGTAAACTTAATTTTGCCCCATAGGAGGGCGATAGGGATTTTCACCCCTTTTGGGAGGTGACATCACCTTTGACTATTTTATTTTGAAGTAGCACGCGTTGCAATTTCTTTCACCCAAAATTCATTTTTAAAACTTCATTCGCCCCCTAGAGAGGTGAAACCACATGGCACCTCTCAACAGGGGCACCTTCGATTTTGCTATGCCTTAATGTCACATTAAGTGTTCCCATTTTATTTCTACCTCAGTCATGGGTGAAAACACCAATGCATTTTAAAAGAGGGCCCCACATTGTTACTTAGCATATGCATTGAAACATTTTAATATGGCCTTTTCACCCCAAAGAAGGGTGACAATGAGTTTCACCCCTCACTTGGGGTGAAAGGCCTCTTTAAAATCCTGCTCTGATTCATCCATGTTGGGCCCACGATGCACCACCTTTTAAACTCTTCTTCATGCTATGTTTCACCCCAAGGAGGGGCGAAAGGGAGTTTTACCCCTCACTTGGGGCGAAAGCCCTTTTGTTTTTTAAATTATCAGCTCTTCTCGCTGACGTAACCATTTTGCTTCTTTGCTTAAAATTCATGACTTTCGCCCCTTTGCTTCTATTGGGTGAATTTACTACCTTTTAATTATGTTTCACCTCCAAGAGGGGCGAAAGTGATTTTTGCCCCTCAATTGGGGCGAAACTCATCTTATTCCTCCCTTTAACTTTTCTTTTGGATTAAGTTACGATTTTCATCTCTTTCTAGGGTGAAATTCCTTTGCAAGTGAAGCTTGGGGTGAAAACACTTAAATTCATTGCTCTTCCTTATAATTCGACTGCCAATTCAAAACCAAGTAATCTTTCATCACCTTTGCTTTGTCTTGGGAGAAACCATATTTGTGCCACACTTCACCTCTAAAAGAGGTGAAAAGGATTTTTACCCCTGGCTAGGGATAAAATGAGTTGTTTCTTCTTTTTGGGGTGCTTCTCCTTTTAAAATTAATCTCCTACCAACACTTTTGCCCCTTAAACATTTTTCAACATAGTTCTTCATTGCATTCATGACTTCCATTTTATTTACAGCAACACTATTTTAAAAAGGAAAAACAAAATTACAATAAAATAGACAACAAAACTATAGCGCCTTCCTTCAGTAAATTTATCAAAATTTTACAATCAAAGTTCAACAAAAATTCAATGTGGCAAAGTGACAAAACTACCAATATTTTTGGTGGCTCGTGGGGTATCCAGCTCACATGGATGCAATCAACCCCAGGCCTTTATCCATTGGGCTCAAGTGTCAGCTCCACTTGGTGCATCAAGTTGCTTACTACTCTCTTTGACATTCTGCTCCTCTACCTCCTTCGCTACAGCTTCCTCCTCTGAAATATGCATGACTGTAGCCTCAAATACGACAATGACCTCAGACCAAGCATCTCCACTGATCATCTCTAGACCATTAAGCGAATCCACAAGGTACTTGAAGGTCTCCACTTGCTCCATATCAATGTAATTCACCCATTGGCTGAGCTCTAGCAAACCAGATTTGATGCGTGTAAGTTTTCTCATCAGAGGCAGCACATGGTCTTTAGTGAGAGGCTCATCCCAATCATCAATTTTGGAGGTATCATCAACAAAAATTGCCCAAACTTCTTCTAGGTCCTCCTTTGATAGAATGTTCCCCTCATCATTAGTGAAACTAGGGAAACCATTTTTGGCTATTGCATTAAAGTAGAGTGTTGAAACTCTTCTCTCCTACTAAAACACATCAAGTAGCTTGCGAGCCTCTTTAACTTGGTCCAACTTAGAAAAATATTAGCATAGTATAACTTTGGCACTTGCCCAAGCTCGAGCCATGTCACTCATAGGATGAAATCTGAGATCTGATCTAGCTAATGCCTGCATTTGTGTCACCTTTACTAGGATGGGCTCCAGGTGATCTTCACCATACTCCACTATATGTCGGCCATATGAGATGATTATCTGTATCTCTTGAAGGTACATGAGGACCTATGTCACCTTTTCCGCCATGGTCTTACAATCAACAAGCAACTGGCTACGTGCCTCCTTGACCTTTTCTTTGGTCAGAACAATCACCTATGTTGCTTTCATAGCCAGTTGATCCTACAAATTCTGGAGTTGACCCTTCAATGCCTCAACCTGCTATTCTACTCCTCCCTTGGCCTCTTGGTGCTTTTGAATCATCTTCTCCAAATATTCTACCTTCTTCTACCAATGAGTCACCTCTAACTTTATAGATTATAATTGCGCTTGACTTTTTGCCAAAGTCTCCTCCAACTCGATGATCTTAGCCTCAGCTTTGAAAAATCACTTCTTATAGTGCTCGCCATGCAGGTACAAGGAGCTCGTATCTACCTAAATATTCCCCATCGTCTCCATAGTTTCAAGCTTTGTAAGGTCCTTGGTGATGATCTCATAAGTATAGTCACTTAGAGTCATCTCTCCTTGAGGCTTCTAAACCTAGGGAAACATTTTCACTGTATGGGCCTCCATGGCGTTAGGATCAAAGGAAACCTTCTTCAATGGCTTCGTTGGTGCTAGAGCCTCCCTTATTTTATGACTCTTCAACCACTATGATGAACTCAGGTGAGCTTGGATAATATTTTTTGCAATGGGTTGTTCTGGTACAACCTCCATCTCTTATTTGGATAACACCTATAGCTCCAAAAATGGGGTAAAAGGGAAATGAGCCTATTGTGGAATTGGCTCGAGGGAAGTGGAAACTAGCATAGTAAAAATGGTTGATGAAATGGAGGTGGTGGTAAGAATGGAAGCAAGGGGTTCAACCATGGTCACACTCACTCGAAGAGGAGCTTATGTGCTTACAACCATAGGAGGCTACTAGAATGGAAGATACAAGAAGCAAAAATGGATTCAAGGTAGATGCGAAAGAACTAAAAGAAAGGGAAGTAGAAGAAATGAGAATAGAAGAAGAGGGAGCATTGGTGACTGGAGGCTGGGAGATAGGAATCAAAATTGAGGTGGAGGGCATACCAAATGGAGGTGAAACATAAGTGGGAGAGGCTATAGGATGAGAAACAATAGTCACCAACTGCTCGAGGATAGGAGAAGGGGGAGAAAATGTACCTTTGAGCTTCAATACCATTTGAGCTGATGAGGATGAAGGTGGTTGTGGCACTGGCTCCTTCTCCTCTTGGTCCTTTGGCTCCACTATAATTTCTTCCTCAAGATTTATAATCTCGGCACTTTGGCCCAATGGCTCTATCTCGAACCAAGGGAATAGCTTCTAACACTTATGTCCATTCAACTAAAACTACAGGAGGAGGGTTTGATGAAATTGCACCAGTCCTCCACTTCTTGGAGATCTTTATAATGGGTATATTTTCCCATTTTCTTTTCACCCAATGTTGTAGTGGCTCCTCTAGCACTTGTCCTTCTTCCTCTTCTACAAGTGGCACTTCTTGGGCCATGAGGTGTTCTTCTTCAGCCACACTTTCCTCATTATTAGATTTTTGAAGACTTTGAGGTACAATACCAACGAAAGTGATCGACTGATAACTGGTGTAAAACTCATCATAAGTGTCCAAAAATATTTCATCCATCACCAAGCCATATGGTGACCTAATTTTTCCTCGATGAGCCCTCATAATCCACCAGTTTGTAATATTTTCTTCGGACCAACCCAAAAGTTGCTCCTTCATCTAACTAAATAACCCTAGAGGAGGAATCTGATGTTTATATACTACAGGGTTATACTCGACCTCCATCTCATAAAATTCATGCCATGGTGGGAGCGACATCATATTTTCCACGTGCCACTCTAAGTCATGCCCCTCCAAATTATTTTGATGTTTCTCAATATCTGGCCTGGGGCAACAATGAAAACTCTTGGCCTTAATTTGCTCCATGAAGCGACCCAAAGGATCGTACTTCCACCACTACGACAACTCCACCATACCGATGTCATAGAAGGTTTCAGTAATTAACTAATTCTGGCCCACCTAGCTCACCTCAATGCCTCCAAAGCGAAAAGGCATAGCACACGTGGTTCTTTTTCCTCATCCTACCCCATATACATCATTGATAAAATCATGTTGGTGAACGACCTCCAAGGCAAAAAGGTGACCTATGGTAAAATATGGAAGAAGAACTGGCTTGCCAATATAGCCAAAAATGCATAGAACAACACCCTGCGTTAGCAAAAATATATCACCCTTCTCCTTTGAGATGATTTCCTCTCTCATTGCCCTTGGTACCCTCTCATATTTGTAAAAAATTAGCTCTAGGGTAGGACCCACAAACATGCGGTTAAAATTATAAAAAGACTCTTTCCTTGACAAGCTGGAGGTCCACAAATATACTAGCAATCTCTTATTCTCTCTATCAACCTGCCTAACTGCTATGAAAGAAATTTTTTGGTACATGTGAAAGAAGAAATACCAGATTAAAAATGATGTGTGCTTGAACACCATGGTTCCTTCACTCTGCATTTTCTCCAACTGGGTATGCATCCTTCTGGAAATATAATCAACCCAATCAAAGAAAATGGGGTTTGTCCTCACCGTCATAGCAGTAGGGGCATAGAATTCAACCTAGGAAATGCACTGCACCAAAGTTGCCTACCACTTGTGCACTATTGAATCAGTCGAGAGACCCACAACCCAAGCCACCATAGAAAATAAATTTGGGCTCTTGAAATCTATCAATGGCTTCGATAAATTTGGTAATTTGCCATGCTAGGGTATTTTTATCAGTTGGGTCTCCATAAATCAGTGTAGTGTTACCGTTGACTGATATTTTTCCTCCTGTTCACCAAGATGCAATCTCTTAAAAATAAAGTCGAAAGGAGGTTTAATTCCACAAGCAAATGCCTCCCGAATATCATCATATGAGATAGTAAATAACACCTCTCCTTTGGCATTCTCCATAGCTCTAGTGTCGGGATTATAAAACTTTGAAATTACCTCCACCAACTCTGGGCAATAATGGACTGGTGTGCATAAATACCAAAAAATCTAAGCATAATATGCAATAGTGAGAGGACTTTCTAGCATCAATCCCTGCCTGACTGCAATATCTACATCCTGGCACAACTTCTCAATGCCCTTGTTCGTAATAACATAGTCTCCAACCTGAGCCAACATATCAAAATATGGATCCAAGTCAACATTTTCATTTTGCCTTGCTTTTTTGGACTTCTTTCCTCCCTCAGATTTCTTCTGCACCTTCTTCGATTCGATGGTGCTCTTTGATTCTACAACTTTTTTACCCATCTTCAAGAATTCTTAACCACCCTATAATTCCTGCACTCAAGTAATCAAATACGACAATGCTCCAAAAAATATATTAAAATTTTACCTCCTCTTCGTAGGTGCACCAAATTTATAACTGCACCTTCATCTACCAAATTTAATGCATGTGCTAATTTTCAAAGAAGTTGGGTGAATGTGCATCTCGATCCTCGCACTTGGCATGATTTTTAATAATTTCTTTAACTATCACCAACTTCCTTTCACCCAAAATATTCCTTGATTCTCATGCTTTGGCCACCTCCAATCTTAAAAAATGCACCCTGAATATCAACGACTAGCCTTGAAAATGAAAAATTCCATGTGTTGATGAAGGACGCTCCTCATGATGGAAATAAATCAATTCCACCACTTTAAATCTTCATAACGTCAATCTAGGGTGAATCAGGTAAAATTTAAATTTTTTTGGGCACACTTATTTCTTCAACGACATCAAAGGGTGCTCTAAAATCATTCTTTGTCGAAAAAGGCATTCAATGGTGCACTTCCTTTCCTAAAAATCTTCACCGGGTGAAAACAATCTCGCAACTTACTCCTTCCTTCAACCTGCACTTCGGTAAAGTCATCTTGCTTGTTTTCTTGGCAAAATCATAAGATGGGCAGCCCTTTTAAAATAATCTTCTTCTTTGATTTCACCTCAAAAAAGCACCTTTCTAAAAAAACAAGCTTTTAACTGCCACTACTTTTACCGAAAAAGCAAAATAAACCAATTTCACCCTACTTTTCCATAAATAATCTTTTAAACTAGGAGTTTTAAACTGCATGATTTTTTGCTTTTTTACTCTCCCCGAAATAGAATTTCACCTCCCCGCAAATAAAATTACATGATAAAATTAAATTTTGGGCGAAATTCACAAAAATAATTCTTTTTTTTCCTTTCTTTTTTTTCTTTTCACCTTAAAAGGGGGCGAACATAACTTTCGCCCCTTACTTGGGGTGAAAGTATATATATATATATTTATATATATATATATATATATATATATATTTATTTATATATATATTTTTATATGTTATATACATATGTCTATTTCCCCCTTTACTTCATATTAAAATAATTTCACCCTCCTTTTTCCTCGAAGTCACTTTACCAAAGGGTCATTTAAATGATTTTCGCCCAAAATTTAAAATGATGTCTCGAAAACTCTTTTCGGGGTGAAATTATTTTTTATCACTGAGGATATGCTTTCGGGGTGAAATCACATGTTAGGGATAAAATAAGACCATTTTGTTTGTTTATTATAAGCATAACATACTTGAAAAATAAAAGAGAAATTTGTACATATATACATACTTGTGCCCAAAAATTTTAGTGATAATAGGCCTTCAGATGAAGACCATTTACCGAAATCGGTAGCTCTCGGCCATCCATGTCTTGGAGATAATAGGCATTGACTGAGTTCACCCCCGAAATCTGAAATAGACCTTCCCATATAGCTTCAAACTTATGGTGCTTTCCAGGTTTTGCTTTATCCACATTCCACTTTAACACCAGATCATCAACTTTAAATGCCCTTTCAGATATCTTCTTATTGAACCATTTTTATGTTGTTCTGGCATGCTCCATGAAAGCATTGTATGCCTTCTCTCTTTCTTCTTCCAGTTGCAAGAGTTGTGCTAATCTCACGCTCATAGGGTCAATTTCATCATCCTCATCAGCAAGCATCTGTAAGGTTTGGAGGACAGGCAACTCAATATGTATAGGTAAAACTACCTCCTTACTATACACCAAAGAATAAGGAGAAGCCTTAATTGATTTCTTAATCAAGATATGATCTACCCATAAGGCTTGGTCTAGTAGTATATGCCAACTCCTCTTGTTGTCTCCAAGGATCCTCTTTAAAATTCTCAACAAGTTCTTATTTGTAGATTCGGCCAAACCATTCCCCTATGGATAGTAATTAGAAGATGATTTCAGATAAATTCCATACTTACTAAATTCATTGATTTTAGCATCAATGAAGGGGGTCCCATTATCTATCACAATCGCATCAGGGATGCCAAAGTGGGTGATTAACCCCTCTAGAAAGGAGATAACTATGGCCTGATCAGCTTTCTTAGTTGGAATGGCCTCCACCCATCTGGTGAAATAGTCTATTGCAATCAAAATGTATTTATGTTGGGTAGAAGAATTGGGATCAATAACCTCGATAAATTCTAAGCCCCATTGTTGAAATGGTGCTTCAACTTGTATGGGATGAAGGGGTAAAGATACCTTCTTACTTCTACCTACATATCTCTGGTAGTTATCATAGTTCTAACTAACTTTGAATGCATCTGAAAAGAGTAGGCTAGAAATAGCCTGCTCTGATGATTTTAAGTGCCATGGGCCTCCCTGCATAGTGGCTACCTGATAGACCAGAGTGAAACTCCTCTAGAATATTCTATTTTTCTGTCTCCTTAACACATCTGAGGAGGACTCCATCAATATTTTTATGGAACAAGCCACTTGGCAACAACACATATTTGAGGGCTTGCAATCTAAATCTCCTTCTTTGTGAGGAGTTGAGGTGTGATGGACATCTCCCTAAATTAAAATATTCAATGAGGTCCTCTATCCAATCATGACCGACCAAGGCTTGATTAGCAAGATTACTCTCACTTAGCATATTATCAGCCTTGAGATCAACTGATTGAGAAGTGAAGCTCTTAGCAAGCTCTTGGTAGAGTGCTCGACCATGAACCAACTTAGTTGGCTGAATATCTACATCAAAATCCTAGATTTTGGAAACCCAACCCACTCTTTTATCACCAAGTTCACCCTGAATAATGAAACTTCTGACATCTGGATGGATGACATAAACAATTGTCTTGCTCTGTGAAACAAAGTATCAAAATTTCTTTAGATATTTCATAACCACATAGACTTGCTTCTCAATAAAATTATACTTCTCCTCATGTGGTTGGATGACTTGGCTTAGGAAAGTAATTGGTTGTTCATCTCCATCATCTCTCTTTTGTGTGAGCACAGTTGCATAGCTTTCTTGCTCACCCACAACATAAAGGATAAAATCCTTTGAATAATCTGGATTGATCAGGACAAGGGCTTGGACAATTCTTTCTTTGATCTCCTAGAAAGCTCACTTTCTCTGCTCTATCCACTTAAAATCTACATTCTTCTTAAGGAGCTCGATCATCGGCTTCACGACTTGAGCAAAGTCTGCAATGAACTTTTAAATAAAATTAATTTACCCAAAAAATGATTGTAGTTCTTTCTTATTGGTAGGTAGTGGTAGCTTCAAGAGAGCTTCAGCTCTGGTAGGATCAATGGCTAACCCATCCTTCAAAATCACATGACCTAGGAGTTTCCCCTCTTTAATAACAAATATTGATTTCTTGGGATTGATAGAGATTCCAAAC
The DNA here is from genome assembly GCA_028583015.1 of Wollemia nobilis. Taxonomy (NCBI): domain Eukaryota; kingdom Viridiplantae; phylum Streptophyta; class Pinopsida; order Araucariales; family Araucariaceae; genus Wollemia; species Wollemia nobilis. Next base: position 14,394,588 of record JAQPPZ010000071.1, on the reverse strand, counting down.
TCATAGTATTTCTCAAAAACTTGTCTCAGGTGAGAACCATGCTCTTTCCTATCATGTGAAAAAATAGTCATGTCATCTAGATATATCATAATAATGTGATTCAATAACTCACCAAAGGCTACGTCCATTGCTCTTTGGAAGGTGGCACCAACATTTGATAGACTGAAAGGCATTCGTTGGTAGGTGAAAGTGCCCCACTTGGTAGTGAATGTCATTTTGTGTTGGTCTTCATCCTTTACCTAGATTTGGTTGTAGCTAGAGAAACCATCTAGTAATGAGAATATTTGTGCTTCAGCAACTACATGAAGGATCTGGTCAATATATGGTAAGGGATAATGATATTTCAATGATGCCTAGTTCAAATTATGAAAATCCATGCATAAGCGAATATCTCCATTCTTCTTTTATACTAGGACCAGATTCACCACCCAAGTTGAGTGCTTGATAGGGTATATGATTTTCACCTCCAACATTTTTAGTAACTCTACCTTCATTAGTACCTCAATATTTGGATTCATCGATCACTTCTTCTATCTAAAGGGTTTTACCCCTTCTTGCAACTCGATGGTATGCTGGATCACATCTTTGTTATAGCCTTTAAGATCATGATAGCTCTAGGAAACAATATCTGGGAACTCAAAACATAACTCCTTAATTTGTTCGAGCTCCTCTGGAGAGCAATCTATCCCAACTTTGATTATCTTGTCAGGTTCCAACTTCAGCTCAGTATACTCTTTCTCATCCACTTTGATCCTACACTTTTTTGCTCTATCATTCTGATCAAAGAGGTTCTCAAGAGTAATCAATCCTTTTGGGATGTGATTATTTTTGAGTTGGATTAAACCCTCAGCTTCATCTTCATCCAACGTCCTTCCCTCCACACTACTAGCTTCTTTAATAAAAAAATTCACAATCTGCTCATCATTGTCAAAAACTTGCCAGTAGATATTTTTGTCAGGGACTGAAGGTCTATAGATTAACCTTACAGTCTTGGGCTTTCATACCACATTCTCAATAGGAGAGAAGTTCACACCAAGGGATGCCAGGAGATCTACATGCTTATTTTATTCTCATAAAATTGCTTGAACATTCAATGCATCAAATGACTCAAATAGATCCCATACCTTGTTGTGGTACACCTTCAGGTAGTGCTACTTTGAAATACACTTGTTGGTCACCTGGTTGACAATTAACTCAAAATATCCAAAAATCTGTAGTTATTTGATCCTAAGATTTTTTACTTTCTTCAGGCCTAAGCACAGTGCTTCGTACTCGATGGTATTGTTTGTACAACTCCAAGTCAACCGATATGAATATGTCTTCTGAATTCCAAAAGGAGAGATAAAGACTATTCCAGCTCTAGCACCATTCTTGCATCTAGCACCATCAAAGTACATTTTCCATAATTGGTCAAGGGTGGAACCTAGATCATCAGACACCTTCGCTTCAACCTTCTCAGGCTTAGTAATGGTGTAACAGCCAATTTTGGTCTCCATCATTGCATTGAAATCAAGCATTGAAAATTCATCCTCTAACCGAAGCTCATCTAGAGCTTCCTCCATCAGGTCCATCTCCTCTAGTTCTTCAGTCACCATGTTGATCGAGTCTACAACCTTTTCTTCCTCTTCAATATTTTCAATATGATACGTAGAGGGCTTCTCATTGTAAATCTGGATTCTCCTCCCTTTGAATGGAATCTCTAGGTGAGAATAGTCTAGAGATAGATAGCCTCCTAACTTGGTTGTGAACTCCCTTGATAGGCACATGCTGAAGTATGACTCCAAGTCTACCACAACAACTTCTTGAATGATAGTTATCTAGGGTATGTTGTGTAAGACAATCGAGATATCTTTGATCACCCCCACCATTTTGATAGGAGTGCCATCCAACTGCAATATGCCTAGGTTGCTTCTTGTATATTCCATACCCATGATTTCGCAAACTACCTTTGGCATGATAGTTGTCGCTGCACCAGAGTCAATCATACAGTTGTGCACGATCCAACCCTCCATCTTGAGAGATAGATAGAATGGGGGAGGTCTATTTTTTCCCATGGTAGAAGTGGGTAGCGTTTGAGCTAGCACTATCTATGTAGGGTTTTTCTTCTTATCCTTCACAAATTTCAATGATTCCTGCAATAGATCCACTTGTCCAGGCAATTGTAGTGCATCATAGAGGCTCACCTTGGTGGGAATCCTCTTCAGTTCTTTGATAATATTGTATGACTATGCATGGGACTCCTTTCCCTCACTAGCAGCTTCGTACTTGCTTTGGTACTATTGTGTAGCTTCTACCCTCTAATGCTTGGTCAAGGATGGGTATTTGAGCCTCTCCTTCGCCTGCTCTTTTATTTTTGTCTGTGCTTGTGCAGTCAAAGGTTGCGAAGTTGATGGTTTTACTTGCAATCTATCCTTCACTGGTGTAGGCAAAATATCTTTCAATAAGACAGGTTCATCTACCTTAGGTTCCGACGTAGGCACTTTCACTTGATATTACCTCTTTTTATTCTACACCTTCTACTCAGTAGGTACCTTCAATGGCTCCATTTCAGCTGGATCTACAGTAATAGGCTTTTTCTAGATCTTGTGAGAACTGAAACTTGCTCAACATATGGGACCATGAAGTTGTGATCAATTTCTATGATCATGTTGACTTGACCACTAGAAGAGCTATCCGCCAGTGTCTACACATAGTTCAAATGAACCATGCAGGTATCTTCGCCATGTGGGTCATTACAGGTAGAACACCAAAATGTTCTCTCTGATGGGCCAACTTCCTCATTTGCAAGCATAGTAGTACCCCTTTCAGGAGCTTTGCTGGGAGAAGCTACTTGTTCTTTGGTGATCGATGGTGGTTGAAATCTCCTTGGTCTGAAATCACTTTCAGCCTACTTTTTTTTAATCATCGTAATTTCATTACCCATCGCTCTTATAGTAGAATTCATGGACTACAACTCTTTCAGCACCTTGTCTTGTAGATCGAGGTTTGAGGGTGCTGGGGGAGCTGGTAATGGTAATGGAACAGGTGGAGATGACAATGTCAGGAATGGAACTAGGGCTGGTAACTATGGAATGGCTGGAGCAAGGAGTTGAGGGATAGAGACTATCATCATGGTTTGGGATGTACTCAGATTCCATGAAGGAATTGGATACATGGGTGACATGGGCAAAGGCTGAGAAGATGCATTAGCATACAAATACTATAGAAGATCAGGGAAAATAGGCATGGCCATTTTTGGTGGAAGCTTACCAATAGCAATCAGATCAGCTTCAACCTTTTGTGCTATGGAATACAGCTCAAGAAATGTATTGGCATTGGACTGTCGAATGGCCATACTGATGTCAGAGTTGAAAGCTCGAAGGTAGTAAAAGGTTGCTTGTTCGAGAGTCGACCGGAGACCATCAGGAACCCTATGCCAAGTTTGGGTGAACCTAACATTAAAGTCCATGATTTCCTCCTATGGATACCTCTGAATAGTAGTGAACTGATGCAACAAGGAGAATGGATCTACTTGTTCATTGAACCCTTTGATTAGCAGTTCAGCTAACTGGTCCCAGGTGGTAATGGTTGCAGGTTGTAATGACCAGTACTAGTAAAGCAATTTTCCTTAGAGAGAGAGAACAAGCAATCTTACCATTATATCCTCTTCTGTGATGCCATGAATTGTTGCCAAAGCAGCTACATCTTGAACATGCTCATAGGCCATCTTCCTCGTACCATCGTAAGTTGGCAAAGCCTTCATCACCGCTTGTGGGATCGGGTTCTGAGCTTGCATATTTAGAGGTCTAGAATGGTTCCATGCTAGAAATTACCTTGGTGGTGGCTATTGTGGTGGTGGATTTTGAGCCATGTGGACTGGTGTGTGTGGTTGGGGAGGTGGAAAACTAGTGGTTGTACTAGCAGGACTCGAAGGAACAGAAAACACACCAACTAATTGAGAAGATGTTGTACTTGATGGGATAGCTGGAGTAACTAACCTAGGGTGTTCTCCTAGCACTTGGGTGTCAAGTTCATAAAACTCAATAGGATCTTCTAGATTTTTGGCCTTCGATCTTGTGATCATGAAGAAAGATTTCGCTCACTTCACGTTCAAAGGCTTCTAGGTAGAGCTGAGTCACCAGATGTTCTAATCATACAGTACAAAGATGAACATCAAACCTCAATACTATTGAAAGTGGAACCTTTTGAGAGTCCCACTAGGTGTGCCAAAAACTATTGGTAGGGTGGGAAAAATTGAATATATTGTTCTAAAGTGGGATTTTTAGGTCCCATTGGGCATGCCAAAAACTGTTGGTCACGAATCCGCCTAGTTACAAAATCTACGTTTTGTGTGCCCTAGACCCGACCAACATTGAAAGGCCAAAGGAAAGAAATGTCCTCCGAGCCAATCTCCAGAGAGGGTTGGCTCCCTTTCTAATCTACTTTGGTTGAAAGCTTAGGGTAACAGGAAAGAAATAGGGAAATATGGCTATAAGCTAGAAATGTAGGATGGGGATAGACTAACAACCAAAATCCAAATCAAGCAACAATTAGCATACAATAGAAATGCAAGCACAGGAACTTCTTACAGTTATACAATGACAACCTCCAAAGAGCATCTCAGTGTTCACTCCCTCACCAACAAAGATTAAATTTAGATACAAAATTTAAATGCAAAAAATAATGGAGATGAATGTATTCAAAAATGACATGCAAAAAATCATCAAATGCAACACCATTCAAAGAGCCAAAAACTGAATACTTTTCTATTGATGCAAAAAACTTGAAGTGTTTTTCTACAGAGTGTCCATCCTCCTTCTTACATGAAAATGATTAGTATTTATAGAGGGTTGCACCTCTTTCATTTAATGCACTTACAAACAAAATGTTGGTAGATCAAAAACTAGTGAGAATAATTTCCTCCTTGGCATCAGTGATGTATATTCTTGATGGAAACCATGATCTGACTTTGATGGGAGAATCACATGGGGAAATCAGCAGGATTAAATTATGGAAAGTAGCCTTGTGCATCGGTGCATTGGGATGCAACGAAATCGCCTAAAAATCGGGAGCTTGGTCATTGAATTTGCTTCACCCTTGCACCTTGGAACTCCACCTTCGCCAGGAAAGTCCACTGAGCATTAAATCTATCTTGAAAAATAGCAAGGTCGGTGGGTGGTGCATTGAAAATGAACAAGAATGGGATCTGCTCTTGCAAATTCGAAGCAGAAATCCTGGAAACGCTGCTTACATCATTTTAAAAATTAAATTCCATTCTTCCTTGACCCTTCCCAAGAGGATCTACAAAAATAGCACTTTGGAAAGCAACGCTCTTGAGAATAAATGCCAAGGAATTGATTTCACCCAAAAACAGGGTGCAACAGCTTTTTCAAATCCATAATGGGCGACAACGACAACTTCATTCAGCTTCTAACTAACACCTTGGTGACTTCACCCCGAACACTCCTGTTGTGACTCCTTCACAACGACCCCAAAATTTGGGGACCCACTTGAAATTTGAAAGCTTGTTTCAAATTATTGCTTTCGCTTATTGTTCACTGTTGTCATCATTGAAATATCAAGAATGCTTATCTTCCTTCGAATGGTCTTATAAAAGGGTCCATTGTCAAAATTCACCTAATGATCTGAAGACCCTGAAGTTATGCTTGTATGGTCATTTTGATTATGGTCTTTGATTTGTATTATTAGTGTTGTTATGTTATGTTTATGTCAAGGGTGTTTTGTTTTGTTTGTTATTAATATTGATAGGTTAGGTTTTGTAAATATGTTTTATGTTATGTTAAATTTTTAAGTCTCATGTATACCTAGTATTTTTTGGTTTGTTTTGTTATGTTATGTTGTTTTAGTTTTATGTTGTCTTTAAATTTTATGTTTTTTATTTAGTATATAGTTTTGGTGTTATTTTAATATATTTTCATTTATTATAGTGGTGGTCATATAGGTTGCATGTTTATATGTTATGTTTAGTTATGTCTTGTTTTAAATTAATTAAATTATAAAGTTTTATAGATTTATAATTTAATATATTTAAAATTATTATTTTATAAACTTGTTTTAAATTAATAAAATTATAAAGTTTTATAACTTTATAATTTAATATAGTTAGAATGGTAATGTTTTAAATATGTTTTTAATAAATTAAATTATAAAGTTTTATAACTTTATAATAATATTATATTTAAAAAGGTTATTTTATAAATATTTTATATTCTAATTATATTTGTTTTGTTTGCAAGATTATTAAAATATGTTGAATAGAGGATGTGTTCGTGGGTTTCATTGCATGTCTTAACTCTAATTTTTGAATGTCAATGAGGAGAAATATTAATCCTTTGAAAAGACTTTATTTATATTAGGGTTTCAAGAATCTGTTTTTAAAACTGATGGAACGAACTAAACTAGGAACGAATTTCTTAAGTTATAAATGGAGAATTAGAAACCAAAGAGAAGGGTCGTACATGTTGGAGAAAAAGAGGAAATATTAAAAGGAGCGAAATAGAAGACCAAGTTGCAGAGGAAGCTACATTTGCACATGAATACAAAGAGTTTGTTGGATTCATTGTAAGATTTAATATTTTGTATCAAAGTCAATTTTTATTTAAAATAAGCACTATTGTGGTGTTTTTAAGTTATAAGTTGATTGATATAATTTTTTTAATTAAAATTTTCGTAGAAGATAGCACCAAATTTGTGGTAAGATTGTGTAAAATCTGGTCTGCCTAAGTTTGGTTTTCAAAGTTGTGTTTTCTGTGTTGTAGCAAGTTTATCCAAATGTTTTATTCAAATTTGTTTCTTTATCCTAAGACCTTTGTAATTTATTTGAGGCATATTCAATATAAAACCTAGTTTATTTTATAAAAGATTTAAATTATACAACTAGGTTAAAGTTTGAATTTATCACTCAAATATTTAATTCTATAAATATTTTCAGTGAATAAATTTCACAGAGGAGGGAATCAATGAGCTTTTGATTTTAAAATTCATAAAGTTTATAAAGTTCATTGAATTTATTTTATTAAAACCCTAAGTTGAATTTTAAAGATTTAGATTTATAGAAAGGGTCGTAAAATTTATTTAGGTCAAATATTTAAGTTAATAAATATTTGACAAATAAATTTTAGAGATAGAGAAGGATTATATTGATTATTGATTTTAATATCATTAAATTTTAAAATCCATAATTTGAGATTTATTTATGTTTCTCAAAGTTTGATTTATTAAAATTTTCAATCTCAAATCATAAATTCCAAAGTATACTATTGAAAGGATTAAATTTATTTACTTCAAATATTTAGTTTAATAAATATTTGAAAATAAATAAACATCACATTAAGGAACGTGAATTCTAATTTTCATATTATAAAGTACAAAACTTTTTAATTAGAATTCCTATACATTAATCATTCATATTTATTTATTTAAAATATTTAATTTAATAAATATTTGAATAAGTAAATATTTGGCTTAAAAGGTTATATGAATTCTAATTTTTATATTATATAGTACAAAAATTTATAATTATAATTCATACACATTAATTATTCATATTCTATGAAAAGAAGCGAGGATTATAAAGCTTAGAATTTTCTAAAAGCCCAAATATAGGGATTATAAAGTGTTTCACATTTTATAATTAGAGTTTTTATTTTATATCATTTATTAGATCTAAATTTAAGCTCCATTCATGAAATAAATGTAAATTTTGAATTAAATGCTTTAAAACATTCATGCAAGTTGAATATAAGGTTAAAAACATTTTTTAATCAAAGTTCATCTTTTAAAATAGATTTGCATTCTCAGATATTAGCTTTAAAGGGAAGTTTATTCATTTTGAGGAAGTAAATTATACTGATAAAAATGCAAGTAATGATTTCAAGATCAAAATATTTATTATACTAGGCCCCTTGTTAACAGTTGATTGTTAATCCCTGAGATATTTTGTGCACTTAATTGACATAAATTCATAACGTGTTACGTAAAAGAACCTTGGAGAAACATATTTTCTTTGCAAGATAGGATTACGATCCTAATTATCGGGTGATATTTTTAATCAAACAAAATCACACCTCAACAACTCCTAATCATTTTCTTATGTCAGGAAAAAAACACCTTCATTATTTTTTGAAATTCACCTGCATTTAAATTTTATCATTAAGAATGATAGAAATACGTTACAATTTGGAAAAATGGCAAACTTAACTAATTTCACCCTACTAGAGGGCGATAGGGATTTTTATCCTTTTGGGAGGTAACATCACCTTTGACTATTTTATTTTGAAGTAGCACGCATTGCAATTTATTTCACCCAATCTTGACTTTTAATACTTCATTTGTCCCCTGGAGAGGCAAAACTGTGTTGTGCCTCTCAACAGGGACAAATTCAACTTTGTTATGCCTTAATGTCACATTAAGTGCTCCCATTTTTTTATCCCAGTCGTGGGTGTAAACACTAATGCATTTTAAAAAAGGACCCCACATTGTTACTTAGCATATGTATTGAAAATTTTTAATCTGGTCTTTTCGCCCCAAAGAAGGATGACAATGAGTTTTACCCCTAACTTGGGGTGAAAAGCCTCTTTAAAATCCTGCTCTAATTCATCCATTCCAGGCCCATGATGCACCACATTTTAAACTCTTCTTCATGCTATGTTTCACCCTAAGGAGGGGAAAAAGGGAGTTTTTCCCCTTACTTGGGGTGAAAGCCCTTTTATTTTTTAAATTGTCAGCTCTTCTTGTTGACGTAACCATTTTGTTTATTTGCTTAAAATTCATGACTTTTGTCCCCTTGCTTCTATTGGGTGAATTTACTACCTTTTAATTATGTTTCACCTCCAAGAGGGGTGAAAATGATTTTCACTCCTCAATTGGGGTGAAACTCATCTTATTCCTCCCTTTAAATTTTCTCTTGGACTAAGTTAAGATTTTCATCTCTTTCTGGGGTAAAATTCCCTTGCAAGTGAAGCTTGGGGTTAAAACACTTAAATTCATTTCTCTTCCTTATAATTATTTCACCAATTCAAAACCAAGTATTATTTCATCACCTTTTCTTTGTTTCAGGTGAAACCATCCTTGTGTCGCGCTTCACCTTTAAAAGAGGAAAAATGATTTTCATCCCTGTATAAGGGTGAAACAAGTTGTTTCTTCTTTCTGGGGTGCTTCTCCTTTCAAAATTAATCTCCTGCCGACGCTTTTTCCCCTTAAACATTTTCAACATAGTTCTTCATTGCATTCATGAATTCTATTTTATTTACAACAACACTATTTAGAAAAGGCAAAACAAAATTACAATAAAATAGACAAAAAAACTATAGTGCCTTCCTTTAGTAAATTTATCAAAACTTACAATCAAAGTTCAACAAAATTTCAATGTGGTAAAGTGACAAAACTGCCAACAAAACTGTAGCAGTATGTATAATTTATTAATATTGATTTGGCTAAGAGTTTACAGGTTCAAACAAAAAAAAGTTAAGGACATGCAAATTTTTGAATATTTTAATATCACCATGGATAAATATGTTATAAATTCAAATATTCATGTTATTGGGGTGAATGATGTGAATATTGTTCTTTTTTATCCTTGGTTTGACTCTTTAGCTATTTTAACATTATTGTGCAAAATAAGTTTATGAAGTTATTGTATGGAAAGAAGAAGATAAATTTATAATGTATTTCTTAGCTTAAGAAGCAAGGATCTATAAAAAATAGGTATGGTAGGGGAACAAGTTGAAGAACCAATAGAGAAATCAAATTTTAAGTCTATAACAGAGGTAGCAATAGAGACCAAGGAATAATTAGTAGTAATATACAAGAAATATTTATTAGAAAAGCACAAGGATGTACTAAAAAAAGGGCACATGAACAAAGAGCATGAGGAGGACTTAAAAAAAAAGATAAAATATTGAAGAATCAAATGAAGTAGAACATCAAGTCAAGGTTGTAGCATATCAACACCCACACCACCATGAGAAAAAATAATCATAGAGGCATGGAATAGGGAATAAATATTATTATAGATGTATAAGGAGTTAAAAAGGTATAAAGTATGGTAGATTTTGGTAGAAAAGTCATAGTAATTCTAAATTTCAAAGTGGTGCAACAATGTCATGAAACCATAGGACCAATCATGAGAAGAAAAATGAAAAATCCAATAGAATTGTTAAGTATATTCAAGTTGCACAATGTTAGCTTTGCATCATCAAATATCACCACCAATACAGACTTCTTTTGGATGGATGGATGATGAATATTGATACTAGTTATCAATATTTGCACAAAAGATCATATTATTTAGTTTATTTTCACATTTTGAGGATGAAACATTTGTAAGGGTGGAATACTATGGTACCTAAGGATAGGCGTATGGGGATATGGTATTATACTGTATACATGTATTATTGATAGTTGGCATGGGCCACACATAACCCAAGGTTGATTATATTATAATATTATATTATAATAATGAGTTGGATAAGGGTTTAGGAATTACCTCCCCAAAGTATCTTTAGAATATGGGTATATAAACAAGGGATATTTTCATTGTAATAATCATCATTTGTATCAAGCATTACTATGTAATAATCTTCTCCCATGAAAATTATTATGAGACATTACCCTCTCTAAATGGCACTCTCATATTTGGAGATATGATGGAGTTATTACTTCCTTAATGAGTATTTATGGTGTTTCCATACCACAAGGGTATTATCTATATTTGTGTTGCATTGTTTTTATTACCTTTGAGGAATATCATCTGTGGATAATTGATTTGATATTTTTGAAAATTATGGATGATTTATATTAATGAGAATAAAGTTTTAAAACATTGTATTTAGTATAAAAACTAACAATATATAAGAAAATAAATATTTGATATAATATTTACAAGATTGTGGAATTTATTAATGCTACTTTTGTAGCCCTTACGCTAAACAACAACAATAATTTAAAGAAAATTGATGGTTTCAGATTTTATTATTTTCAATACCACCTACAAATATATTACTAATTTGATAGTAAATAAATTCGAATATATTACTAATTTGATAGTAAATAAATTCGAGGAATTTTCTCTTTATGATTATAGTGTGCGTTCTTCCATCCTTTTAAGAACTACTTAAAACCCAAGGTTACCTTTTAAGGGGTTATAACTACTCATAACTATCATGGTATCTTTATAATCATGTGTTTACATGTGTTTCATAGTTGTGTTATATGACTAGAATGTGTTTATTACCACGTAGTTATTAATCTCATGGCTCCACCTTTTAGCCTAATATTGTTAACAGAAAGGAATGACATTAAGAATATTTATACAAGATACACTACTTTCAAATATTCTTATTGCTTAAAATGTTAGAATCCATTGGACACATTATCAATTGCAAAATATATCCCACATTAATTTTTTTTTTTTTAAATGTTAAGGTTTCTATATAGGGTCCTACCCATGTTCTAAAATATGCCTATGGAAATTTATAATATGAATCGTGGGGTGATATCTATGGATATTTTATTACATCTATAATTATTATTAAATAAAATCAAATGGCAATGGCTCAGCTAGTTAAATTTCCCAGAATTCAAGCATAAGACCAAGCTTAAATCTTGTAAAGTGATAAATGTGTAATATCCAAGCTATTGTAATTACATTATGTGGTCATGTAACACATGCGGGGTATGTTTCAATCTCATACAACCAATTAAAAATAATAATAATTGTTCAATGAAATATTTGTATCTACCCACAAAATTATTGAAATAAGTGGTATTAATCTTCACTTGAGGCAATGAACAACTTTGTAATCTTATCCTATTGGACCATCTGCATTGTAATAGATGAATTTATTATATTATTTTATTCTTATCCATTGGGTTAGTTCTTTAACCTTAATAATGAGTAGCTATATTTATGGATATTTATACCCCATCCTATCTAGTCATTTTATCATCAATTAGAGATTTTTCTCTATTCATTAGCAAGAATATTTGGTGTTATGTGTTTTTTTGTTTTGACTATGTCAATTTAAAATTTGTTTTCTAAGTAATGTGTTAATTTTATTCATATATATATATATATTTAATATAAATATATAATAATTTCCAACATGGTATTAGAGGGAATGTGAATCCTCATTAATTAAATCCAAAGTCTAGTTTTTTACCTTCTACTATAATTTTAGAATTAATGTGATTGCTTTTAAAGCAACCGGGGAAGAATTGTTATGATCGACATTAAATTTTTAAGTTTTCCAACATACCTAGTAGAGCTTGGATCAATGATCTCTCTATGTGGATTCAAATAAGTTGGGTCAAAATAAATAATCATAAATAATTTATGTCATTTATCTATCCTTTGATATTTATTCCACTCAAATAAATAAATAAATTTAGTATGGATTATTCCAAAACATCCTAGTTGAAGTAGTTACTAAGATAGACTAAATTTTGCTAGTTTCTTTATACAAGCCTAAAATTATAATTTAGGATTCTAAAAAAATTCCATTTCCTTTAATTTTATGAAATTATTGGTCCCTAAGCATAAAAAAAGAAAGGGTAACATTTTTAACATCTAAAAAATAAATAAGATGTTGAAGATAGTAAGATCATCCCTTGTTGCAAGAAAATTTTAGGTGACTTTTAGTGCACTGCAAAGACATTTGATTACCAAGACCAAAGACTAACCATTATTTGATTTGAATAGCTTACATACTAATTTCACATAAGAGGATCAACTGGCATGTGTCTAGTAAAAAAATGATTGTACAAAACTATGTAAAATGAGATGAAACTATAAGAATTTTTAATCTTTCTAAAAAATTAAGTGGAGTCATTAACATAATTAAAATATTTTGCATCTATGGGCTCAACATGAACATCCAAAGTTGTAACTAATCTTCTATGATACTCCAAAAAAAAAAACATTTTAAAAATAGATATATCTCCATATAATATTCCACATTTAAATGACTACAATTGATATATGCATTGTTTATGGATGCTATTATCAACAAGAAATATTTGAGATAAAATTATCATAAGTTATCTTGTAAATATCTTGGAGGTAATTGGTGGTGGTTTTGGTCCTCATGCATGTCATTCTATGTTGGAAATATGAGCAAGATTTGTTGTCATTGATGTCAAGAGTCAGTTTTAGTGAGCAGTGCAAGAGGAAGGATGTCAAGAGTCAGAGAAAGATTGCTTCTAGACCTAAGGGAAATAATATTATAATATCTCCCATTATAATATTCAAGGTGGTCAGATAAGGTCTACAGGAGAAATAAGAAGGCCCAAGAAAAATAATATTATAATATTTTATTATAATATTAAAGGTCTAATGGTAAGACCTAAAGTAATTAAATTAATTATAATAATTTCATTATAAATTAATTTATAATTTAATTTAATTAACCTTATAGTTATTAAATTAATTATAATAATTTTATTATTAATTAAATTATAATCTAATTTAATTAACCCTAAGGTTAGGGTTATAAGGGCAAAAATAATGTGTCGACGTCATACATTATCTCCTCCACCGATGTCAACGAATTTGAAGGCATGAGTATAAATACCAAAAGCCTAAGTGGCTTCAAACCATCCATGATCGAATTAATTAAACTCCTAAGCAAAAAGTGTGTGCAATATTTGGTGAGCAAGAGAAGGAAGAAGTCCTTCGTTTGACTTCTTTTGGCAGGTAGTGAAGGGTCAAAAGGAACAAGGCTCGGAAGCCTTGTCACCACCTAGCCAGGTGGGCTAGCGGTAGTTGGCAGCACTTTAGGAATGCAAGGTGCTGCGTTCAATTCGTAGTAGGGAAGGTCGTGAGGTTGTTTTTGCATCAAAGACACCAAAGCTTTTTGGCTTTTGGCACCAGGGAAGAAGACAAAGCGCCATGGGCGCTTTTGCCTCCCATGTGAGTGCTTAGCTCACGTAGCTAGGCAACCGTAGCTAAAGCGCTAGAGGCGCTTTGACTTGGGATCGAATCCCGTTGGGAGCACTTTGAGAGGTACTAAATTTTTTATTATAAATTGGTTTTTGCTCCTAAGGTTGTGTGGTATAGTTTTGAGCTTAGGGAGATATAAGGTTGATAAAATTAAATAATTATTTTTATTTAATTTTTTGGTGGATTGAGTTATTTAGAGTGGAGTTATAAGGTGTAATAAGAGATTTATTTTTATATGTTTTTGGTGAATGCTAATTTCAAGATGGAGTAATAAGGTGTATTTGAGTTTAATTATTTTTGTAATTGTGAAATATTTTGAGGGAGTGTTAGAGTGATATTTTGTCATCTAACCTTTGAAATTGGCAAAGAGAGTAATTGTGATTGAGACAGGTTTTGAGGTCAATTCTTCATCAAACAAAAGGTATGGGCACATCTTCCTTGTGAGTGATTGTTGGATGTTGTGAATGCTAAGTTGGAGTGAAAAGGGTTGTTTGATAAGCATTGTTGAGTTTGATTGTTAAAGGTTTTTCTGAGTGAAAGTTGATGATAAAAACCTTGTTTGATAAGCATTGTTGGAAACATTGAATGAGCCTTCATATGCATGATTAGGGTTTGTGAAATTTAATGAGTATCATTGTTATGTGAGGTTTGTTTGATAAGCATTGTTGACTAAGCTTTCATTGAGTGATTGGTTGAGTGAAGTAAGCTTTTGTGGAAGCTTACAATACAGATTTTAGATAAGTCTTAGTGAAGACTTGTTGAGCAGATTGGGCAAGTTCTTGAGAGGACTTATGGATATATTAGAGGTAAGTCTTTGAGAAGACTTGTGAGCAGAGTTGATTGATTGATTTGTTCAAACCTTGGGTTAAGGTTTGGGGTAGATCTAGCAGATTTGATTTGTGATTGAGTCAAGCTTTGTGTTAAGGCTTGAGGATAGATTTGAGGATAGATTTGTGTAGAATGAGTGTAGAAAAATAGATGTTTGTGCTAGATTGAATGATTGTTTAGTAATAGAGAAAATATTGAAATTTGTGCTAGATCGAAGGATTGTGTTTAGTGTATATCAGAGATAGATATTGAGTAAATTTGTGCTAGACCGAAGGATCATGTTTAGTGTAGATTTGAGATAGATTTGAGAGTAAGATTTGGAGGTGATAGAGTATAGAGGATAATAGTCTCTAGTGGATAGAGGTCCATTAGCTAGGGTAGTGAATATAGGTCTTTTGAGTGAGGGTAAGAGTCTTTAGTGGATAGAGATCCATAAGCTAGTGTAGTGGAGGCAATAGTTCTTCTAGAAGATCACCAGCTAGAGTAGAGGAGAAGGAGTTCTCCTATGGATAGAGATCCATGAACTTGATTAGGGGATTGGTGTCTCCTTTGGATAGAGGTCCATAAACATTGTAATAGGGAAAGGATTCCCAAGAGAATTTATTTGAGAAAATTTTATAAGGAATATTTTCTCCATGGAGTAGCCCACATTGGGTGAACCACGTTAAATCATGTCTCTCATGTGTGTGATGCTTTGTGTGATGTTTACTACTTTAATATTATTGATGTTATCATATGGATTGAAAAGAAAAATTTTAATCTTATATTGTTCACCCCCTCTCAGTATAAGCACATGTTCTTCAATTGGTATCATAGTGGGTCTCTCCGTGAAAAGACTAACAACTTGGAGGAAGATCCATCAAAAACACACATGACTTCAGAGAGTGAAGAAGAGACCATGTTTGACATAAAATAGGAATTCTTTGCTGCTCTCAGGAACCTTGAAAAGGTTAGAAATAAGAACTCAAGTTTGAAGGATCAAATTCAAGAAGATGAAGAAGCAAGGATAGAACTTCTACAGAGTCTCACATAACTCAAGATAAAGGTAGAAGAGGGAAAGAAAATTGAACAGGATATGATAGATCTATTAAGAGCAAGAGAAACAGAATGTGAAATATTGGAAGTATAAATTTTTTATCTAAGGAATGAAGTTGAAAAGACCAAGGTACTACCAGATATAAAGTTAGGGAAATAGAAAGAGGAGTCCAGCTTTCAAGAAATAGAGACATCAAACAGAGATAAGCTCACTACTCATACCCCGAAAGGAAAATATATCAAAAGAAGAAATCAAAGAAGAACCATGGATGAGAGTTAATCACAAAAGGAGAAGCACTCAACCATAATCTCAAAGGCATCCAAATAGGTTACATAATTTCTTCCATGGCTATTGCTTTTCTTGTAACAAATATGGTCATAGAGTTGTACACTGCACTGGTTATGTGAAAAATGATGTCAATAGAAATTTCAACTCTTTTGCACCTCTTATGAATAATGATATCATATGTTACAAATGCAATAATTTTGGGCACAAGGCTAGATGGTGCAAAATGGTACTTCCTGAGTCTAGTAAAAAGAATACAACTTCAACAACTAGGAAAGAGAAAAAGGGAAATGAAAAGGCTAGATCAATGTTAGTTCAAACAACTCTTCATGCTCAGGATAAATAAGAACAATGGTTTCTTGATAGTGGTTGCTCTAGACACATGACAGGAGACAAAGACAAATTTCTTGTACTCAAAGAAACTAATAGAGGATCAGTAAGTTTTGGTGATAATGGATCAACAAAAATTGGTGGAAAAGGAACTTTGAGTTTAGATAATGGGAAAACAAGAACAGAAAATGTACTATATGTCAAAGGGTTAAGACACAATATGCTAAGTGTAAGCCAACTTTGTGATCAAGGTCATATGGTTACATTTCACCCAGATAGATGTGAGATAAGAAAGTCAGAAACTGGAAAAGTCATTGCAAATGCAAGTAGAACTCCAAACAACCTCTATATGCTTAGTGAGATTAAAGGGGAAAAGTGTTTTCTATCACAAGAAGATGAGAGTTGGTTGTGGCATAGAAGAATGGGTCATTTGAATTTTGACAACATAGTCAACATAAGCAATAAACAGGCTGTCAGAGATTTACCCAAGCTAAAAAGGCCACAAAACACAATATGTGCACCTTGTCAACATGGAAAGCAAACTAGAACAAGTTTCAAATCAAAGGGATATATGTCATCAGAACCATTAAAACTAATACATACTGATCTATGTGGTCCTACCAAAACACATAGTATTCAAGGTGAAAGTTACTTCATATTGTTCATAGATGATTACTCCAGAATGACTTGGGTAGCTTTCCTAAAAGATAAGTTGGAAGCATTTGATAAATTCAAGGTATTTAAAGAACGGGTCAAAAATGATTCCAAGATTTCAGATGGATTTTGGAGGGAAGTAGTCAACACAATAGTATATATAATCACTAGGGCTCAAATGAGGGTAAACCATCACAAGACTCCATATGAGCTTTGGAAAGGAAGACCGACCATCTGTAAAACACTTCAAGGTTTTTGGAAGCAAGTGTTACATAAGACGGGAAGAGCAAAACTTGGGCAAGTTTGACCCAAGATGTGATGAGGGAATTTTTCTTGGTTATTCTACTAAGAGTAAAGCTTATAGATGCTACAACAAAAGGACACGCACTATTGTAGAAAGTATAAATGTAACAATTGATGAGAAGATAGATTCAAGAGAACCAGTTCAACAAATTGTGTATCAGGAAGATGGAAGTTGTCAAGAAGAGTTTCGTGAGGAATCAGATGAAGAGGAGGAAGAAACACAAAGACTTCTTCCTAAGACTCCATCCAGGTATGTACAGAAACATCATCCAAAAGAGCTAATCATTGGGAATCCAGATGAGAGACAGACAAGGAGAAGAATAATAACACCATCCCAACAAGCAAATTTTTCCTTGTTATCTAAAATTGAGCCAAAAGACTTCAATGAGGCAAGTGAAGATAAGTTCTGGATTAAGGCAATGGATGAGGAATTAGATCAGATAGAGAAAAGCAAGACTTGGGAACTTGTTCCATGACCAAAAGGTAAAAATGTGATTGGCACTAAATGGGTATTCAGGAACAAGTTAAATGAAGATGGACAGGTAGTCAGGAATAAAGCAAGGTTAGTGTGCAAAGGTTATGCACAGGTAGAGGGAATTGAATTTGATGAGACATTTGCTCCAGTTGCATGACTTGAAGCTATCAGAATGTTCTTAGCCTTTTCAAGCTTCAAAAACTTCAAAGTATATCAGATGGATGTTAAATCAGCCTTTCTAAATGGTGTTTTAGAAGAAGAGGTTTACATTGAGCAACTAGAAGGTTTCAACTTGACTGATAAATCAGACTATGTATGCAGACTAAAGAAAGCACTTTATGGACTAAAGCAAGCTCCTAGATCTTGGTATTCAAGATTGGATAAGTACCTATAGGAATAGGGTTTTAGGAAAGGAATAGTGGATAGTAACTTATACATCAAAAATGAAGGGAATGACTTACTAATTGTGGTTGTTTATGTTGATGATATCATTTTTGGAGGAAACAATGTTAAGATGTGTCATAAATTTGCAAAGAGCATGCAGAATGAATTTGAGATGTCTATGCTTGGTGAGTTGTCCTTCTTTCTTGGACTTCAGATTTCACAATCAGAGAAAGGGGTGTTTCTTTCACAAACCAAGTATATAAAAGAGATGCTAAAGAAATTCAAGTTAGAAGACTACAAACCAGTAAGTACTCCCATGGTCATAGGATGTAAGTTAAGTAAAGATGATGAATCTCCAGAGGCAAATCAGAAATTATACAGATCTATGATTGGCAGCTTATTGTATGTCACAACTACTAGACCAGATATCATGCAGGCAGTGGGATTAGTGGCACGGTTTCAGGCAACACCCAAGGAAACACATGTAGCAACAGTAAAAAGGATTCTTAGGTATTTAAAAGGGACTATGGATTTTGGGCTCTGGTATCCCAAAAGTGACAGTTTCACTCTCACAACTTATACAGATGCAGATTGGGTTAGCAGTATTGATGACAGAAAAAGTACAAGTGGAGGAGCATTCTTTCTTGGAGACTGTTTGGTCTCTTGGTTAAGTAAGAAATAAGCATCAGTATCCTTATCTACAGTAGAGGTAGAGTATATTGCAGTAGTTTCCAGTTGTACATAGGTATTATGGATGAAGTGAACTCTAGAGGATTTTAAGATAAAACATGATCATCCTATTCCCATACTGTGTGATAATACAAGTGCTATAAATATCTCAAAGAATCCAGTGATGCACTCCAGGACAAAGCACATTCCGATTAAGTATCATTTTTTGAGAGAGCAAGTGATGGATAAACAGGTCAGGTTGGAATATGTTACTACAAAGGAGCAGATTGCAGATATTTTCACTAAGCCACTTCCGAAAGAGACTTTTGAGTACCTACGAGAAAAGTTGGGAGTAGTTATACTCCCACCCTAGAATTAACCACCTCAAGAGGAGGTGGGGGAGGGGCTAAGCTAAGAGTCTCATTCTTAGCCCCGAGCCCCAAAGGTGACCCTTTGCCATTGATGACAAAGGGGGAGAGATTTGAGTTAGGGGGAGAGCATTCAGTCAGGGGGAGCAGTTTCTCAAGGGGAGAAGAATAGGAAAAGGTAAAATAAATGGTAAAATGGGTTGCCATCAATGACAAAGGGGGAGATTGTTGGAAATATGAGCAAGATTTGTTGTCATTGATGTCAAGAGTCAGTTTCAGTGAGCAGTGCAAGAGGAAGGATGTCAAGAGTCAGTGCAAGAGAAAGATTGCTTCTAGACCTAAGGGAAATAATATTATAATATCTCCCATTATAATATTCAAGGTGGTCAGATAAGGTCTACATGAGAAATAAGAAGGCCCAAGAAAAATAATATTATAATATTTTATTATAATATTAAAGGTCTAATGGTAAGACCTAAAGTAATTAAATTAATTATAAATTAATTATAAATTAATTTCATTATAAATTAATTTGTTTATTTTATTATAATAATTTTATTATTAATTAAATTATAATCTAATTTAATTAACCCTAAGGTTAGGGTTATAAGGGCAAAATTAATGCGTCGACGTCATCCATTATCTCCTCCATCGATGTCAATGAATTTGAAGGCATGAGTATAAATACCAAAAGCCTAAGTGGCTTCAAACTATCCATGATCGAATTAATTAAACTCCCAAGCAAAAAGTGTGCACAATATTTCGATGAGCAAGAGAAGGAAGAAGTCCTTCGTTTGACTTCTTTTGGTAGGTAGCAAAGGGTCAAAAGGAACAAGGCTCGGAAGCCTTGTCACCACCTAGCCAGGTGGGCTAGCGATAGTTGGCAGCGCTTTAGGAATGCAAGGTGTTGCGTTCGATTCACAGCAGGGAAGGTCGTGAGGTTGTTTTTGTGCCGAAGATGCCAAAGCTTTTTGGCTTTTGGTGCCAGGGAAGAAGACAAAGCGCCATGGGTGCTTTTGCCTCCCACGTGAGCGCTTAGCTCACGTGGCTAGGTAGCCACGGCTAAAGCGCTGGAGGCGCTTCGACTTGGGATCGAATCCCATCGGGAGCACTTTGAGAGGTACTAAATTTTTTATTATAAATTGGTTTTTGCTCCTAAGGTTGTGTGGTATAGTTTTGAGCTTAGGGAGATATAAGGTTGATAAAATTAAATAATTATTTTTATTTAATTGTTTGGTGGATTGAGTTATTTAGAGTGGAGTTATAAGGTGTAATAAGAGATTTATTTTTATATGTTTTTGGTGAATGCTAATTTCAAGATGGAGTAATAAGGTGTATTTGAGTTTAATTATTTTTGTAATTGTGAAATATTTTGAGGGAGTGTTAGAGTGATATTTTATCATCTAACCTTTGAAATTGGCAAAGAGAGTAATTGTGATTGAGACAGGTTTTGAGGTCAATTCTTCATCAAACAAAAGGTATGGGCACATCTTCCTTGTGAGTGATTGTTGGATGTTGTGAATGCTAAGTTGGAGTGAAAAGGGTTGTTTGATAAGCATTGTTGAGTTTGATTGTTAAAGGTTTTTCTAAGTGAAAGTTGATGATAAAAACCTTGTTTGATAAGCATTGTTGGAAATATTGAATGAGCTTTCATATGCATGATTAGGGTTTGTGAAAGTTAATGAGTATCATTGTTATGTGAGGTTTGTTTGATAAGCATTGTTGACTAAGCTTTCATTGAGTGATTGGTTGAGTGAAGTAAGCTTTTGTGGAAGCTTACAATACAGATTTTAGATAAGTCTTAGTGAAGACTTGTTGAGCATATTGGGCAAGTTCTTGAGAGGACTTGTGGATATATTAGAGGTAAGTCTTTGAGAAGACTTGTGAGCAGAGTTGATTGATTGATTTGTTCAAACCTTGGGTTAAGGTTTGGGGCAGATCTAGCAGAGTTGATTTGTGATTGAGTCAAGCTTTGTGTTAAGGCTTGAGGATAGATTTGAGGACAAATTTTGGTGCTAGATGAGAAGATTGAGAAGATGTGTTTAGTGTAGACTAGAGATAGATATTGAGCAGATTTGTGCTAGACCGAAGGACTGTGTTTAGTGCATATCAGAGATAGAGATTGAGAAGATTTGTGCTAGACCAAAGGACCATGTTTAGTGCATATTTGAGATAGAGCTGAGAGCAAGCTTTGGAGGTGACAGAGTATAGAGGACAATAGTCTCCAATGGATAGAGGTCCATTAGCCAGGGTAGTGAAGACAGGTCTTCTGAGTGAGGGCAGGAGTCTTCAGTGGATAGAGATCCATAAGCCAGTGCAGTGGAGGCAATAGTTCTTCTAGAAGATCACCAACTAGAGCAGAGGAGAAGGAGTTCTCCTATGGATAGAGATCCACGAACTTGATTAGGGGATTGGTGTCTCCTTTGGACAGAGGTCCATAAACATTGTAATAGGGAAAGGATTCCCAAGAGAATTTATTTGAGAAAATTTTATAAGGAATATTTTCTCTATGGAGTAGCCCACATTGGGTGAACCACGTTAAATCATGTCTCTCATGTGTGTGATGCTTTGTGTGATGTTTACTGCTTTAATATTGTTGATGTTATCATATGGATTGAAAAGAAAAAGTTTTATCTTATATTGTTCACCCCCCTCTCAGTATAAGCACATGTTCTTCATTCTCTATCTCTTTAAGGTCATGGTTGCTTAGATAGAACCCACTAAGAATATACTATGTGTTTTGAAAACAATGGCCTTGCATGCTCATGATGAAAGGTCTTTAGAGAAATTGTATCTTGAATAATAAGCACTATCCTTAGACATAACATATATCTATCATGGTGGATAATGGAAATTTTTAAATATTTTTGGCATGGAATGCTCTAGGTTATTCCCTTTATGGTTTTTTAAACTTCAACACATGGCTTCCATTCAAATCTTGTAAATGGAATAAACTACAATGTTTAATAAATTCTATGGGATCTTTGGCTAGCATATGGATATCAAGGTCACTTCCTATTAGAGGTTTGGTGTTCAAATCCCTCTTATGATAACTTGGATGCACCCTTTATGTGTCTATTTTGTGATTGACATAGATTATATGATGGTTGATATGGAACTAAAGTGGCCAAAATTATCATTATTTTATTATATGTAAGGAGTTTTGACAAATCACAAATCAATATCTATAAATAAAATATTCATATTTTTTATAATAAATAAATAGGTGGATAATTTTCATTCACAAATATTGTGACATGTGACAATGCATAACTAATCATAAGTATTTTTAATTTTTTTTAATTTTAAGTTTTTGGAAATATTTTATTATTTGAGGGGAAAACATTTGGATTTATCTTTTTCACACACTAATAATTTTATCCCTTCCTTTAAACCACATAATTATTTAAACTCTTTATAGTGGTGGTAGTATTTTTGTTTAGTTCTACCTATATGAGAACAAATTTTGATAAGAACCAAATGGATTAGTTATTGTTTTAGCACCCACTATTGATGGGTAGAATTACCCCTCATCTATGATAAATATGAAGGCCATTCACATAGTTAGCAATTATGTAGGTATGTTAATGAACTATAGGTATAAAATAATTTTAATTCAAATAAGGATCACTTCCAATCTAAGAAAGAGGAAGCACATGACATGATTGCATTGTGCATAAAATAATCTAGATAACTATATTGCTTGTAATTATGATCTTAAGGTAGATCTATGAGATGTATAGGGTTTGAATATCAAAGGTAGAGTTTCTTCTTAACCTTCATAGAATTGTTATTCAGTTAGGTGATAGTCTATGTAAGTTAGATATTTGTCTCTTTTTGGTAGGATGAGTAAGATTTGAAGAGCGACTATCAAATTTTGCAGAGAAAATTTTTTCAGCAAGGGTTTGAAAAATACTACCAAAAATTATAGTGTGATGGCTAGGGTTTAAAGAGTGGCTACCAAAAATTTTAGTGTGACAACCAAAAACTATAGATCTATCAATTTAAATCTATAGTGTGTTGACCAAAAACTATAGATTAGTGAATATCTAGGGTTTGAGTCTATGTCAGAAGAAGCTTTTTGTTTATGTTATCTATAAGTGGTAAACAATATTAGTACTATTAGATATTTTTTAGTGAGGATAAAGTTTTTGGAGCCAACACATAGCAACAAGATAAGATGTTTGTAGGGAGGCCATGGACCCAATTACGTTGTAGTTGACTACTCAAAAAATGATAAGCTAAGGTGTAGGGAATGAATTAGATGATGAAATATGGGAAACAATGAGAAGTAAGAAGTTTCAAATATAAAATCAATCATGGACAATGAATTTCTAAGAGCAAAATAGGTCATTCATGCATAATCGACCAACTCCCAAAATGATAGAAGCAAGGAAGAAAGATATGGAAATCCATTTCAATGATGATATAATGGATAGTTGGTTGGAGAGAATTAAAATAATCATAATTAGAAAGTGTATAGGCCCTTGGATGGGATTATTAACTATTAAAAAATGAGAAATGGAGAATTGGGAAGTCAAAAGGCATGTAGAATTTACTGTACTCCCTAGTAGATTCTTCCAAGCCACCTTTATTACCATGGAAGACATGAAATATGTCCTTAGTATAGCATGGTTCAAGGGAAATGCAAGGATCCATATTAGATGATGGTTTATAGAATTTGATCTGAACAAAGAAAAAGTAGGTATTATCCTTGTTTGGGTCAAACTCTATGGATTACCTATCAAATATTAGATCTTAGGAGCATTAAGGTAAATTAGAAACTCCATGGGAGGATTCATCGATTATGAACCCACCATGTATCAATGCTTCAAAGTGGTTTGTGTGAGGATATGTTTTAGGTTAGACATAAGCAACCTACTCCCCCAAATTCTCACCCAAAAGTCAAAGGCAAGCATACCCTTCCTAGAGGTAGATTATGAAAACCTTCCTTTTCATTATAGAAACTATTTTGAGGTAGGTCAACTAGCATTTCACTATAATAAATTGGAATATTATATGCAAAATATCAAAAATAATACCCAAGAGTGAGAGAGTAGACCAATAAAGCACCTTCCAAGTGGGTGATCAAAGAAAAGAATAGTCAATCCTCAACATTTTACAAGAAAGGAAAGTATAAAAAATAATAAAAACTAGCCAAAATGAAGATAAAAGAATAACAGACAATAAGAGATATTCAATTAGAAAAGGAGAAGATACCAATTTTAGTAATGGAGGAAGATATAAATTATAGGTAAAGCCAACTATAACTCAAGCCTAAAATAAAATAATAACAAAAGAGAAATATATTTCAATTGATGGGAAGAAAGACCTAAGAGTGAAAATTATCCACCAAATTAAATAATTAAAAAGATTTAATATGGAGCAAAACACATGAATCACTTTGGCAGGAAATTTATAAGAGGAGGTAGATTTTTTCCAAGAATATCAACAAGAAGTAGAGTTGGAATACCAAGGTAAATATAAAGTGTTAGAAGATAAAATGATAAATATTGAACTTGAGATGTCATCAATCAAAATATCTGGATGAAAGATCAAGCTAGACTTGGGCAAGAAAAATCTTCCAATAGGTAGACCATCCAAAGCCAACAAACTATAAAGGAGATAGAGAAAGAAGTGACTAATGGAACACACATAACAATATTGCCAAGTGATGGTATTGTCACACCCCATCCTAAAAAATAAATATGATCTCCTAGAACATCAAGGGACTAAGTAACCCTACAAAAAAAATACTAATCAGGTATTTCATTCAATATACAAAATCAAACCTTTTATTATTACAGGAAAAAAAGTAAAGTAGGAAAAAAAGAGAGAATAATGAGAGGATTACAATAGAACCACCAGTGGATCATGGTATAAAAACAAGGGGCCTCTACAGGATTACTCATATCTTGGGTAGATAAATACATATAGGTGGAAAAAATTGAAAAATTCAAAGACCAAAAGATAGTGAAAATTATTAAGGGATGGAAATGCTCAATTAATAATTTATATGCTAAAAATTAGTATACAAGCAAAAGGAAATTATGGAAGGATCTAAAAACAAAAGAAAAAGTATGGAAAGATAGAATATGGATTTTAGAGGTATTATTAAGTTGGTTCAAGTGAGTTACACAATTGTGGATAGACCTGTAATTGCTAAGTTGATAAGAAGGGAGTACAAATCAACTCTGATTTGAATTGTAAATGAAATAGAGTAAAAATGCTAAGTTTTGGGAATGTAGGGGAAAGCATTGTAAAAGTAAATATGTCCCTTTCAAAACCTAATCTTTACCCAATCAAAAAAATTGTGATCTAAAGGAACTTCTAGATACCTTCAATGGATTATTTGATAAAGAAGATTCCATACAAATCAATCTCCTAGAAGTCAAGCTCACTTCCTTAAGGACAACTGGTTTTAAAATATTGAATGATGTGATTGATTCTAAGGTTCTAATTAACTCTTAAATTCTATATTTTCTTGACGGTTTTGTATAGAATGTGCTCTAGAAATTTTTTGATCGACTAATATCCAAGTGGGCCAGAAATCGCCTTTAGGAAGTTCATCCCATTGTTTCACAAGAATTTCATTGGAATCATCCTCCCTATTTTTATTTTTATTTTAAGTTTGCTGACTCTAAAGATCCCCTCACTTTTTTCTAAGAAAAAGAGTGTCCTAATCGAATATGGTTTGTTCAAAAAATACAAGTCTCTAATCTAGAATCAATCTTGGGAGCTATTTCCTTTTCCTAAGGGTAAGAACATGGTTGGATATAACTACATCTACAAGACATGATTATATGCATGTGGTCATACTGAGAAGCATAATCCACACCTTACTTCTATGGAATTATCTCATTGGGAGAAGTTGATTACTTAGATATGTTTTCCCAATTATTCATATGGATTCTTTCTAAATGGTTATTTTTATTGATCATTCCTATAGATGGGAAGTTCAAATATAATGTGTGAAGATTACTTTTAGTCATGGAGAGTCTTAGGATTATATTTATGTACAAAAAAAACTTGATTTTACATTGTATGGGTCTATTCCTCTAGTTTAACAACTTAATAAGTCCTCATATGTGCTTAAGAATGAAATTTATGCTTAATATGAAAACAATTATTTCTTCTTTCTTAGCCATGGTTTTCAATAGTGTGAGGTAGAGCACAATGTTTACATCTAGCACCATGATGAAAAAAATCTTATTATTGTTTTAGATGTTGATATCCTTTTTATCATAAGAACCTCATTATCCTTGATCTAGGAGATGAAAAATGGGTTCAAAATACCTTTGATATGATATATTTGGGTCTTCTTCATAATTTCTAGGACTTTAGATTGATGTTACTCTCCATGGTTAGTATCTCATAACCTAGGTTTTGCAAGATCCTTTGAAAGTATTTAGGAAAGAGGAGTATAAGCCCACTTATATTCCATTTTATTCAAAATTGAAGATTTAAGTGGACTATTCTACTCCTCGATTGATGCCACTTTGTATTGGTATCTTGTTGGGAATATTATATACCTCATGTATACTAGAATAGTCATTACCTTTTTATTCAACTATTACTCTTGGTATATGTAGGCACCTTGTGATGGTCATTGAACAACAACTAAACAAACCCTTTGGTGTTCTAGATATACCTACTATATGGAAATTCATTATTTTGTTATTTATCATCCTATTTCAAATGGATATTTAATGTAGATTGTGTAGGTGATCTTAACTAATAATTATCTACTATGGGCTTTGTGTCCTTTCTCGATTCTAGATTAGTCTCTTAATGCTGTCAACAATATTCCACCATATTTTAATCTTTTGTATGAGATACGAATTATTCCAATAATAAGGTCATCAAATACCATCAAAAGATGTTAATTATTATTGATCAATTTGTCCTTCAATAGTTTTATGGTAGTCCTCATTGGTATAATTAAATATTCAAGCCTGTTTACAATTGTATTTTCCATTAGTAGATAATTCACATTGAGATATGGTATTTGTTTCATGCTTATGGGATGTCCAATATAGTTTATATACATTTAATGGAGAATTCTATAAATATCATAACTAAGTTTATGTCAAATGTGACCTTTGTACTATTACAATACCATATTGGTATAGGAGAGTGTCCCTTAATAGTAGGTGAATGATAAGGGTCTCTCTCCATGTTCTCAATTTATCTTAAGGGGGAAATATTTAAGTAAGTGGTGTAAATCCTCAGTTTAGGCCATGTCTATCCTAGTATCGTATCTTTTTTGTATTGGAATATGGTACCATGAGTACTTATAGGTGATTTTATTGCATTATTTTGTTATTACCCACTAGGTATATTCTTTAACCTTACCCTTGTGTAACTTGTATTATAGATATATATGCTCCATATTATCCTTGTTGAATTTGTAATATGATTCATTGCCAAAAGCTAACATTGTATAATGTATTGGATAAGCCTAAGGACATATGCTTGTACAATGTATTAATATTTCATAATATTTTATTATATAAGCCTAATTGGACATGGTTAACCTTGTTATGGTTAAACCTTATTTAATATTTATAATTAACTTAAAGCCCACTTTTTCTACTAGCTTAGGTTAAACTTTATGATGTAATTTATGGTTTTGGTATTTCTATAAATACACCCATCACGCTCCTCATTTTTCATTAGAGTATTATGGAATAATATCTATGGATAATAATTGTTTGTGGTGCCTAGAGGTTCCCATCATATCTATCTCTTTATTTACTCCTTTTATAGTTTCTACATAAGAGTTGAATGGATGATTTTATACTATTAATTTTTGAATAATACTATGAATTCCAATATGGTATCAAGGTAAGTATGGATCTATCTCACCTTATCATGAAGAAATGTTGTTCAGAGCCTCCAATTCTTCTTTAGAGCCCTAGGATATTTTTTCTTAAAAACCTCATAAGCCTTATTTCTATAAGAAGCAAAAAAGAAATGTATCCTCATATTTTATTCATCTCTTCAAGATATTTGAGGATTACTCATTTTATTCTTTCAAAAAATGGGCTCGAGATATCACCCAATTATTATTGATTCAAATGGATGTAACAAGTAAGAAATTTTAAATTCAAACTTGACTTTCCCATGTGTCACCTATGTATTTACTCAAATAATATTGGGTGCATGCAATACCTCTTCAAGGAGAGGGAACATACTCATTTTAATCTATATGAGCATGTAATAGGTTACTTTGGTGAGAATTTGTAGCACCCTAAAATTGGCGCAGTAAAATTACAATAATTACATTCACCTTAGTAAATAATTTAAAATTCAAATTTAACCTCCCAAACCGCCTGTTAACCGTCGAGAAATCCGTTTCCCCCTTTTTCGTGCCATTTTTAGAAGTTGTTTTGACCGTTTGACGATATCGTCGCCGATCAGATGATATCGCCCCATATTTGACGATTTCGTCTGGACTAGGACGTCCAAACGATCTTGTCGCAAAACTGATTTTGCAAAGTTGGAATCTGTTCCAACAGGTCTCCAATCTGGGCAGAAGTGTGTCTGCGCCGTTGGGACCCTCCCCCGTTGGATATCTCCCAAATTGGGATGATCTCCAACCTCCTAACTACTCCCCTAAGCCTATTTAGTCTCTAGGATTTTCCCTTCCCAACCCTTGGCTAAAAATTATCTGCAAGTTAACTCCATTCACGTTAAAACATCCCTATTTTCCATTTGCACTGGTCCCATACCAATTTTATTGCAGGTACATCACTGTTTTTCAGCCGAAGCCAACACCTATCATCACTGAAGAACCTATTCAGATCGAAGGCGAACCTGTCAAATTCAAGGTGATTTCGTACTGATGCGAGATGATCTCGACTGCAGTCCATATTAAGGCAATCAGTGCCTGAAGTTTGCATTTCTCAACCTTTTCTCTATCATTTTATTTTGCAAATTAAATAGTCTATTCAGTGTTTTATGTCATTTTGCATTTGGAGTTCACCCATTTCTATTAAGTGCATAATTAAATCCTAATTATCATCTAATTAGCACGATTCATTTCTATCTCTGTGTTTAAGTTCCAGTTTGATAACATTGCTGCCATTTTATATCATTTCCCTCTGTTAGCACTGTAGCACTTTTTGTATTTTGCATCTGTTTTCAATTTTGTAGGTCTCTGACGAATTCGTCAGATCTCAGACGATCTTGTCTGATTGTAGACGATTCTGTCGAATCTCAGACAATCCAGACTGCTTCAACATCAGAATATTCTTCAGACATCGGGATCAAGTATTCCTCATTTGTATTCTGTAATCTCTCTATTTTTTTGTCTTTAAATCTATTTTTTGTATTCATTGAACTTGCATTTTCATATAGATTAATTTAGATACATTCGGCCAAACCTAGGATATGAATGCTTAAGGTTAAAAACGAACATATTTAAACACATTCCAAAACCTAGGCGTGGAAACTGCCATCAAATTTTTCCTGGTGAACCCACCATCCATCAAAAAATCATCAAAATACACCTCCCTTGAGAGGCGGGACCTTCGCAAAGTCCTCTCAGTTCGAGGTACCGCGACATCCTTTTCCCATCCTCCTTTCGGACATGGATCCAATAGCCTAAAGGTAGGGATGTGAAAAATTTGGAGCGATACATTTTGGTGAACCCGACGTGAATGCATCATAACCTTTTGAAAAACAAAAACAAAAAAAACAAAAACATCTATAGAACAACTAAAACATAGATGCATTTTAAAACATTCAAGTTTGAAAACATGTTTAGATGGTAGCTCCTAAGAAAAGGTTAGCGGTTACTATAAACGTAGAAAATCAATTGGCAGCTATAGAAGTTAATTTTGTCCTTAGTGTGCCTGAAACAAGTAGAAATCAATTCCTATGGAATGAACTTGATAGAAGACTTAGTCTCATCTCATCTAGGTCCACACAACTTAAGCAAATCAAGAGGCTAGTCCTAGATAGAATCCTGGATCCTCACCAACTAGTTTTTTATCATGAACTTCAGAGAGCCTGCCATAGATGGTTAGCTTATAGGAAAGCTCTTGTATCTTCAAAATTTTTAACTCTCGAGGAATATCTTAACGACACAACTGTGGTACACCCATTTCTAGTTCATGTAGATTCCCTAGAAACTGATCTTATGATTAGAAGAAGATGGAACAAAATTCCTAGAGCTATGTTGTATCACGAATATTGTCGTGAGAATTATTATTATAAACCAGAATCTGAAATACATGGTATCTCTACAGCTCTTTTCATCAAATTTTTAAAAGAAAACTTTCAATTTGAAGAAGAACACTTCATGACTCCTGAACAACTCGAACCTATTAATGATATTCATAAATTGTTTATAGAAAACTAGATTATTATTTCAGTATTATTTCTTGCATTTATTGTGTTATTTGCTATCTTTATTATATTGTTTCAAAAAAAAAAAAAAAACAAAGAAAAACTAAAAAACTAAAAAAATAAAAAACTTAGCAAAAACTTAAACATTTCATTTTCAAATATTGTAGTAGGTATATAGTAAATATATACCTCTTAATTTGTTGCATATATATATATATATATATATATATATATATATATATATATATATATATATATATATATATATATATATTTTATATATTTGCTGAAATCAAAACTTAGCACCATGCCTAAACTTAGGAATGGTAAAGAAAATTTAGGAGAAGGAGAAGATTGGTTACAAGATACAACTAAAGACCCAAATGTCCTTCTTGGAGATTCAAATTCGGAAGGAGAAACCCTAGGTCAATCAGATGAAGACTTAGGTGAAGATAAGGAACAAGAAGGAAGTGTTAAAGAGGATGGATCCTCATCCCCTAGAGTAGCTCCAAATGGAACTATTGTCTTTGAAAATGCAGAGCATTTCAAGAAATTTCTCATGGATAACATTGATGACCTTAATGTGGCAATTCGCCTTGATAAATGGAAAATTAGTAACACTCAAGCATCCATGGAATATATGTGCAATATGCGCACTAATCCCTTGTCTTTCATTGATCAAGAAAGTGACAAGGCTGGGCCATCCAATACGGATATGGTCACTATGGCTCAAAACATGTCAAAACAACAGGTTACCCAACCTCCTAAGGATCCTGTTATTCAACCTAAAATCACTCCCATACAAAAGAAACCTTCCTTCACTGCTTTATTCCGCCAAACTATTGAGCAATATGCTTCAAGTAAACAAAAACCTAAAACAAAGCCAAATATAAACTTTCAACAATCCGAAATACAACATAATCTAGCTTCAAAATTCCTCCATAATACTTTTCCTACCAATACTTTACACAATAGTAACATGGCATCTAATCTTCATGTTCCTCCATCATATGACCATAACACTCATGTCAATGCCCTACCAAACCAATATGGGGGGCAAACTAGTAATCTGGAAACCATGGTGAAACAATTAGCTTCACGTATGGACCAAATAGATCCCTATCATCCCTCGTATAATTATCGAGAGATCTGTAGTCAACCTTTGGACCCCATAGTTGTAGCTCAACCATACCCTAAGCATTTTCCCATGCCCGTCCTACCTATATATAAAGGAACCGAAGATCCCATAGAGCATCTTCGCATGTTTAGGATAGCATGTCACGACATATCGCATGACGACTTGCTATTACTAAAAATGTTCCCCAAAAGTTTAGGTGGAATGGCATTAGAGTGGTACTATCAATTGCCCACTCATTCTTTGAGAAACTTCAAAGAAATAGCGGAATCATTTGTCCATCAATTTAGTGCCTACATCAAGAGGCATGTAACTATTAAAGACCTATATAATTTAAAACAAGACAAGGATGAATGCTTTGTCGATTTCTTAGCTAGATGGAGGCAATTGACAGGAAAACTGCACTTTGTGCTACCTTATAGGGAAATGTTGGACATTTTCATCAATAATTTACAAGAACAGATATCTTATGAGCTATCGACTGCTACTTTAACTACCTTCGATCAAGCTATAGATTTAGCTCGAAGAGTAGAAGATGACCTCATTAGGAGAGGCCAACTTAGGAAGAAGTATGATGAGAAAACATCCAAAAATCAATATAAAAACAAACAAGTTGTCGATGACGGAGTCACTGACAGCAGAAACGTTGCTAATATCAATGCAATGAAGACAATAGAAAAATTCATATTGAAACCTCTTGACAAGCCTCCTCGAGAATTCACTAGATTAAACCAACCCTTATCAACTATTTTACCTCAATTACTCGAAAGAGGTTTGATCCAATTACCAGCTATCCAGGAACCTGACCCAACTATACCCGGATATAGAGCTGACTTGCATTGTGATTTCCATAGAGGACCTGGACATTCTACCAATGCTTGTAAAAGATTAAAACATAAAATACAAGATTTGATTGACAATAATGAAATGGAAGTGCAAGCCTTCCAACCTAAACAAAAACCTCCCAATAATACTCAAAAGACCATTCCCCAAACCCAAAATCAAAATGCCAATCAAACTCTAGACATATTTCAACACCCTTTACCAAGACATGGTAAAGAGGTAGCCAATCAAATCAAACATCATAATGTTCCCCCTCCTACCCGATATGTAGGAACCATTAGTGGACAATTACCTATTCAGGATCCTCAAATATTTGACACGACCTTATCCCTGGTTATGACCAGGCCCTTACATAATTTTCAAACTTCTGATTCTAGTGATATAGAATCAAATAGTGAAAGTGAACTAGACATTACTTCAAACAAATCGAATAGTTCTAAAAATGAATCAGATCCTATTCAACCCGTCACAGATGCTATGGTTCCAGAAGAACCATTTACTAGAAGAGTCACTACTCGACCTTCTTCCAATATATTCCTTTCTAATGAAGAAGCCATTAATGCTCAACCGAGACCAATTCAACGTCTTCACTATAACATTGTAGGTACCATTGGAGTCGTTACTTGACAACAAGCTCAAAAATCTCAACAAGAACCAAATTAGAACGATGGATCAGCTCCATTCATTTTGAAAAATCCCAATAAAGGGAATCAGTTAATTATGATGAAAAGCGAGAACGTGTTAATTATTATATTAGCCGAACCTTCATCAGTTATGAAACCCGCTACACAGCATTGGAAAAACTGTCTAGCAGTCGTGTTTGCTACGCAAAAATTATGACATTATATGCTTAGTCAAAAAACTTATTTCATTGCTAAATATGATCCCTTAAGGTATCTCATGAGTCGACCTTATTTATCGGGTCACACAGCCAAGTGGGTTCTTGCTCTAAGCGAGTTCGATCTCACATTCATAGGACAAAAGTCTGTTAAGGGTCAAATCATAGCAGATCAATTAGCTGCTGCACCCTTAGAGTCTACCCATCCCCTCATCATCGAGTTTCCAGATGAATGCCTTCAATTAGAGGCAGACCATCCCGAACAATGGTCCTTATACTTTGATGGAGCCCGATGCATGAGTGGGGCTAGTGCGGGTATTATTTTAATATCTCCACAAAAACATCTTATTCCTCTGTCCTTCAAATTGACATTTGCTTGCACCAACAATACTGCTAAGTATGAAGCTCTAATCCTTGGATTACGAGCTGCCCTAGCGCTAAAAATTAAACACCTTTTAGTTTTTGGTGATTCCCAACTGGTTATAAACCAAATTAATGAAGTTTATCAAACTCGAGATGATAAATTGCACCCATATAAGGCCTATGTTTTACAATTAATGTCTTTATTTGATCAAGTCACCTTGGAAGCTATTCCTCGAACTAGCAACCATGCAGCTGATGCTATGGTCGCAGCTGCATCTCTCTTGCCCTTGGAGTTAGATGACGAATATGCCACTATCATTATTCGTCGACTCTAGGAACCCACCTCAAATAAGTCATAATTAGAGCCTTTGGATGTTTTTCTAATCAATGAAACTACTCCCGAGCCTTGGTATACAGACATATTTGATTTTCTTCAAAATGAGACTTTCCCTGCCAATTCTAATAGAAACCAGCGTCGGTTATTACGTCGACGAGCAAGTCGATTTGTAATAATTGGCAATACTTTATATAGGAGATCTTTTGAAGGTATCCTATTAAGATGTTTAAACTTAGAAGAGTCTAAACCAGCCTTGAGTGAAGCCCACGATGGATCTTGTGAAGGACACTTTAGTGGTAGTGTTATTGCTAAAAAGCTCCTTCGGATAGGATACTTTTGGCCTACCATGGAAACGGATGCACATGAGTATGTGCGCCATTGCGACAAGTGTCAAAAACATGTTGACCTTGTCCATGCGCCTGCACAAGAGCTATAGGCTATTTCATCTCCATGGCCCTTTTCTAAATGGGGCTTGGATATTATTGGCAAAATCAATCCTGTGTCATATGATGGACACAAGTTCATCATAACCGCCACTGAGTATTTCACGAAGTCGGTCGAAGCTATGCCTTTAGCTTCCTGAACTGGCACACAAGTTTCTAAATTTATTTTTAATCAAATCATTTGCAGGTTCGAAATCCCTGCCAATATCATCTCTAACAATGGAACTTGTTTCAAAAATAAAGATGTTAAAAAATTATGTCAAAAATATAAGATTCAACATCGCTAGTCCACTCCCTATTATCCTCAGGGTAATGGTCAAGCAGAAGCATCTAACAAAACCTTAATCAAAATTCTCAAAATATTGGTCAATAAAACTGGCCATGACTGGCACATTCAATTATATCCAGCCTTGTGGGCCTATCGAACTAGTGTTCGAATCCCCACTGGAACTTCACCATTTTTTTTGGTGTATGGTGTTGAAGCAGTTTTTCCATTTGAATTGGAAGTTCCTTCATTGGCTCTGCTACTCAAGATACCGAAGTAGGAGATGAATATTGTGCTGGCAGATTCAGTCAGCTGGAACTCCTAGATGAAAAATGCATCAATGCTTTGGAGCATCTCCGTGCTTACCAAAACAAGCTTAAAAGATCATATGCTAAAAAAGTTCGTCACAGATCCTTTGAGATCGGCGACCTTGTTTTAAAAGAAAATAAAAAAAATACAAATGCAACTAAGGACCTTAAAGGTAAATTCGATCCCAATTGGCTTGGACCATACATTATTACTGCTAAATTTGAATCAGGAGCATACAAATTATCTACCTTAGATGGTAAAGAACTTAAAGAACCCATGAATATTTTGCATCTTAAACGTTACTATGCATAAATTTGGTCATTCTTCATCCTTGTATATATTTGTTTTCAAATTTTTTTATATATTTCTTTCAAATTTATAAAAATCCAAAAACATCAAAAATATTCATAATCATCCAAAATCTTCAAAACTATCTATTGCATTTATTTAAGGCACTTGTTAAATTTTTTCTGCTCAAAATAAAAAATAAAACCAAAAATCAAAATAATGATAAAAATATAATAACAGCTATATGCTTGACTCTTTTGGAAACCAAATAAAATAAAGAAGAAAGAGAGAGTCCACATCCTCAAAAATTTTCTCAAAAGTGTTCATATATATTTTCTTACAATTATCGCAGTTATATGTTTTAAATTATTTTTGGATAAATTAGCATTTATGTGGCATCCCTCACTTGCACACTCACAACAATAAATATCTTGATTTTATTTGGCATGATTACTAATCTCTCTTATATCAAAGTTCACAAAATTCACTTAAATAAAGTTTGAGCATGGAGAATTGATCTTGTTATTTACTTAAACCAAGCACATCTTTTCACAATAAAATGATTATATTTGTAATTTCCATGTTTTGCTACATAGTAGAACTGATTTCTTGAGCGAAAAGTTTCCCCTGCTATCCTATCATGCACATGGTCTAGAATCTTTGAGAATTGGCAAAAGGACAAGCTCACCCCTACCCAGAATAAAAATCCCTTGCTCTACATCTAATATGAGCAAGTATCCCTAGCAAAGAAAAAGAAAAGAAAAGTTCAAGAAAAATAAAAAAAAGAAAAGAAAAATGTTATTTCAACAATGTTCCAAGCATTATCAAGCAAAAGAAATACAAACAGAAAAATAAGCAAAGTTCAAAAGAAAGCAAGAAAGCAATAAAATCCCTTTCCCTACCCTTTGAAAAGAAGAGAAGGGTTGATGAGCTTGAATCCTCGGAATTCTCAATTATTCGAAAACCGTGAGGTAAGCCCCATAACAGGTGGTTTGTGCCCAACCTGCTTGGCCTTGGGTAACTCCTAGCATGGTGATATGTCTGTCACATTAGCGACCTTATTTTGTACAAACCTATGTCTTCTTATGGATTAGCTAGCTCTTGATAATCTGACCTACATAGTAGCCTAGTATGGTTATATGCATCTACATCATGGTTAATGAACACTTATTTGGTTTCTTCAAATCACTTGTATCATATTATCTTGCTCAAAACCGGTAAATGAACAATGCAATTGCACACACATTTGTATTTGAGAGATTTTGTGTATCATTATGATAAATCAAGATCGGAAATGAATTCACATATGCACATGGGATTCCTTATAAATCTAACTTTTGTCTTCAAAATAATTTGAAATATTATTTTTGCAACTTGTTTGGAATAAATCAAGTACAGTTGTTTACCATAAAGACAACTATATAATACAAAAATAAAAAATTTCTTTCAAAATCTACAATCAAAACATATATATCTGGTTGACTTTCGCGACGATGGTATAGTTTCAAAACCAAAATTGGAATTTTTATGCCTAGCGCAAGTCCTCCTTTTCATATTTTATGTTCATAAAAAATCAATCAGGCAATAAAACTATTTTTTGGATTTTTGCGATGATGGTATAAGTCTATACCTACATATTCGATGCCTAGCGCAAACCATTGTAACAATTTTATTCCCCATTTATTAAAAATCATGAAAACCATATGACTTAATTCATTATTTTACACAAATTATGCTTTTCAAAAGCAAACACATTTTCATTATTTCATGTCATTATGTCAACCTTTTGCAATGATGGTATAATTCCTAAAGAATTATCCAAAAAAAATTCATACTTAGGAAATTATGCCTAGCAAAAAATCATTTGAACATCATTTCATGCACAAACATTTTTTATGAAAATCTGAAAACAAACCATCATCATCATCATCATTTGCACCATTGCACCAAAGTCTTAAGACAGTTTCTTAAGCACTCTTTTACTTTTTAACAATATTTCTATAAATGGGACTAGCTTGACGACCGAGTGAGCAACGACTCCATGAAATGGTCTATAATAGCGACAATGTCCTTTGAAATTATTGTTAGAAGTCTCTTTTTATTTTTACATTTCATTACAACAAATCAATTTGTTACATCAGATTATTTCATTTAAAATATCACCGCATGACATTCAAATTATATCTCCAATGACATAATTACATCCAATCATCACATCAATCAAACATTAAAAGCCTCATAAACATACACAAGACACAAGTCATATGATCAAAAATACCTCATCTATATATGTCACAAATATATGTACATCATCAAAACTAGATTGGTATGCCACAATCTGTACCTCGGCATACTCAATCCTCTATCAACAAAAACAAATATAATACAAATACAGTGTCCAGCCCTCTAGCCTCGAGAGCCCCTCGAGCTCTCTACCTCATCTCCTCCCTCGCCTTGAGGTGGACGAGGTGGCCCCATCGTAGTCTATGTAGTCCTCGTCCTCGACCGGGACGTGGTCCTCGATGACCCAATCCTGATAGGATCTACGATGTTAGCTGGCAGGGGTAGTCTATCCGCCTCTGGCACTAGCTGGAAGTATAAAGTCTGGTAAAATGTCAGCTGGGTGATAGCCCGTGTCAACTCCCTAGAGCTTGCCCCTCCGCCCCGTGCCCTGAGGCGTGCAATCTCATCTCACAGCTGTGACACCTCAGCCCGGTGTTGTGCAGCCACATCCTGTAGCATCTGCACCTGAGCCTACAGACAATCTCTCTCTGCCCAGAGAGTAGCCATCTCACTACTCTCTCCTGTGTCCACACCCTTTCCCTTATCGGGTGATGGTGGCCTCTATGGAGATGGGGGTCTCGCCTCCATCCTCTCCCTCTCTCTCTGCCATAGCCGCTCCTGTGCCTATGGCCTCCTCGCCTCTCTCTCGTCGTGACCCTGGGCTACCTCCATCACCTCCTAGCACCGCCTCCCTATCCGACGCACAACCGCGTGGATCGAACCCTGTGCCCTCGTCATCCGAGGAGGGTGGATTCCTACGTACTAGGCATCATAGCCATCGGCTACTCCTACGTTGTCCCCATCCACTGGCTGGATGGGGGCATCATCTATGTCCTAGATCCAGAACCTCTACATGTCTGGTGCCTCGCTAACTATAGTGTTATCCCAGATAGTCTGAGAAAACTCGTAATCTCTGAGGAATGGGATACCCTGCTGTAGATCGAACTGCCTCAAAACTCGGTCATACCTGTGGAGCTCCACCTATCCCCTCTCCATCCTCAGCCAGCAAACTTGCCTAATGCGAGCTAACTCATGTCCATCCTCTAGCCACCCTAGATGCTCCCTCCATGGCCTCCAGGTGATCTGGTCTGGGACTAAGTCATCTAGTAGCCTCCGGGACATCAACAGGTCGATCCATCGCTGTGCCCCTCTTTGAAGCCACCAATAGAAGACTCGAGGCCTCTCCCCATCAACCCCTGTCAGAGGAAGCCCTACCGGCCTCTGCACCATAATGTGCTCCCAGCACCAAACCTGTAGTAGTGATGTCATGACCAGACATCGATCGCCCTTGTACACGACCCCATATAGGATCCTGTACAATCGGCATAGAACAAAACTGCCCCATGAGAACCTGTACCCATGGTCCCGCATATCGTAGATCACATCTACGAGCATCCACGACACCCTACACCCACTCTGGTGGCATAGCAAAAGTCCACCAACTACTCCAGCTAGAACCCGTGTGAGTGTAGATGCCCCAGGCATCTGGCGTAGTGCCTCGATGTTCACTTCGCCCTTCTTCAGGGCAAAGCTCGGATCTCCGCACAGTCACATAATTACACGGCCCTGATTTGCCATAGGTGTAATGATCCGTCCTTGTATGGGGATTCTTAGAATCCTCCATACATCCTCCAAAGTGGGAGCCATCTCCCCTGTAGGTAGCCAAAAATATGAAGAGCCCGTATACCACCTCTCTGCTAGGGCCGTGAGTAGCCCCATGTCCGTAGAAACTTGTGGCATCTCTGCCACATGCAATAAGTCGGCCTGTGCTAGCTGATCCCGCTTTTCCTGTGTGAGAGCGACCAAGTCGTCTCTCAACCTGTCGTATTTCCACTCTCTACTCTTTAGTAATCCTCTCTACAAACATAAACAACAAAACAACAAACAATCATTAATCAATAATTCAAGTAAATCAATAATGCAAGTTAAAAATTTAATCTTGTGCAATTGATGATATCACCCACTATTGGACGATATCGTCCCAAATTTGAGCATAATCGTCTTCGATTTCGCAGTTTGAAATCGTCCCTAATTTGACGAAATCGTCCCCCTTTCGACGATTTCGCCCTCAGGCGAAATTGCCGAAATTGAGACGATTTCGTCAAAATCGGGATGATTTCAAACTGTGAAATCGAAGATGATTATGCTCAAATTTGGGATGATATCGTCCAAAAAGCATGTAAAATTAAATTAGAGCATTCTAGAACAGTCTGGACTCTTACCCGTAGACCGCACCGGACCTCTGTCGATCTGTGCGTCGTCTCCACCATTTTTGCTTCAGAGCTCCAAAAACCAGAAAATGAACAGTAAAAATGAATTAGGGTTTTACCCTATTTTTCTTAATTTTATTCAAAAATATTTTTTTGCTTTTTCGCGTTTTTACCTCAAACGTTCGATTTGGGTAAAAACACGGAGGGGGCACCATAGTAAGCTGTCGTATGATTCGACCAAGAATCGTCGCCTAAAAATGGGAATAATTTTTGCTTTCTTGTAGATCGAGAAGAACTCATCTTTAAAGCATTTTCTTCAAAAAATTCACTAAAGAGGGGGCAAAATGTAGCACCCTAAAATTGGCGCAGTAAAATTACAACAATTACATTCACCTTAGTAAATAATTTAAAATTCAAATTTAACCTCCCAAACCGCCCGTTAACCGTCGGGAAATCCGTTTCCCCATTTTCTGCGCCATTTTTAGAAGTTGTTTTGACCGTTTGACGATATCGTCGCCGATCAGATGATATCGCCCTAGATTTGACGATTTCGTCTGGACTAGGACGTCCAGACAATCTTGTCGCAAAACTGATTTTGCAAAGTTGGAATCTGTTCCAACGGGTCTCCAATCTGGGTAGAAACGTGTCTGCACCGTTGGGACCCTCCCCCCGTTGGAGATCTCCCAAATTGGGATGATCTCCAACCTCTTAACTACTCCCCTAAGCCTATTTAGTCTCTAGGATTTTCCCTTCCCAACCCCTGGCTAAAAATTATCTGCAAGTTAACTCCATTCATGTTAAAACATCCTTATTTTTCATTTGCACTGGTCCCATACCAATTTTATTGCAGGTACATCACTGTTTTAGATCCGGAGGCAACACCTATCGTCACCGATGAACCTGTTCAGATCGGAGGCGAACCTATCGAATTCGAGGCGATTTCATACTAATGCGAGACAATCTCGACTGCAGTCTGTATTAAGGCAATCAGTGCCTGAAGTTTGTGTTTCTCAAAATTTTCTCTGTCATTTTATTCTGCAAATTAAATAGTCTATTCAGTGTTTTATGTCATTTTGCATTTGGAGTTCACCCATTTCGATTAAGTGCATAATTAAATCCTAATTATCATCTAATTAGCATGATTCATTTATGTCTCTGTATTTAAGTTCCAGTTTGATAACATTGCTACCATTTTATATCATTTCCCTGTTAGCACTGTAGCACTTTTTGTATTTTGCATCTGTTTTCGGTTTTGCAGGTCTCTGACGAATTCGTCTGATCTCAGACGATCTTGTCTGATTGTAGATGATTCTGTCGAATCTCAGATGATCCAGACTGCTTCAACATCAAAATCTTCTTCAGACATCCGGATCAGGTATTCCTCATTTGTATTCTGTAATCTCTTTGTTTTTCTGTCTTTAAATCTATTTTCTATATTCATTGAACTTGCATTTTCATATAGATTAATCTAGATACATTCGGCCAAACCTAGGATATGAATGCTTAAGGTTAAAAATGAACACATTTAAACACATTCCAAAACCTAGGCGTGGAAACTGCCGTCAAATGTTTCCTGGTGAACCCACCATCCGTCGAAAAATACACCTCCCTTGAGAGGTGGGACCTTCGCAAAGTCCTCTTAGTCCGAGGTACCGCGACATCCTTTTCCCATCCTCCTTCTGGGCGTGGATCCAATAGACTGAAGGTAGGGATGCAAAAAATTTGGAGCGATACAGAATGACCCAAGTTCAAATTGCTATGATAATTGCTCCTCTTTTGACCTCATATCATGGATTGTGATGGAAATGGTGATAAATTAAAATGTTTGTCACTCTATTCTAGTTGGTGACACAATGTGGCAGCTGGTAACCTACCTTGAAGTTGGATGGTTGCATTCTCAATTCCTTACCTTACCCTTTGATGCAAAAATAGAAGTGTGCTTATTATATGAAAAGGTATCCTTATCAATCATAGTCATTTGCGGTAGTGGTATCATTAGTAGGATGTGATTAAAGGTGGTAAAGCATGTGTTTGAATCCCATGCCAAATGTTTTATTTGAATAATATGTTAGCCTTGGTTTCTATGACTTCACAGAGGCATAAACGAAAAGATCCTTCCCTTGTTTCCAAATATTGTGGTAACTAATTTTGTTATTGGCTCATATATGTAGCATGGATACCAAGGATTGAACCTTTATGGTGATACTTAGGCATTTGTTTTAAGGGTTATGATGGTAGGTTGATGTAACACACTTTTAGTGCCATACAATAATTTTTAGTGTATGTGTGTGTATATATATATCTTTGGCCAATCAGGTGAAGGCAAATGTCAATGTCTAGGAAAACTAGAGGAATTAAGGTGGTGAAAAGTTAAAGTCATTTTATTGGATTCAATTATTATTGGGAAGATTTGGTCATGCAACCTGTCGTCAGATTGGTTGTGGTGATGGTCTCATTTGGTCTTGAGATTGGATTATATAAGGTGCTATATGGAATAGTGTGTTTAAGTAGAGATTATTCTTTTGGTGACATTGTTTCAAATTTAAACTTGACTTTCCCATGTGTTGAAATACCATATCTATCTCTATATAGAGATGTGTTGGATTTCCTTGAAAGATGAGGGATTCTAAAGTTTTTAAAATAATTCAATGATTGCAACCCAAATTTGGCCAAATATTTAGCTCTTTTATAGAATCAAGGAGTGTTTTTAGCTAATGGTTTAGATTTTGTGATTAACACTCAACTTATTTTTTAGATTACTAGAGTGCCTATGGATGAGGATTATGTCAATAGAGAAAAAAACTCCCTGGTGAAGGAATTGGATCTATTTAGGCATAGAGTTGGCCGACTAGTTAAGTTCCATAATGGTCTATAGAGGTCTTCATTCCATACCCCTTGGGATAGGTTAATTCTAGCTATCATGGATTATTTCACCCCTAAATGGATTGAAGATGTCATTAGGAGTTTTCACCTAGCTTTAGTTAACCAATTTAGAGGTAAAAAGTTGATGAATATTCCTAGTTTTCTCTTCAAGGAGCTCTAAAGAATTGTGTTTAATGTGCAATAAGGTAAATGTTATTTCATTAGTCATCGGGATTTATTTAGATTAATATTCAATTTTATTTCTCAAAAGAAAAAATATTTTTGTTGTAGGAAATATTGGTGTTGGGTCAAGCTTATTTTGGGGTGGCATTCCCCGTAGAAATAAGTTGGTCCTAAGCCCTTTACCTAACATTAATTTGGTGTTTGGTCTGGTTAATCTGGACATTGAAAACATTATTATGGGTCACTTGCAATAGACCCCTTTAGGTGCTAATGCTGGTATGGTCAAGTTGGAAAATATTTTGATAATGCTTGTGATAGAAGAAATTAAGGGTACAAATCTTGATGGTGATGAGTCTAATTGTCATAAAGTTAGTGTGGCTCCTCA
Organism: Wollemia nobilis; assembly: GCA_028583015.1. NCBI lineage: Eukaryota > Viridiplantae > Streptophyta > Pinopsida > Araucariales > Araucariaceae > Wollemia > Wollemia nobilis. Next base: position 14,351,218 of record JAQPPZ010000071.1, on the reverse strand, counting down.
GGATGTTGTTGATAAATTTATCAACCACCCTTTGGAAGTCTTGGTTGGGCCCTCATTGATCCATGATTTACCTTCCTCAAAGTAAGAGAAGGTAAAATATAGAAAAAATGAGAATTTCTAAAGAAACCAAAATTAGATTTAAATGGAATGAGAAGATTAAACTGCCTGAAGACAAAGTAGAAGAAAAAAAAAAATATCTCATGTGACTTAGGACTCTAACATCTTAGTGGACCCTACATAAATTTTGAATATCCCTAAGACACCACTAGTTAATAGTAATTTTCAAGTGGAATCCAAAATATCTCCAAGCAAGTCATCTAACTCTTTGAAAGATTTGATGAGATCTCTCAAGAGATAGATGAAGATGATGGCTTTTTATGTAAATGTAATATCCTGGATACTAAATTAGGCTCAAGATCCAATTACTCCAAGGATGGAGGTAGATCTCTCTAAATATTCTTCTCAAGACTAATTTAGTTCTTTTATCCTTTGAGGTATTAGGTTACTCTTTCTTTTGTTATTTCTCTTCCTTGGCCTACTTGGGGATGTTGGTGTTTGTAATGTCAGCTTTGCTTCTGCTTGTCTCTTTCTAAGACCGATTTTTTTTTAATCCTTGTAAAATATTTGGGACCCTTTCAAAACCCCTTTTTTTTACCTAATAAAAAACGTTATTAGAGTGCTCCAATGAATTAGAGCATGCTAATTGATAGGTCAATGTTATTGCTTTCTTTCCTAAGGTTAGAGCCTCTAATTTTTAATATTTTAGGGTCTTTAAGGATCTTATAGAGGACATTACTCCTGCATACAAAAGTGTTTTGAACCCTTAATTTTGCATCACATGATTTTTTGAGATGTACACCTTGGTGGAATTAGTTCATATATATGTTATAGTGTTAGGGATTGGATTGTGTAAGATGAATCACAAATCCCTAGTTACTTGCCTTAATGGAAAAAATTATAGTATTTGGTCAACTCAAATGATAAGCCTACTATGAAGCAAGAACTTGTGGTGTATCTTTCAAGAGGATAAAGCAATGGTTCTTGATGATGAAGCTCAAGGCCAAAATGTATAATAGGCACTAGGTTTATTTTCCTTGCTAATTTTATTATAGTTGTCTTTCCATATAAAATAAGATGATGACCCTATCAAGGTATGGTCAAAGTTGCATGAATATTTTGGAAAGGTTAATACTACTAAATTAAGTCACTTTGAATTAGAGCTTTCTTCTCTTAAGCTAGATAAATTTTATAGCATTTATGACTATATTGTGAGATTTAAGGATTTGAGGATAGATATTGCATCTTTTGAAGGTAAAAAGAAAGATGATGCATAATCCATTAAAATTATCCTTGCTAATATCTTCCCTTCCTTTTAGATATTGAATCTAATAGCTCACACAATTTCTATGTTCTTTAAATCCTAAAAACTCTTACACTTGATAAAATTTTCTCTCTTTTAGTGCAATTTTAGGTTTCAATACAAAATTGTAGTGGTGGAACTCCTTACACATAGGATCATGTAAAGGAATTTAAATCTACGAATACTAAGACCTAGGGGTCCAAAATAAATTCTAAGTATTCAAATAAAATGAATATGCCTTGCAAATAATATAAAAGGAGGGATATCCTATAATGAATTTATTTCTAAAGTTATAGAATATTAAAGTGAAATTATTGAAGAAAGACAAACATATTTTACATGATGAGGGATATTCAAATGGATCTACCTCAACTACATAGACCCACTAGAGCATCCATTATTGTATGGAATATATAATTATAACTACTATCTTCTCTTCTTGGCCCTTTAGTTTATATTATGGGGGTGTTGAGTTTAAAATTTGATTCATGGCCAAGAGTCGACATTGTGTGATGTATTGGATAGGCCTAATGGGAATTCATTATACAATGCATTAATATTTTACAATATCTAATTATGTAATCCCAATGATATATGATTAAATTTTTATGGTTAAACCTTGTTTAATAATTGTAATTAACCTAAATCCCACTTGTTATGTCAACTTAATAAAACTTTATGATGTAGTTTAGGATTTTTTTATTGCTATAAATACCCCCATCACACTCCTCATTTATCATCAAAGTGTTGTGTAATATTATCTATGGATAGTTATTATTTATGGTTCATATGGTGCTCATCATATTTATGTCTTTCTTTTGTCCTTTTACACTCTTTGTATAATATTTGAGTGGATGGTTTGTTGTTCATTCCTAGAAAATATTGTGAATTTTGACAATCCTCCCATTTTATCATTGGTTAGAGTCAGATATTTATGTGTTATTGATATTATTTGGTATCTAAAGGAACCTTTCATATCTATGCTATACTTATGTGTGACCTAAGTTTGCTTCAGTAAGTAATGCATTGATTCTATTAGTTACTAAACAAATTGTAAAGTCCAACAAAAATGACTTCCTTCAATATTGGACAATTTAATTTGTGGCGATAGGTAAGGAAGTAGTAGCAATGTGAATGAGTTTATATATTTTTATATGTGTTAATGATTAGTGACATTATCTATAAATGGTTACATCAATCCTATTTAATTTTGTGAGAACTTGTATGACTCTTCATCTTGCTTGGGTATGTTAGTACAAGTATCCCATTAGACCTTGAACCTCCTAGTTAAGTTGTTTAAAGTTTAAATATTTGAATTTATGTGTGGATATATATTATTTCATGGTATTTTCATCTATGTTAAATGACTACTCAACTTATATGGTGTACTCTTGAGTTTATTATGTTGTAGTCATGATGCCTTAGAATTTAAATAGTTTTATGGATACCTAGAGTGTCTTGGATATACTTAAAGGATTGAGTCCTCTAGAAAATTCATTATTGGATTTATTTATTACCATGGATAACAACTCCAATTTACCATAATATTAACTTCAAAGTTTTTCTAGTATTCAATTTTATTTGGCATATTCACCTTAAGGGTACATTCCACTAACTTTATGTTCTATGAAATGGTTGTAATGATTGCTTCCAATTCCTATCAAGGGATAATGACTTCCAATATATTAATGGATACATTAGCTTATAGAGCATATGCACCAAGTTTTTAATCTTGAGATTTTTAAATTTAGAATAGTTTGGCTTACATCCTAAGTCACTTAATGAGACATAATTTCTACCTCATATATTGATTGTAAATTCTATATTTGTTGAAGTCATTTATAAACCTATGCCTTACCCTTTATTAGTTTCTAAAACATTTTAACTACATGTATGAAACAAGATGATGCACTTATTTTCTAGATAATTTTAGACATGATAAATGTATTAAGATGCATTGGAACCTTTTTTTTTTTGAGGTCCGATGTGTAGACCAATAGGTTCGACCAAACCCCATAAGGGGGCGAAGGTCCAAGGTTCAAATATCGGGCCTTGTTGAACTGAATGCTTGTCCCTTTTCTGGTGCTTTCAGTGGCGTAAAAAGTTTAAAATGATTGTGGCATGGTGGTTATAGGGGTGGACTGCGTGAAGATCTCTGTAGCAGATTTTGGTGTGGACTACATGAAGATATGTGTGGTGGATTTTAGGGAAAACAATGCAGAATACTGTGGTGGCCATAAAAAGTTAGACAACCTGCCCAGATTCATGGCGACTATCGATTCCGCCATGTAAATTAAAAAAAAAAATATGCATTGGAACCATCTAAACTAATGTGCTTTATTAAGTTGAAAAACATTAGTTTAATGTTATAGCAATCTATGACATATATGGAATATACTTATTTATTGGTCTAGTTATGAGTGGCATTCTCATCATATGCTTCAATTTATTTATGATGGAATAAAAGATCCTAAACATGTAATGCTATGTGAATTATTGTCCATATGAGAAAAATTATAAATATAATGACTGACAAATAGTAATGAAAATTTTAGAAAGGATCATACTAAGGAGTAATGAATAGGAGAAAGATGAACCAATAATGAAAATAATAATCCATGGCTTTATTGGTGGGTCTTTATAAACTCATATATTGTCCATATAGTAGTAGGAATACAACTTGGGTATGTTATTGATAGTAATAGAAGAATAATATTGATATTAAAAGACTCTAGTATTGAATGAAATATAAACACCATTACAATTTTCATTCATAGACACATAGAGATATACATTATATGATTCAATATTATTGGAATATTAATCTATATTGCAAGCATAAATATAGCTCATCATGTGAAAAAAATATAAGACACCTCTCTTGGTGTATGACCCTCATAACTACCATGTTAACTACCTATATAATAGATGCCTCAACCACATATTCATTAGGTTTATCAATTATACTTGTTCATTTCTTATAATTGTGAAACTTGACTATTCAATTTATAATTTGTTATAAGTTCCTCACCCTATAAATGATATAAGGAATAGGTATGATATACCAATAAATTCACGAAATAACATGGTTTGATGTCCCAATGATGATGCAACACCCCATGCATATTAGAAAATGACCACTCTAGGGATTTTCCCTTGTTAAAATTCACCATTTCCCGCATAATTATCCTTTATTTCACCACCTGCAATTAAGCATAAGCTATTGTTGAGAAGCAACACATCCCCACTGAAAAATGCATTCCAATCCTTAGAAAGCCCTAAACTTCCATTTTTGTAGCAGGGACCCTCTTGATAATTTTCAGGTTTTAAATCCAAATTTGTTTGCCTCCTTTTTAAAGTTGTGCTTTTTCTTGCATTCCAGCTGTGTTATCCAAGAATTCACTTTTTACATGCTAGAAAAATTCATGAACAAATAAAATCTCGCACCGGTACCGAGAAAAATCCAGAAAACAGTTGCATAAATTCATGAAAAATCAAACTTTCCATTTTTGGTAGTGTCGCGATATCGCGACACTTCCATTTTCGAAAATGTCGCGAAATCGCGATAGGTAAATCAAAAAGCAGCTAAGTCATTTTTGTGTAGCGAAATCACGACACTTTCCATTTTTGGAAGTGTCGCGATATCGTGACATTTCCATTTTTGGAAAGTGTCGCAAAATCGCTGCCGGCCGGAGGAGAGAGAAAGAAAACGTACGGAAGGGCACGATTTTGTGACATGTCACGAAATCGTGACATGTCGCATTTTCACGGTAGGAGAGAGAAAGTGGGCTGTAGAATGAAAATCGGCTAAGTCGCAAATGTGTCGCAAAATCACGGTCAACGCGGTCAACGCATGCAGCTACGGGAACTGTCGCGATATCGCGACGTGTTCTATTTTTGCGGGTTGTTGATGGAAAAACGCTTAAGTACAAAAGGTGCAGCGCGTCGCTAACATGTCTCAAAATCGCGACATGCTTGAAAAAGTTGTGCGACAGCTGGCAGGAGGCGCGATTTCGTGACATGTCACGAAATCGCAACATGTTGCGTTTTCACGGCCGACAGGGGAAGAAGCAGCGCAGCGCTGCAGGGACGTCGCGATTTCGCGACATGTCGCAAAATCGTGACATGTCGCATTTTCACGATAGGAGAGAGAAAGTCCTCAAAAGGCCAGAAGTGCATTCCAGCGGGAAACAGAAGGCATCCTGGGGTAGCGACACGTGTCAAAGCGTGAGGCAGACAAACAAAGGCCGACATGCAAGCTTTTTAGCTGATTTTAATCTGTTTTTAATGTTTAAATGCTTTAATTTAATGTTTATTAAAGAGCTAATTAATCTTTTGTCTTTCATGCAGGAATCCATCTGGCACTTACGGGACAACTGAAAAAGACCATAAAGTCAAAGTTAAAGTGCAGATTTGATCGAGGACTGCCATGCTAGAAGAGAAGACACCGGTGAACGCATTCAATGACAAATTTATGGTAGAATTAATAGCATGAAGACAATTTCAACTCAGGGATGGCTTTGCAGAGATCAAATTGATGGAGAAGTGGTGACTCATTCGGCTCACCAGCAAAATTAATGGAAGCATTTATTTGCAGCTGCGGATGAATGCAAGTGGCTTTAGATTTTATCTTCTCCATTTATGGCAGCTATCTCCACCTGATTTGTCAAAGGGTTAAGTTCTATCTGGACTTCGATTTTAAATGGATTTTTATTGTAAAACCCGGTACTAGGGTTTAGAAAGATAAGATTTGCAGTTAAAGAAGAAGATATTTCTAAAAATATCAGGGTCTGTCCTGAGTCTATAAATACTTCTTCTCAATGTAATTGCGAGAGGCGGAGACTTAGAAATAAAAGGCTTATAAGCAATTTCTTGCAAATCTTGTGAAATCCTTTGTTTCTGGACTTGGAGTTGATGTGCTTTAGCTTTTCTGTGATAGCATGGCCAGGAGCCTAATCTTTTGCAGAGTGTGATAAGTGTATCTTCTTTTGTTATCCGTTCCATTAAAGTTTGTTAGATATATGCTATAAATCTGAGTTATCAAGTTTAAATATGTTGTTAGGCTTCAGTTGTTCTCTTGTCTGCTAGGGGAAATTACAGATTTGAGGTTAAGTTTGTTCTAATTGCTCTGTCTCCACTGTGTGAGCTAGGCTGCTCGGTGAAAGATACCAGTTTTAACCAGCTGCCCTTGGATTTATAATTTTTTGCTAGATCCGTTTCACTTTGCCTTGTGCTCTTAGTTGAAAGTGATCTTAGACTGACTGAACACTTTCTTCTTTGATTTGTTCTATTGTGAATCTGATAGCATAGATAAGATTGATAGTTTAGGGTTTTATAGTTGAAGTTTGATAAACTTCTATTTTTGCCCTACCCTACCCTCTCTTTGTTTTCGGTGAAATGATCCATTTTTATTTTCTTTGTTTGTCTTTTATTTGAATCTGCTGACCCATGAGAGCTAGATCAAAGAATCAAGTTAAATATGATTGTAACGACTTCTGCAAATACTAAACAAAGTTCAAGAACCCCCTATAAGGTAACAGAGTAGTCCATATTGAAATCTATTCCAAAAGCGAAAAAGAGTGAATAGCCATTCGACCCAACTCTGTGACTCGCACCTTGGATAACCAGCTAGATCCTAAAGTGAGTGGGATCCGTCCCGTGGGTGTCTCCGGGGCTTCCTGCACATCCTTTCGCGGGGTGCGTATGAAAGTCGGACCAACAGCTATTAGCATTCCTAAATTGAGTACTATATACAAAAATCTAATATTTTCCTCCAACACCACCATTAGGACCCATAAAAATAGTGTTCATACACACCCTTTCATTATATCCCTCATAGAGAAGTCCTCCTTTCTAGCTATCTTATTATCCTTTTAAAAGTACTTTATGCATTTGACCATTATCATCAAGATATCCTTGAAATGTACCAAATCCTCTTAGTCTTACCTTCCTTCCCCCCACCTTCTTAAAAACTAATAATTGATAAATATTAACCTCTATAAAGGCTTTATAAGGTCCCCTATTCCTTTTTCTAACATATCCTCTTAGACCTCTTTTAGGGTTGTATTTGTAGTCATTTTATACTTCCCTCTATGGGATTCTACTAGTGGATTCTAATTATTATATTACTACTAATTGTTGGAAATACCGCTCTCATAAATGTATCTTATCAATCTTATTCCATAATTAATACCTAAAAAATTGTATGAAGTATCATTATATTCTTCCTTGTTGCATAATTTAAATCCATAAAATTATCTATAAGTTCATTTTTATGAGTCGTCCATTCTATCATTATAGCTTTATGAAAGTCATTATGTTCAAAGAATATTATTGTAGCTTTTATCTTGAATTCTTGTTGTTACCTTGTTCATACTTCAACCATACACATCCACATTGGTAGATATAATTGCATCGTATTTCTTCAAAAATATTTTATTTTTCAAGCCTCTCTAATTGGATCTTATCCTTCAAGTCACCCAAGATCCAACTATGAGATCTCCAATACATGCCAAGACAATTCCACTAATAATAAAATTATCTTGTGCATTCCAAACTAATTATGAAACATCCATTGAGGCAAGTAAATAGCCATATTCTATGGCTAATATATTTTGTAGCCTCATCCATATCTATACTTGCTATGTTTGTCACTTATCATCTCCATTAACCAAAGAGCTAACATATGCATCCCTTTAGTATGCGTTATCCATTCCATTCCTTCTATTTGGGAACATGCTTTATATGGAGTGATAAAACCATAAAATAACTCATTTATAGCTCATTAATTATTACATTTGGTTGTCATTATCCTTTGTTTATTTAAAACCTGAACCTATATTCACATCCTCCCCAAGAAGTTTGAAATATTAATTTTCTTTCAATATAATTTTTTTTATTAAATTGAAGGATATTTATAACAAGATTAATTATTGAATTTAAGAGTATTGATATTGTATGGGTATATGGGTGTGTGAATGGGCGAGGGTTAGGATTAGCCAAATGAGGATATAGTGTATATTTAAGTACATGTTGGAAGCACCTATGCATTGGTGCACCTAATACATAATGCATGCATCATTGATAGTAATAATTCAATGATTTGAATGACTAGTTTGAAGATATTTATATACAATTACCTTGTCCAGTATACCATAAAAAATCATAACTAAGCAATAACTATATTTGCTACATACCAAACCTAGTCATCGGCTAGATTCTCCAAGTGCATAAAATTTCATATTTATTAGCGTAGTTGTTTCATTAATTTATCATCTTTGCTTTTTTATTCATTGCGTAATCGCACCTTGCCTTCACGGCGGGATCTGCCCTCCTAGTGGCAATTGATTTTTATATTCGTATTCACAATTAGGAGCATCAGCTAGCTGGTTATTCGTGTTAATTCCTTACTGGTAAATTTATATATTTTTTCTACATAAACGGGAGATATCAGGGTGAGCAACAGAAAAAGGGTAGTATTACCCTTGCAAGTGGTATCAGATTCGGGCAATGAAATTAGCTGGCTTGGAAGTTACAGCAAACTTCGCAAAACTGCATTCGGCTGTTAGCACCAGAAGCAACCAACTCCTACACCATAGCATATTTGGGTCTTCCTACGATGATTCAGGCTGCACGATGAATTAGCGTCACAACGTCCACTTGAATCTGCCTTGTTTTTTTTTGCATTTCTCTGTATACAAGCGAACGTTCACTCCTGTGTTCGAACAAGGACATTCCTAGGTCATTACGTCCAAGTGGAGACATTTCATCTCAGAATTCACCCAAAAGTTGCATTCACCTGAAAGATGCATACACAGTCAAACAGAGATATTTCGTCTCAGAATTCGTAGCAGGATTCGTCTCTGTGTGCCATTCGTTCCAGCCAATCACAGGCAAGGAAATCAAATTGATTAACACTGCATTACAAAGGTACATTCATTATTTTTACGGGTGACGTCATTCGGAGCCTACATTTTTTTTTAGTCTGCACATATTATCCCACACAGGTTGTAGGGATTCCACTGGGGGGTTTATTAGCACGAAGCTGCATAGGCATTGTTGTGACTTTGGTCACACACAGCTACTTCTTGCACATGTAATGTCACCTAGTCTTGTCGTATAGTCGTGTCTTGTCATGTTTTTCGTCTATCATGTCATTTTCATGTTAGTTGTTTAGTCGTGTCATCGCTGTCCGCATTGTCAATCATATCGTTGTCCTCGTTGTCTGTCTGCGTTGTCGCTATCACCTGTGTCAGTTAGTTGTCACTGTCCTTGTTATTAGTTGTCTCATGGTTGCCTGTATCAGTTAGCGTTCGGTCGTCGCTATCGTTGTTAGTCCTGGTTGCCAGTATTCATTGTCGTTGTCAGTCCTCGTGCGCTATCGTTGTCAGTCCTTGTTGTCAGTCCTCACTGTTGCTATCAATCGGGTTCAGGTGAGTTACACTAAAATTCAAGAAGTCAAGGATTAGTGCCACATTAAAATCTGCGTCACAGTTGGAGCGATAGTTGAAGCGGAATCCAAACATATTTTTGCCGAATTCAACCAAATTTTTTAGAATTGGACGTTCAAGGATTAATAAGCAAGAAATTTTAAACAGTGCATGAGTAGAAGTTGGACCAAAGGACCTGACGGTCGACTATCAAGCTTGGAGACCCCCAATAAAAATGCAAGAAGACCTCATCGAAGCCCAGGTACAAAAAATTATCCTTCTCCTTTCAAAATTGGTAGTTATAATCCACATCATCCACTGGTAGACCCTATGGCTACTAACCCTCCCCCAAATCATGAAAAAATCACACAAGGAGACTCAAGTAACTCAGCCATTACCACGGATGAAACTCTTCGACTCTTACTAGATGGTATGCGCAAAATTAGTGTCAACCTAAAAGACCTAGTGAGCGCACAAAACTGACTTAATCCCAATACTAATCCCCAAAATCACTCCCATGCACAAAGGAATGAAGAAAATGATGACCAAGATGATGATTGGGAGCAACGAAGAGGCAATCTGAATAATTACAGGGATCGCTATCATAGACAGTGGTATAACCAATATCAGGAAAGGGATATGGGTTATCACCAACCAAGAGGCCCTAATAATTTTCCATGCATTGATCTGCCCACTTTTGAGGGTCATGATCCTCATGGTTGGATAGCCAAAATGGAAGGCATTCTCGACTTATACCAACTTAAGGATTTTGATAAAGTCCCTTTCGCTGCATCAAAATTAGGCACTAAGGCTTACCAATGGTTCGTATGGATTAAGCGAGAGAAAGGAGCTACTATTAATTGGAAAAAATTCACTACCTATTTTTTAGAAATATTTGATGAAGGAGCTACATCGTCATACACAGTAAGACTGTTATCTCTTAAACAAGAAGGATCGGTTAGTGAGTTCGTTTCGAAATTCATCAGTTTACTACCATATACATTAGACCTCAGTCTCGACACAGTGGTAGGAGCTTTTTGCAATGGATTGAAAGAAAATATTAGGGTGGAGGTGGACATTCAAAATCCAACCTCACTAAACGATTGTATAAGAATAGCCAAGCTGGCTGAGAAGAGAATTTAGTTGTATGCATGGCGTGAAACTTATAGTCGTACTTCGTATCGCAACAATTCCTTTCATAGAAATGATCAACCATCAAGATAATTTTGCTATAAATGTTGCACTCATCACCCCAGGGAACAAGCATGTGCCCAAAAACAAAACTTTCATATTGAATGCGATCAATATGAAGGAGAAGAGGAAGAAACTTACCACCAAGAAGAACCTATGCAAGAAGAACTACCAAGTACTCTAGAAGAGAAGGAAGAGGATACAATGGCGATCTTTGTGCATGCCCTCATGGGGTTAACCGCCCACCATACCATCAAGGTACCAGGATTTCTCTACCAAAAAAATGTGAATGTGCTAATTAATTTCGATAGTACCCACAATTTTATCGACATCAAAATAACAAAAGTTTTGAATTTATTCATTAACTCTTCCAACAAAGACAAATTCTAGGTTCTAGTGGCCAACGAGGTAAACACACAATGTGTTGGTTGAACATCTCAAGTTTCCATAAAAATGGGAAATTATACCTAGTTTGGATCCCTTTTTGTCATGAATTTAGGGAACTCTAATGTCATTTTGGGAGTTGAATGGTTGGAAACATTAGACACGGTTAGCTTCAATTTCAAAAAATTATTTGTGGAATGGAAGGAAAACAGACGAGTCATTCACTTACAAGGCATTACTACTCCTCCATCACAAATGGTGAGCTCTCATAGTATGGAGAAGATGTTAAAAAAGGGTGGATATGGATTTATAGCTCAAACTAATTGTTTGGAAACACAATCTCGAGCAACTTCGGATACTACTGCTCCAGATTTATGAGACATCGTAACAAATTATGAAGAGGTTTTCCAAGAACCTAAAGGATTACCACCTAAACGATCTCATGACCATGCCATCCATTTTATTCCAGGGAGTGTCCCACCTAACAATCGTCCTTACCTCTATCCTCAACCACAAAAGACAAAAATAGAACAGATCATTCAGGATCTACTAGATCATGGAGTCATTCATCATAGCACTAGCCCTTATTCTTCACTTGTAGTTCTGGCTCGATGAAAAGATAACTCTTGGCGTATGTGTCCTAATTTTCGTTCTCTCAATAAACTCACTATCAAGGACAAATTTCCTATCCCTGTCATAAATGACCTACTAGATGAGTTGCATGGTGCAAAAGTTTTTACAAAATTAGACCTTCGCTTAGGATTTCACCAAATCCGTGTCAGAGAAGAAGATATTCCCAAAACTGCTTTTCGTACTCATGAAGGTCATTACGAATTTTTGGTCATGCCTTTTGGTCTCACCAATGCACCATCCACATTTCAAAGTCTCATGAACCAAGTGTTTCGTCAACTCCTTTGTAAGTTTGTGTTAGTTTTTTTTTATGACATTCTCATATATAGCAAAACATGGAAGGACCATTTACATCATGTGGATAAAGCCCTTCACATTTTACACAGAGAAAAGTTATTTGTCAAACGTTCCAAATGCTCATTTGGTGTCCAAGAAGTCGAGTATCTTGGTCATATAGTTTCACACGAGGGCGTCAAAGTCGACCCCAATAAGATTAAGGCAATTCAAGAGTGGTCTTTACCTAAAACCATCAAGAAACTTCATGGTTTTTTGGGTCTCACGGGCTACTATCGCAAGTTTGTATGAAATTATGGTAAGATTGCAGCACCTCTCACAACACTTACAAAGAAGGATGCTTTTCGTTGGTCGGAAGAGGCCACTCAAGCCTTCGAAGCTCTTAAGAAGGCCATGTGTACAACTCCAGTTTTAGCAACTCCCAATTTTCACAAACCATTTATTATCGAATGTGATGCATCAGGAACAAGAATTGGGGCTATATTAATGCAAGACGATCATCCATTGGAATTTGAAAGTAAATAGCTATCGGGGAAAATTTTGGGAAGATCAACATACGAAAAAGAAATGTTGGCTATTCTTCATGCAGTAGAAAAATGGAGACACTACCTAATCAGTAGCCACTTCATTATAAAAAAAGATCATAGTAGTCTCAAAAAATTTCTTGAGCAAAGGTTTTCCTATCCGAAACAAAATAAGTGGTTGACTAAACTATTGGGTTATGATTTTGTTATCGAATACAAGAATGGGAAGGAAAATGTAGCTGCCGATGCACTATCCAAGAAATATGAAGATGAAGTAGTCATTAACGCTATTTCAGGTCCTTGTTCCCAATGGGTAAATCAATTACAAGATGAATGGTTGTCCAATAGCGAAACTGCTCAGATAATTCAAGAATTATCTATAGGGTCCTCTAAACACCCTTTGTTCTATTATGAAGATAAAATCCTCCGGAAGAAGAACCGCATTTACATTCCACACAACTTAGAACTCAAATCGAAGATCCTCGACGAATCGCACGCTTCTCCATCAGCGAGACATTCAAGATTTTTGAAAACATATTTAAGGATCAAACAATCATTTTGTTGGAAAGGATTAAAAGCCAAAGTCAAACAATGGGTAGCAGAATGCAAAGTTTGCCAGCGCAATAAAGGAGAAACAGTCAAATCACCAAGGTTGTTACAACCATTACCCATCCTTGAACGTCAGTGGGAACATATATCCATGGATTTTATTGAAGGTCTTCCAAAGTCAGAAGGCAGGACAATAATATTCGTAGTCATATATCGGTTATCCAAGTATGCTCACTTTCAAGCTTTACAACATCCATTTTCTGCAAGCAAGGTGGCAAAGGTATTTATGGATTCAATTTTTAAATTACATGGTATGCCAAAAAATATTGTAAGTGATAGAGATCCCATCTTCACTAGTAAATTTTGGCGAGAATTATTTTGACTTAGTGGTACCAAATTGAACATGTCCTCAGCTTACCATCCCCAGACAGATGGTCAAACAGAAGTAGTTAACAAATGTTTGGGTACATACTTACGATGTTTCATTCAAGATAAACAATATCAATGGAGCCAATGGCTAGCAATGGCAGAATGGTGGTACAACACTTCTTACCATTATTCAATTAAGATGTCTCCATTTGAAGCATTATATGGAACCAAGCCTCCAATTGTAGCAGATTACGTACCAGGTTCATCCAAAGTAGCCAAAGTGGATGATTTGTTTCAACAAAGGTAGTTTACACTCACCATACTCAAAGAGAATTTATTCCAAGAACAAAATCGCATGAAACAACAACAAGACTTGCACCAATCAGAATGAACTTTTAATGTCGATGACAAGGTTTTCCTAAGGTTGCAACCTTACAAACAAGCATTGTTAAGGATAAAGACCAGTCAAAAGTTGGCTCCACGATTCTATGGTCCTTACAAAATTATGCACCACATTGGAGAAGTAGCCTATCAGTTAGAGCTACCTTCATCATCACGAATACACCCGATATTTCATGTTTCATGTCTCAAAAAAGTAATTGGTCAGAAAGTGCAAAGTCAATCAGAATTACCAGTGCTTGATGAGGAAGGACGAATACATCTCCAACCTGAAGATATATTACAACATAGAATACGAAGACTAAGATCATGCAAGATTCAAGAATTTATCATCAAATGGCAAGACCTACCAGAGGAAGATGCCACATGGGAACATGAAAGTATTTTCCAGACATTTCCAGCTTTGAGGACAAAGCTTTCCGAGGAGGGGAGTCATGCTACATACCAAACCTAGCCGTCGGCTAGATTCTCCAAGTGCATAAAATTTCATATTTATTAGTGTAGTTGTTTCATTAATTCATTTTATATCATCTTTGCTTTTTTATTCATTGCGTAATCGCACCTTGCCTTCACGGCAGGATCTGCCCTCCTAGTGGCAATTGATTTTTATATTCGTATTTGCAATTAGTAGCATCCGCTAGCTGGTTATTCATGTTAATTCCTTACTGGTAAATTTATATATATTTTTTGCATATACGGGAGATATCAGGGTGAGCAACATACAAAGGGTAGTATTACCCTTGCAATCTTCAACCACTAGTGGAATCATGTATCCTATGTTGAGTGGTTGCAACCACTCAAATTACAAGCATGCTAACTATTATGGTAAATATTTCTAACATTCCCCCTTATTACAACATATTTTACAGTTTCTTGGAAATAAAATCTTAAAATACCTCAAACTTAACACATGCAAGTGACTTGGCAAAGATGTATGCACATTATTCCTAAGTAGAGAAAAAATTGAGCTAAATATTGTGTTGTTGAACATGTTTGTGTATGAAGTGGCACTAAAATTGATTGTGTTTGGTGTGTCATATGATATTGGATTTCAAATACGTTTGAATACACATTGTTTTTCATAATAAATGGTTGTGTAATTAGTTTGTGGTACACCCATACTTGCTAGCATATGTTTCAACAATATGTCCTCACACACAATGCCTCTTATAGCATGATATTTTGCTTTTGTGGAATATTGAGAAATTATTTGTTATTTTTTACTTCCCCATTATAAATATCCAAATCCTAAAAATAATACATAACCAAAAGTGAATTTTTAATCATCAATACATCCTACATAATCTACATCTGTATAGTTAGTTAAGAAGAACTAATCACTCTTCTTAAATTCTAGACCATACTTAATGGTACCATAGGCATAACTTAATACCCTTTTTTTGTCTTCTAATGACACATTTTTGGTTATTGCATGAATCATGAGAGGTAACATACTACAAAGTTGATATTTGGTCTACTGTATGTTAGGTAAATGAGACTTTTAGCTAACTATCGATAGAAAGTCACATTCACTAGTGGAGTAGATTGGTCCATATCTCCAACTATAGGCTTTTGATTCATCATTATAGCCTAGTAGAATGCATTGATAAGACTTCTTATCCAAATTTTATCTCTTCTCTTTTAGGATGTGCATATATGTTATACAACTAAACACACAAAGATGAAAGACTAATGGTATATGTTGGGTCCATTTTTCTTCTAGAGTGATATTATCGAGTGATGTAATGAAGGAATGGTTGAGCATGTAAACTATAGTATGTACTACTTCTACCCAAAAAGAGGGTGCAAGTTGAAAATATTTCAAGATGTAACCAACTATTTACATGATGATTCTATTTTTATATTCAACAACATCATTCTACTATGGTTTGTAAGAAACTATTAATTGTTAATGAATGTCACGTTTCTTTAGGAAATCTAAAAACTCATTACTCATAAACTATCCCCCTTTATTTGAGTGGAGTACATAAATTCAATAAACTATGAATGTCTCAACTTGAGACTTAAACTATTTGAAGTATAAAAAGACATCATTCTTGTTCTACAAAAATAATATTCATATTTTGCAAGTATGAACATCAAAAAATGGCTAAAAATATCTAGATCTATTATATCTTGGATCCATAGGTCTATAAATATTAGTGAGAACTATATCGAGAGACCCTTTGAATCAGGATTCTAAAGAACCAAATGAATCTTGATGTTTCTTTCTAGCTAAGAAATAAGAGAAATTTTGAGAATATTTCTTCAAGGAAGGAAGACCTTTGATCATGTGCTTATTTTTAAGTTCAATAATATGGAAAAAACTTAGGTGACCATTTAATCAATGCTAGAGTGATGCAAAAATATAGGTTGACAAATAATGAAGTATTGTTATGATAAACTATGTGAAGTTCAAATAGTTTTCCTATTCCTTTACCATATGTAATAATCATGGACTTTCTAGTATTTTAATGAATGAGACATAGCTTAGAGCCCTATAATTTTTCAAAATCAACCTTCAAATTATGGTCAAGTAATTGATTTATGGAGAGCAAATTCTTAGTAAGTCCTAAAACATACAAGACCTCTATTATCTTGCATGTGTGTGACCCAATTCATAATTTGGCATCACCCATGCCTTTGATGTCATAGGATGTGTCATCATCTAGAGAGACATTTCCTATATTATTAGGATACTCTAGAGTCTAGAACTAGTATTTTTGACCAGACATATGTTTGATTACTCCAGAATCGATATAACAAACATCATTAGGATAACTTAGTTGATAATGAATAGCATATGCATGCTCTTCTTATCCTAAGTGGTAGTATTTGACAATAGTACTATGTTAACATATCTTCTTCTAATTTTAATTTTTCTTGTTCATTGATGAGTTATTTTACTACAAATGCTTTGATTTATAAGAGGATCCATTTGTGAAAGGATTGTGCCAACAGTCCTTCAATGTGTAACCATTATTTCAACAAATTGCACATGCCTTTTTCATGTGAAAATTATTTCTTTGATGTCGGAAGTGGTGTTGAGATATTGTTCCTCTATTGACTGGTTACTTCCCCTTTTAATTTGAAAGGATAACATTATCTTCAGCATATGATGTATAAGAGACCTCTACTTTTTAAATTAGATTCACCAATTTTTCAAATGTCAATGTTTTCTCAATGATATTTAGAGTTGTCACAAATACATTATACTATGAAGGAAGATGTTTCAAAATAATAGGAAAAAGTGTGTCATCTGACACTATTTCTCCTAAATCTTATAGTGATGCACATAGCTCTTCATCTTGTCTCAAGAATGACCCAGGTTTTTCTCCATTCTTCAATTTTAAGTAAGAAATTTGGATTTGAAGGAATCTTGTGCTTTACCTCAAATATTGTCTAGATTTTATCCCATGCATCTTTGGTTGTGGTTAATTTATGAATGTATGGTTGAAATTTAACAAAAAAATTAAACATGATGATCAACTGAGCCTTTCTATCTACTTTATCATTTTTTTTATCATTTGTAAGAATAGGTAATGGACCTATTTATAAATTCATACACTTCCTCAAACTCAAGTTGAGTTTGGATTTTAGTTTTCCATGTAGAATAATAATTCTCGTACAATAGTTGAGAATCAAGAAATAGGAACTTTGGTGCACCACTAGCCATGTTAAACCTTCATAAAACTAAAAAAAATTATAATTCCAGTAGATTTTCCTTGAAAAATATTGTCCAATGAGTATATAAAAACCTATACTCATAAATTAATTAGTGTCTCAAATTATAAAAAGTTGGTAGTATCTCATTGGGGAAAAATAGGTAGAAGAGATTCCTCCAACCATGTCTTGGAAAATTTCAATGCTTTGAATAATTATATCAATCTTCTTTTTCACTCTTACAAACAATGAAAAGAAAGAACTATAAAATATAGGTTTCAATGAGCCTTTCCATGGTTCATGTGGGATAATTCAAATAAATTGATTAATTAGTTGTTGGTAGTCAAGGCTAGAGGCATGGGTTCCATCCTATGAGTTCCTAATGTACCTCACAATTCCTTGTTAAAAAATTATGGATGTTTAGTCCTTATGTTCTTAGTAAATCAATTACCCCAAGTTTGAAGCTCATAGGTAGTTGAGAATAATGTCATATCAATAAAAACCTCACATAGTTGTATGGTTGAATATGGATAATAATACATCCAATCGATATTTATCATTGTATATAGATTGGAGTATGAGTCTCATATGAATTTGAGAAGATTGACACCTAATTCAATTTTGTGTTAATGTTACATTATGATACTCGATGTTTCATAAGATTCCTTAGAAAAAATTGTAGTTGAAGCATTCATAAGGTATCAAGTTTATCTTGTGGTAAATGTTTCCAATAGAATATGTTCCAACATCATGTATATGCTTTTACAATAAAATTTTGATAAGTCCCTCTAAGCATGGAACATATTGTATTTACCTAGTTCCAGAAGATGCTCTATCACTATATACATTGATGGCAAAAACCTTGTATGCTATCTCATGTAATAACTTCTCATAGAGGTGAGATATAATGAAACTTTCTTTAATAATTCAATGCGTTTGGAACAATTTTCTTGGTGATGTGTCATGCTTCTAAGAGTGCAAGAAACTTTTCCATAGATAAAATATGTTTTGGGAAATGGATGGGAGAGGCAATTCTCTTCAGATTATCACAAAATATTTCATTCCTCAAGAATGTATTTTAATTTAGATAATGTACCTCCAAATTTGAGGTTGTTTTATGTGGACATGCTATATTAGCAACTGCCTATTTTATTTAAAAATATTGAATATATGAGGATAACACAAAATATGCAATCCTTTCAATGTTATGATGGAAAAATTTATATTGAGCTTATTAGTGATGTGTTTTGGCCTATACAACCAGCCTACCATATTTCAATGAATCTACTTTAGTGACCATAAAGGTAGTCATCCTTCCTTTTGAATGCTAGAATTAAAATTGAAGAATATTTTTTATTTAAAAGCAATATCCTTGGTCATCATAGGTTTCTCTTTTACACCCTCTAGAGTTCTTTTGAGCCACTCTATGTCAAAGAAAGAGAAATCATTATTACTATTCCTCATAAAGGCATCAAGTACTAATGGATCAAAAGGAGAGTTGGATCTTCCTTCAACCTCTCACTCTAATATGACTAATAGTAATGCTTTTATGATTTACATTATTGGTTTTGAAAATATTTACATATTATTTTCTTACCCAATATAGCATAACAAACCATAATTAAACAACAACTACCTTAAACCACCAGTGGACTCGTGGATCTTGTATTGAGTGGTTGCAACCACTCAACTTAAAATCACATTGCCTATGATGGTAATAATTTTTAATAGTTATTAGGGTATAATACATATATCTAGGCACCTTGTAGAGGTACATATCTTCAAACTCATTGTAAGCCTTAAATTATGCATATGTACATCTACATGTTAGGACCCCATTCTAATTTTATTAATAATTATCTATTCATGTGGTACTTTGGGTGTCTAGAATTACAAGCCCATATGACATAACTATTATGTATTATAAAATGATGTTATTTAAATATGTAATGGTTATTATTTAGGAGTTACTAGATTGGGCCCCCACTTACACATGGATGGAAATCTTTGAGCATTAGGGTTAGGGTAGTCAAAGTACTTAAAATAAATAAGGAGGCAAGAGAAGAGGCATCTCATATTTTGTTGTATTGAGGCTTTACTTCTAAGGAGGTTGCCCCTTGAAGAGGCTTACGATTATGTAATGTGTTCTTGTTTTCTAATATATAAACTGTTAGATTTATATTTAATTTTGTAATATTATTAATTTCAAGATTATTTTTTGTTATTATTGAAATATCATGTGGATGTAGTTTTATTCTAATATAAGGTTCCTAACAAATGGTATCAAAATCTTTTTAAGGTCGTCTTGTTGTATTACAAATAGTTCCTATCCTACCATTCAGACGTGTTAGGTATTTTTCTTTATTTTTATTTTCTTTTTTACTACCCAAAAAAATATATCAAACAATTTTACCTTATATTTTAGTTTAATAGGTTAGAAGCCTTATGTTAGGGTTTTTAAAATATCATAGAGAAGCTATCGTTATTTGTAAGCTATATTACTCATAAAGCATCTAGTGAAGTGAGAGGTAATCAAACTCTAATACCCAGGCCTTAGACAACACCCATATATGGTCTTGAGCTCCCACATACCTTCAAGAATATAGGGATACCCCCTAGGATTAGGAGATACTTTTGATCACATATCTATCCATAGTGCACTGAGCATATATCTTAGGAATATTACCC
The DNA here is from genome assembly GCA_028583015.1 of Wollemia nobilis. Taxonomy (NCBI): domain Eukaryota; kingdom Viridiplantae; phylum Streptophyta; class Pinopsida; order Araucariales; family Araucariaceae; genus Wollemia; species Wollemia nobilis. The sequence goes on along the minus strand of JAQPPZ010000071.1, from coordinate 14,330,738 downwards.
TCTCATACTATTAGAAAGATAGATAGTGCACTTAAGGGTATTTTTTGAATCATCCTTGAGCAGTCGCCTAAAATATTGGTCTAAGCATTATCATCCATCACTGCGATATAATAGAAGGCTATGGTCAATATGCAAACCTTGGCCTAGAGTTACCCTATTTTAGTCATATGTCAAAACCTTTATAGACTACTAAACCTCAAGAGCCCTAACCACATATTTGAGCATATTGAGGAGACCACCTATCATAGAATTGACTATAATATAATCATTATTAACTAACAAAGATAATTGATGAGGGTCAATAATAGTTAGGAATAGTGTTAGACAAGTCAATTGTCAATAATAGTCAAAAAAGAGTTTGCCATGGTAGTTCTCAATAATAGTTAGAAACAAAATTAGACAAAGTAGTTGTTAATAATAGTTAGAATAAAGTTTGCCAGGATAGTTATCAATATCAATCAAGAATAGTGTTAGAAAATATAGTTATCAATGATAGATAAGATAGTGTCTAATAAGGTAGCTATCTATAACATGCCAAATAGTAACAAATAGGGCAATTGTTAGGGAAAAAAGAAGAAAACTAATTTTCTAGGTGAAAATATTTAAGAAAAACAAATGATACTTGACTAAAAAAGAGTTTGGGATGCCACAAAAATATAATTTTGAGACCTAGTCCATTGTGGTTATCTTTTCAAGTTGATAATTTTGATAACTAGCATCCAAACACTTTTTGGGGGCCATTACTAAAAATAGTAACTATTAAAAGAACATGTTTATTTTTATTAATGTAGTTTTAGGTAGTCCAAAACATAATTCCATGGCTAGACGAACTAGAGGAGCCATAAGGAAGATGGAGTAACACCGATTAGGTGAAAAATATGGCTATTGAATCAACAACTTACTAACCTACAAAACCAATTTGGACATGAAATTAAACATTTGAAACATTCTATGCATATTTTGAACTTTGAACAAATCATAATAAAAATAAATTGAGGAGAAATTATATTAGGTTGAAATATGCTTAAAAGATACACTCATGCAGACCAATAGATTAATAGTTTTGGAATTTAAGGAAAGGCTAACATTTCAAGAAATATAGAAGGAAGTACACATTGCTCTTTTTATAGTAATTCCATGTAGAAAATGCCTAAGTTAGAATCCCCCAAGTTTAATGGAAAGGACTTGATGGTTGGTTATGCTAGGCTAATTAGTTTTACAAGCTCCAAAATGTACCCCAATACCTATGGATCACTATGGCATCCTTTAATTTCTAGTCTAAAGCCCATAAATGGTATTAATAAGTGCAACATATGATCCTAAATTCTCTTGGAAAATTTTTAAAACACAACTATTGAAGAACACAAGCTTATACTGAGAGGGGGGTGAACAGTATAAGACCACTTTTTACTTTTCTTTCCCAATCAATATTATGCAATGTATAGATAGCAATATCAATAGCAGTAATCAAAGCAATGCACAAATCACCACACACAATAGAGACACCAAATTTACGTGGTTCACCCAATGTGGGCTACTCCACGGAGAAAATATTTCACTAAAATTTTCTCAATCAATATCTTGGGAATCCTTTCCCTATTACAATGTTTATGGACCTCTGTCCAAAGGAGACACCAATCCCCTAATCAATTTTATGGATCTCTATCCACAGGAGACACCAATATCCTAACTCTACTCTAGTTGGTGATCCTCTAGAAGACCTCTGCCTCCACTACCCTTAGCAAATGGAACTCTATCCATAGAAGACACCTGTCCTCCCTACTCTGGCTGGAGATCTCTATCCTCAACTCTATCACCTCCAAAGCTCTATCTCAAATCTATACTAAACATAGTCCTTCGGTCTAGCACAAATCTATCCTCAATATCTATCTCTGGTCTAGCACAAACCTATCCTCAAATCTACACCAAAATCTATCCTCGAATCTGTACTAAACATAGTCCTTCGGTCTAGCACAAATCTATCCTCAATATCTGTCCTCAAGCCTTAACTCAAAGCTTGACTCAATCTCAAATCAACTCTGTTGGATCTGCCCCAAACCTTAACTCAAGGTTTGAACAAATCAATCAATCAACTCTGCTCACAAGTCTTCTCAAAGACTTATCTCAAATCTACCTTGTAAGCTTCCACAAAATCTCACACTAATCTATCCTCAAGTCCTCTCTAGAACTTGTCCAATATGCTCAATAAGTCCTCTCAAGAACTTATCCAAATCTGCTCTCAATATGTATTGTAAGCTTCCACAAAAGCTTACCCAAATCTGTCCACAAGTCTTCTCAAAGACTTACCTCAAATCTGCTCAACAAGTCCACACTAGAACTTGTCCAATCTCATAGAAACATAAAGAGAATTGTTAGAGACTCAATATGCTCTACACTCATCACAATGCTCAATCACTTTCAATCACTCTCTTAGAAACATATAGAGAATTTTTAGAGACTCAATATGCTTCACATTCACCTCAATACTCAATCACTTACAATCACTCTCTTAGAAACATATAGAGAATTGTTAGAGACTCAATATGCTTCACATTCACCTCAATACTCAATCACTTTCAATCACTCTTTTATCACAGAAACATATAGAGAATTGTTAGAGACTCAATATGCTTCACACTCATCAATACTCAAACTCTTTCTCAAAACAATTCAGAATATAGAATAATTTGTTTCATAGAACTTGAACAATCACTTCACACATTCACTTGACTAGGCTTAACCAACTCTACTCAACCAATTACTCAATGAAATGATCCTTGCTCACAAACCCTAGTCCAAGCATATGAATACTCACTCAAATATTTCCAACAATGCTTTATCAACCAATCTCACATAACAATGATACTCATGTTCTTTCCAAACCCTAGTTCAAGTTCTTCACTCAACAACTCACTTCAACAACAATGCTTATAAACAAGGTTTTATCAACAACTCTTAATTCCAGAAAACCTTGAAGCAATAAATCAAAACACTCTCAACAATGCTAACCAAACAATCCTTTTCACTCCAACTTTCCATTCACAATTTTCAACAATCACTCACTAGGAAGAATATGCCCATACCTTTTGTTGGATGTCAAAGTGCCTTTGGAAAAACTTGTCTTAATCACAATTTCCTTCTTTCCAATTTCAATGGTTAAACACAACAATATCACTTCAATACTTTCTCAAAAATATTCCCTTTGACACAAAATAATCACAACTCAATTTATGCCTTATTTCTCCCTTTTAAAAATAACACTCATCATAACATACATAAAAAATAATTTCTTTGATACACCTTATAAACTCCAACTTAAAATAATATCCAACACCATAAAATATCAACCAAACACCTTACAACCCTTTCAAAACCTTTGAGAAAATAATATTAAAAATTTAATTTTGCAAAACCCTTATAACTCCCTTGCAACCTTAGAACCAAATAAAAATATGCAAAAATTAATTTTTAAATGCCCAAACTATATTCCAAAATTTTTGGTGACCAATTATCAAAGCATACCTCTTTCTTCCCCAAAAGGGGATTCGACGAGATTCGATCCATCATCTCCTCTATCCTAAGCGCCTTAGCACTTGGGAGCCCACCGCATGGGCTACTAAGGCCCACGTGAAGGAAGGATAAGGTCCTTCCTCTTATGCATCCACCGTCATCTTGTTTCTCATGAATTTTGCATGCTTTCTCTCTTCCTTGGATGCAGCGCAAATTACAAAGCTCGCAATATATTTCAAGGCATGGTAATTTTTGGTGGTGTGAGAATTCCTCCTTTTATACACATTTTTAAACTTCTCCTCACGTCGATGCTATTTCATTCAAAATCTAATTTTGAATTTTATTTTCAATAACCCACCTTAGGGTTTTTAACCTTAGCTTAAATTAATTTATAATTAATAATTAACTTAAATAACTTTATAAGTTAAATAAATTAACTAATAAATTAATTTATAATTAATTTATAAACTTATTTTGTATTATAAAAAAATATTATAATATTATTTATTTGGGCTTTTTCTTGCACTTTGGACCTCATCTGACTTCTTGGAATCGGGTCTTGAAACTAAAACCGAAATGGATGCTGCTAACTAAAACTGCCATTGATTGGTGTTGTTAGTTCGACATCAATGACCACTTACTTTTGACATCAATGACAACTTATCACTCAAAATGTCCAACAATCTCCCCCTTTGTCATTGATGGTAACCCAAATTATTTTTACCAAATCTTGACCTTTTCCTGTTCTGCTCCCCTTGGAAACTGCTCCCCTTGACTCAATGCTCTCTCCTTAAACCAAATCTCTCCCCCTTACTCAAATCTCTCCCCTTTGACATCAATGGAAAAGGGTTACCTTTGGGGCTCGGGGCTAAGAATGAATCTCTTAGCTTAGCCCCTCCCCCACCTCCTCTTGAGGTGGTTAATTCTGGGGTGGGAGTATTTCTACTCCCAACAAGCACTGGTCTTTACCTTTATCTTCTTTCCTTCTCATCTGATCCTTCTGATTTCTTTGACTATTCTTATTCCTATTCCTATCCATGTCCACATTCCTGTTCCTATTCATATCCATGTCCATATTCTTGTTCCTATTCCTGTCCATGCCCATATTCCTATTCTTGTTCCTATCCATACCCATATTCCTGTTCCTATTCCTGTTCTTGTTCATGCTTGATTTTGGAATGTCTGCTCTACACCATTTTGTTGTATGTCCATCATTATTGCACTTATAACACTTAATGTCATTATTCCTTGGAGGTGCAAATGTTTTAGGATTTTTCTTAGTGAAGCCATATCCTTTTCTGTCATGAACCCTGCAATTCATTGCCTTGTGACCAAACTGATTACATGAGTAGCAATACCCATGGAAAAGTTGCCTGTTTCTAAAATTCCCATTTTCCTATCTTTCATGTGTCCTGCACTATGAAGCCATGTGTCCAAACCTGTGACATGAGAAACATCTTCCATTGAAATTTCCTTGTCTTGACCTCATTGGTCTCTTAGTCTCTCTTAACCTATTCTGATTGTTGTTCCATCTGTTTCTTCTTTGTGCATTGTTCCTTTCCTTGTTGAACTTTCTGTTATCCAACTCATCCTCAGATGTCTCACTTTCTCTTACACTATCTTCCTCTAAAGTTTCTTCTTCTTAAGTTTCAACTTGAGGTTGACTCTTCTTCTTGTTTCTTTTGAGCCTGTTCAAAACCAAGACCTATTTTGTTTGTTGACCTTCTTTGTACCTTGATCATCTTATCCACAATATTTGAACTCTTTCCAAACTTGTGTAGCTTACTCTTGGATTTTTCTAAATCTTCCCTTAGTAGAGCTACTTCTTGTTCTAACCTTTCACATTCTAAGACCTTTGCTTCTAACTTATCCTTGAACTTCTTTGTCTTAGCCATTGACTTGTTTAGATCCTCTATAAGCTTTCTTCTCTCTTCATCACATTCTTGAAACTGAAACTCAAGTTTAGAGTTTTGCTTTCTTACCTTCTTTACTATGTCAAGAGCATAAATAAGTTCTGCCTTAAGATCATATCCTTCTTTATCTGATTCCTCCTCTATTTGTTTACCTTTGTCTACATCTTCATTTTCTTTTGACTTGTCTTCTATAGGATCACCTTCTTCTTCTTCTAGTGCCATTAGAATATTTTCTTCTGGTCCTTCAAGTGCATCCTCATATTCATCATCACTAAAACTATAACCATTCCTTGTACAACTATCTTCAAGATGTCCAAAGTTACCACATCTAAAACACTTGAGAATTATTGGTGACCTTTTCTTGACTTCTTCCTTTTCTTCAATCATAAATAGGACTTCATCTCTATCATTATCTAAAAAACTAGCATCACTATCACTTGAGTACTTACTTGCCTTGTCTGCATAGTAGCTCCTCTTTTGTCTTTGGAAGAACTTCTTCCCTTGTCTGCTTTGTCCATCCTTACCTTTCTTTTGGTACTTGTATCTTTCTGATTCCCTGTTCCTGTGATCCTATTTTTCTTCATCATTGTTATTTTTAGCTTCTTGACAATTAGTTGCATAGTGACCATACTTTCCACAATTGAAACATCTAACAAATTTTGTATCTTTAAATCTTCTTGAATCCTTATTCCTTCTACCATAATTAGCTTCTTCATCACTGGATGACTCATTGCTTGATTCTGACTTCTTACCCTTTGTCTTCTTAGTAGCTTTGAATGTTGCTTCCTTCTAGGGATTAGGTTCTTTTGTTCTTAACTCAAAAGTTGTAAGAATACCAAGCAACATATCTCTTGTCAAAGAATCACCATCCTTTGATTCTTCTATAGCAGAAATATTTTCACTAAATATTTTTGGAAGAGATCTTAAGACCTTATCACAAACATCTGATTCTTCTATCTTAAGTCCAAGTCCTTGCATAGCATTAACAACTTCATCAACTCAAAGTAGATAAGTACTAATGTTTTCCTCATCCTTCATTCTTAACTCTTCAAATTGTCCTTTGAGATTTCGTATCTTTGCTTTCTTGACACCTTTATCTCCTTCATATATACTTTGCAACTTATCCCAAATTCCTTTTGCATCTTGATAATGCATAACTTTTATGGACTCTGTTCTATGCAAACCTCTCAAAATTGCATTCATTGCTTTTGAATTGTAATGTTGTAGAAGCTTACCTTCCTTATCTGTAGGTGGATCAACTAGGGGTATGTATCCATTTTCCACTACTTCCCAAATTTCATTGCCAAGTGCCATCAAGTGAATCTTCATTCTCATACTCCAATATATATAATCACTTCCATAAAATATTGGTGTAGGATTATCTGAGGACACATTCTTAGAATCCATTGTGTTCTTGAAAGCTTTTCCTTCAAGCTGTTAAACTCTTCTGAAGGAACCTGCTCTGATACCAATTGAAGAACACAAGCTTATATTGAGAGGGGGGTGAATAGTATAAGACCACTTTTTACTTTTCTTTCCCAATCAATATTATGCAATGTATAGATAGCAATATCAATAGTAGTAATCAAAGCAATGCATAAATCACCACACACAATAGAGACACCAAATTTATGTGGTTCACCCAATGTGGGCTACTCCATGGAGAAAATATTTCACTAAAATTTTCTCAATCAATATCTTGGGAATCCTTTCCCTATTACAATGTTTATGGACCTCTGTCCAAAGGAGACACCAATCCCCTAATCAATTTCATGGATCTCTATCCATAGGAGACACCAATATCCTAACTCTACTCTGGTTGGTGATCCTCTAGAAGACCTCTGCCTCCACTACCCTTAGAAAATGGAACTCTATCCATAGAAGACACCTATCCTCCCTACTCTGGATGGAGACCTCTATCCTCAACTCTATCACCTCCAAAGCTCTATCTCAAATCTACACTAAACACAATCCTTCGGTCTAGCACAAATCTATCCTCAATATCTATCTCTAGTCTGGCACAAACCTATCCTCAAATCTACACCAAAATCTATCCTTGAATCTATACTAAACATAGTCCTTCGGTCTAGCATAAATATATCCTCAATATCTATCCTCAAGCCTTAACTCAAAGCTTGACTCAATCTCAAATCAACTCTACTGGATCTACCCCAAACCTTAACTCAAGGTTTGAACAAATCAATCAATCAAATCTACTCACAAGTCTTCTCAAAGACTTATCTCAAATATACCTTGTAAGCTTCCATAAAATCTCACACTAATCTATCCTCAAGTCCTCTCTAGAACTTGTCCAATATGCTCAATAAGTCCTCTCAAGAACTTATCCAAATCTTCTCTCAATCTGTATTGTAAGCTTCCACAAAAGCTTACCCAAATCTGTCCACAAGTCTTCTCAAAGACTTACCTCAAATCTGCTCAACAAGTCCACACTAGAACTTGTCCAATCTCATAGAAACATAAAGATAATTGTTAGAGACTCAATATGCTCTACACTCATCACAATGCTCAATCACTTTCAATCACTCTCTTAGAAACATATAGAGAATTTTTAGAGACTCAATATGCTTCACATTCACCTCAATACTCAATCACTTACAATCACTCTCTTAGAAACATATAGAGAATTGTTAGAGACTCAATATGCTTCACATTCACCTCAATACTCAATCACTTTCAATCACTCTTTTATATAGAAACATATAGAGAATTGTTAGAGACTCAATATGCTTCACACTCATCAATACTCAAACTCTTTCTCAAAACAATTAGAATATAGAATAATTTGTTTCATAGAACTTGAACAATCACTTCACACATTCACTTGACTAGGCTTAACCAACTCTACTCAACCAATTACTCAATGAAATGATCCTTGCTCACAAACCCTAGTCCAAGCATATGAATACTCACTCAAATATTTCCAACAATGCTTTATCAACCAATCTCACATAACAATGATACTCATGTTCTTTCCAAACCCTAGTTCAAGTTCTTCACTCAACAACTCACTTCAACAACAATGCTTATAAACAAGGTTTTATCAACAACTCTTAATTCCATAAAACCTTGAAGCAATAAATCAAAACACTCTCAACAATGCTAACCAAACAATCCTTTTCACTCCAACTTTCCATTCACAATTTTCAACAATCACTCACTAGGAAGAATATGCCCATACCTTTTGTTGGATGTCAAAGTGCCTTTGGAAAAACTTGTCTTAATCACAATTTCCTTCTTTCCAATTTCAATGGTTAAACACAACAATATCACTTCAATACTTTCTCAAAAATATTCCCTTAGACACAAAATAATCACAACTCAATTTATGCCTTATTTCTCCCTTTTAAAAATAACACTCATCATAACATACATAAAAAAATAATTTCTTTGATACACCTTATAAACTCCAACTTAAAATAATATCCAACACCATAAAATATCAACCAAACACCTTACAACCCTTTCAAAACCTTTGAGCAAATAACATTAAAAATTTAATTTTGCAAAACCCTTATAACTCCCTTGCAACCTTAGAACCAAATAAAAATATGCAAAAATTAATTTTTAAATGCCCAAACTATATTCTCAAAATTTTTGATGACCAATTATCAAAGCATACCTCTTTCTTCCCCAAAAGGGGATTCAGCGAGATTCGATCCGTCGTCTCCTCTATCCTAAGCGCCTTAGCACTTGGGAGCCCACCGCATGGGCTACTAAGGCCCACGTGAAGGAAGGATAAGGTCCTTCCTCTTATGCCTCCATCGTCATCTTGTTTCTCATGAATTTTGCACGCTTTCTCTCTTCCTTGGATGCAGCACAAATTACAAAGCTCGCAATATATTTCAAGGCATGGTAATTTTTGGTGGTGTGAGAATTCCTCCTTTTATACACGTTTTCAAACTTCTCCTCACATCGGTGCTATTTCATTCAAAATCTAATTTCGAATTTTATTTTTAATAACCCACCTTAGGGTTTTTAACCTTAGCTTAAATTAATTTATAATTAATAATTAAATTAATTAATAATTAATTTAAATAACTTTATAAGTTAAATAAATTAACTAATAAATTAATTTAAAATTAATTTTAAACTTCCTTTGTATAATATTATAAAATAATATTATAATATTATTTATTTGGGCTTTTTCTTGCACTTTGGACCTCATCTGACTTCCTGGAACCGGGTCTTGAAACTGAAACCGAAATGGATGCTGCCAACTGAAACTGCCACTGACTGGTGTTGTTAGTTCGACATCAATGACCACTTACTCTTGACATCAATGACAACTTATCACTCAAAATGTCCAACAACTACTCACTTATTTTGGCCCTAGTGACTATGAGGATTGTACAAGAGATTTAACAAAATTGAAGCAAACCTCTACTATCTGTGACTATAAAAATCAGTTTAGGAAGCTGGCTAATAGAACAAGGGGTTTGGGTGAAGAAATTTTTAGAGTTGTTTTTATCAATGTGTTGAAAGATGATATCAAGGCCAAGGTAAAAATATTTAAACCAGAATCCATGATGAAAGCAATAGGGTTGTCTAGGCTAGTAGAGAAAATTTTTACTGCTTGAGATGTTCATTTAAATTTCTACAAGTCAAATCCCCATTTCAATCCAAAATCATATCAATTCTAGGAAATAATTCTCCAACAATTAAGCGATTGACAAGGGAGGAAATGGATACCCATAGAGCACAAGGATATTATATTTATGATGAGAAATATTATCCAAGGTATAAATGTGTACAAAAAAACTTTATTTGCTAGATGTCAATTATTTTGAGGTAAATGAAGTACATAAATATGTAGAACAATAAGAAGAAGAGCCCTAGGATGAGGGTGAAGCATAAGAAGAACCAAAACCTGATATTTTAGTCCATGCACTTGTAGGAATATCAACCCTTTAAAATATGAAGGTAGTAGAATATTTCAAGGGATAAAGAATTATAATTCTTATTGATTTGGGAAGTGCATCTAATTTTATTGATCCCCAAGTAGCTAAGCAAGAAAACTACTACATAAATTCTTGTAATTCTTTTTAAGTCATGGTGGCAAATGGATTAGCATTACCTTGTAAAAGAAAAATTTAGAATGTTAAGTTGAATACAGGGAGTTATGAACTTAAAATTTATATTTTTGTCCTTCCATTAGGAGGATGTGATTTTGTTGTGGGAGCACAATGGATTTATACCTTGGTAACAGTAGCCTAGAAAATTATCAAACTTTGGATGTAATTCACTTAGAATGGGAGGTAATACATTCTTCATGGTTCATTTTCAAGATCCGCTTGGATAATCAGTTATGGGGTAGTATCCTAGTTGTTTGTAATTGAACCATAGAATATTAAAGTAGATGAACAACCAAGAGATTTGCACTTCCTTTTAAATAAACATGATTATGTATTTGTGGAGACCAAGGGATTACCTCCATGTCATTTCCATGATCATGCAATACAACTGGTATGAAGAAGATTTCCACTTAAAATCAAATCCTATAGATACCCATATGTGCAAAACAAATTGAGAAGTTGGTCCAAAATTTATTAAAAATATGGGTAATTCCACCTAATATTAGTCCTATTCTTCACTAGTTTTATTGATTTGGAAAAAATATGGGTGGTGGTGGTTGTGTGTATACTTTCATAAACTCAATAAACTCACCATTAAGGATATTTCTCTATTCTTGTGATTGATGAGTTGTTGGATGAGTTACGTGGCACCAAATGTTTCTCCAAGTTATATATTTACTCTTGATACCATTAGATAAGGATCAAGGACAAATACATTTCAAAAATTGTGTTCAAGAGTCATGAGGGTCATTATAAATTTTTTATCATGATTTTTGGCCTAACTAATGCACTTTTAACCTTTTAGAGTCTCCTCAAGAATGCCTTCTACCCATTTATTTTCAAATTCATTTTTGTCTTCTTCAATGATATTATCATTTATAGTTTCACTTGGGAAGAGCACCTGCAACATCTAGAATAGACTTTGTAAGTATTTTAGGACCACCAATTAGCTTTCAAATGATCCAAATATTCCTTTGTAATATAATATGTTGAATACTTAAGAATTATTGTTTCATAGGAGGGATTTAAGGTTGACCTAAAGAAAATTGAATCCATACAAAATTGGCCTAGGCCACAAACTCTCAAGGTGCTTTGGAAATTTTTGGATCTCACTAGCTACTACTGACGATTTATCAAAGGTTATAAAAAAATAACAACTCCAATAACTACAATGTTAAAGAAGAAATCATTTATGTGGATAGCTCCAACAAAAAAAGCTTTTGTAGATCTGAAGCTTTAAAGCCATGATTTTGATACCAGTGTTAGCCATTCTTAATTTTTCCAAATCATTTATAATTGAAAGTGATGCTTTGGTCCATGGAATTAGTGTAGTATTAATGCAAGAAGGGTCACCCCTAGATTTTACTAGTAAGGCATTATTGGGAAAAAATTGGTGAACTCTATTTATAAAAAAGAAATGATGGTCATCCTCCATGTTATCAATAATTGGTAACCTTGTCTTATAGGGAAGCATTTATCTATTAAAACGGATCATCAAATTTTAAAATATATTTGGGAATAGAGGGTATCTACTCCCACACAACAAAAATAAGTTTCAAAATTGTTCGGGTATTATAGAGGGGAAAAACATCCCACCGTGTATGAATCTCAATAGATTCACTAGGATCCAATGTGACTATGGGGCTATTGTGGTTCTCTATACTTGGGGGCTTAGGGATCAAAAGGTTCACCAGGAATGGTTTTAGGACTCACTCCAAGTCTAGGATAGAATATTTGATATTTTTATTGATAAAGTATTTAAGTTTGGTCTTTGACTAAGATCTAAACTATAAATAATTAAAGAATGATGTAGGGTAAACAATAATGAAAATAAACAAAGGAATATTCCTAGAATGATTCTTTATTTCAATAAAGACTAATTACTAAATTTGTAAGAAAGCAAATATTTTATTTTAAAGTAAAGGTTCAAGAGAATGCACAAACATGATTAGCCTATATGCAAGCTACATGCTTCTCTTATTTTGATGCTAAGAAATAGAATCAAATACCTTCTTTTACTTGTGATATAAATTTGAAATATAAATGAAGGGAAAATGAACATAGACACACACAAATAGCCTAAAAAATCTATTAAAATACTAACTTTATTTGGAGGTTGATCCTAGCCAAATTCATGCCTCAAAATATTCAGCCATAAATTTGAATTCACACCCTAAAAATACGAACTACGAATTTGGTCAAACCTACAAAATAGCTACAAAAATTTGAAAAAATTGATCACTGTTTGGGGGCCTACTTAGGTTTTTGTGTGGTTGATCTTAGAGGTATAGCAATCAAACCCCATTGGTCCTTTTAGTTGACTACTCAAAAATGAAGATGATTGTTGACGTTTGGGAATAAGCAAAACATGATATAGTGGTATGAAATAGTGAAAACAAAGTGCAAACAAAATGGGTGTAGTGGAAAACAAGTATGTAAATGGGATCCCCAATCTATTGTGACCAAATTTACGCCTCGTAATTAATAAGTGTAAATTTGAAAACAAAAAAGATGGTGAAACCAATGGTTTTGCTGAATTCACGCCCTATAAGGGTGGGGTGTGAATTCACACAAGAGTGCTCAAGATTTAATTAAGAATGAAAATGCAATTTAACACTAAGAATTAATGATCAAAGAGATAACAAATCCATAGAGAAAATTTGATAAGCCTATATAGGAAGCAAGAGTACATGTAGAAACGAAAGTGGAATATCTTTTCTCCTTAGAAGACAAATTATGTGCTCGATCTAATGGCTTCTCCACTTGCTTATCCTTAGTAGAAAATCATAGAAAACACACCAAAAGCAGAGCACTAGAGCATTCCAAAATCATCAAATCTTGAGAGTGTGTGCATGATGACTCTAAAATATTTCCAAGAGAAAATGGGGATCCAATCCTTCTATTTATAGGAGTTTTGGAGGGGTTTAGGTGGGAAAATTTAAAAATCCTTGGCTAGGAGCCAAGGCCACAAAGGTTAGCCAAAAACTTGGGCTTTTCAAGAGAAAAACCCTAAAATTTTCAAATTCATACCCCATCCTAGATGACCACAAATTCGGCAAGGCTAGGAGAAAAAGCCAAACAAAAGAGGGAAAAGAAGCTCAAACTTGCACCTAGCAACTTTGAATGCCTTCCTAGGGATCTAAGGGAAAAATGACTCATTTTGATGGGTCAATTTTCCATGTCTACATTTTTCCCCCTCTTTGATGCATTTATGGCCTAATAAATGCGTCAAAGAAATATGTAGACACCTATGGGAGAAAAATGACAAACACAAAAAGGGGTGGCAGGTTTAGATAGAGGGATGGTGCAAAAATAGTGTCATTCCAAACACTTTGAAATTTTACATGCTAAATGGGGCATTAATGACATTAATGTCCCTAAGACCAAGGTGCCCCCTCAAGTTTCAAAAGGAATGCAATATTCCTAAAGAAACTTGAAATGATAGACACAAAAGAAAAGAGAAGCAAATAGAAAGAAAAAAGAAAAAGAGGAGAGAGAAAATGAGGGATAAAAGGGGAGGGAGGGTGAAAATGAATTCATTTGGAACTTCCCACACACCATTCAGCCATTGTGAGGGGTGAGGCCAATGCAAAAATTGAGTGAGCATGAGTAAGGACCAAAACCCAACTTCTAGACTAGGTTAGATTAGGGTTTTACTGCATTTAATTAATTTTTAAATTTTTAGAGGAAGTTGCCACACAAGACCCCAAAGTGAATTTGAGGGTCAACCACAAATTTGGCTAGAACTCGATGACAAATGAATTTGTACCCTAGGAATATAGGGGAAAAATTCATGAATTTATACCCTAAAAATATAGGGTATGAATTCGAAAGAAAAGAGAGAAAATAGAGGAAACGGAGAAAAAATAAAAAGAAAGAAGAGAAGAAATAATCTCAAATTTGATGATTAGATTATGATTTAACTGGTTAAATTTTTATTAATATTTTTACTCACAGTATGATGTACTCAACAGTAGAAAGTTGCGATCAAACTCCTTAGAGGAGATGCTTTGATAACTCACAATAATGGAGAGGAACACACTAGTGTTTGTGCTACTGCACTTGGCAAATATGTCCCAAGTGGAGGCAAACAAAGCACTACTAATAACACTAGAAAATAGGTGATACCCAGAGTCATATACCTTTTTATTATTGATAGGAAATATGACCATCATATTAGAGGATGTGTGGTGCATCTTACACATCCCTATTAGAGGGATAGTAGTTTATAGATCATAGGCATGTTGAACATGATAAATCAATTGTTGGGAGACCCAACCCATGAGAGCCATCAAAGTGGACTCCATGTAGATGACATACCTATACCATATGAAGTTGATGTGTTGATGATTATAATCTATGGTGTAGTTAATGGGATGTTATCATGCCACACAAGTAGGCAACACTTGCCATGGTCATTGGTAGGGGTAGTGGTAAACATGTGAGACCGATAGGTTAGGTTCACATGGGGTTAATATGTGTTGGCCTTTTTGTATAGGATATTGCACAATATCATGTACAAGTAATAGATAAGGCTAGTCTATGTTAATTTTATGTAGGTGTGGTGTTGGGAGCACATAGTTATTTGGAGACTTCATGCACTACCAGGACCACTACCTGATCCAAAATGGCTAGTAGCATATAGGTGGGCCAAAGACTTTAAGTGAGTCTTGAGGACATATTTTGGTATCCTATATCTAAGGAGGAAGGTGATAGATGAGTTGTAGGAGCACCAGATCATATGGTGATCATGGTATCTACAACTTGGATGGGCTAAGGATAGGTAAGAGCTAGCTTAGGTTAGGAGGATCTAATGGATCACCACTAAGAAGGGAAATTTGGATCTATATTAGTTTGACTGAGTACAGTGATAGTTCAAAATTCTTTAGGAGATACCAAACCTTGGTGGCTACTAGTTCAAATAGGTGCAGAGAGACCCATCGGGAGTTAGAGGGGACCCTAATGTGGGGAGTTTTGTAGAGGAGGATATGGATGAACCACTCTATGTGGACCCAAGAGTGAATTATGTTGGGGTGGCACTTAGGTACCTAAGATGATATACAGGTATTATGCCCTTGAGGATCTCTCCATCGGTGTTATTGCAAAGATGTCAATTCATGAGTTGATAGGTGTAGTTGGTGATTTAAGAGGCTACCTGATGCATAGTTGAGTGATGATAGAGGGGTGCAGACCCACCTAGGAAGATAGGTATAGTTTTAGATAGAGAAGTTGGTAGCCATGACAATAATTATCACTCTCTAGATCAAAGGAAGGGTGGAAATCAGGAGGCACCCTCTCAATGATAAAGGTAAAACCAATCAAGGTAGTAGAATATGCTCTTATAGATGTGGTTGCAGGACCTAGTGGGATCATGGATCAAGATGAAAATATGACCTAGTGAGGGAGGTTGAGATATTGTAATCTAGGATGGTATCCATGTAGAGGGAGATGGACCTACTCTGAGAGTATATATCCAAGAGGCTAGAGAGGCTACAAGGAGCCCTAAACATGGCACTCATAAAGTGATACAAGATGAGGGTAGAGTTGTACTACCTCAAGGGAGAGATAAACTAGTTGGGGTAGGAACATCAATAGGCTCAAGTTGAGGAGATGACTATCATCATTGGTAGCCAATAGGGTGAATTCTACTACTATAGAAGAAGCTATAGATGGAGGAAGAAATGCTAGAGGGAGCTATATAGAGGGAGACATTCTACTAGGTATTATATTTTTAGGTGGTACCAGTAGAGTACATGGTACCTTTGTCATCCTCCTTAAAGTCATAAAGTAGGTCACAATCTAGGTCATAGACTATTTTACAGACCATGAACATACCCCTACTAGGACCACCTCTAGTAGGTGGAGTAGAGGAGACTGGCTCATAGAGCTAGGGTGAGGATCAAGATGACATGCCAATTTTTGAGTGTGGCATGCATCCCTAGGCTAGGATATGGTCGAGTGTGCTAAGCTTCTATTGTGGTACATCGATCTGGCTAACATGCTCTATTTTGAGTAATATATCATGTTGTGGTTTATAATTATGTGTGTTTTATTGTGTGTGATTTTTATGTGTTTGTAAATTTTTTTATTATGCATGAATAGATGAATGAATGAAGAAAAATAAAAAATGCATGAAGATATAACAAATGCATGTAACTAAAGAATGCATACTATATGAACTTAACTAATGAATGCATGACTAGATGATTAGATTGGAAGCATAAAATTATGTTGGAAGAAATAAAAGAAAAAAGATAAAATAAGGAGAAATAAAAATAACACTCCAACCAAATTTGTACCCCATAAAAATGGACTAAAAATTTGTCATAGAGTGAATTCGCACCCTATAAGGATAGGGCATAAATTTGGCAAAAGAGAAGAAAAGAAGAAAAAGAAAGAGAAGAAAGGGAGAAAATAAGAAGAAGAAGAAGGTCAACAAAAGGTTAAAGAAAGCAAAAATATGCTTAGAGTATGATATTTGAATCAACATAGACCACAAGGGGTTAGTGTGATCAAATGATCATAAGCTAAGCGAAAAAGAAAATAAAATATGGAGTGGAACCTTGTGAGGATGTATGCTTATAAATGGTTGAGGATGGAGTGAAACTTGCTATGGGTGTAGTGCTCATGAGTGGCCATGAAGCTATCCTATGAAGGTGTTATGCTTGCTGAAAAGAACAAGTTGATGGAGTGATACCTGCTATGGGTGTGTGCTCGCTAGTGACCAAAATATGGAGCAAAAATCTATTATGGGTGTGATGCTTGCTAGTGGTTGTATGTGGAGTGATACCTACTAGGATGTGTGCTTGCAAATGGCCTAAGTGGAGGTTGATGCTTGTTGGAAGCCATGAAGCTATCTTGTGATGGGGTGTAGTGCTCATTGAGCCAAAAGAGTGTAACCTAATAGGGGTGTGGTGTGTGTTGATGGTTAAAAGGAGTGCAACTTGATAGAGGTGTTAGATATTTGAAGAGAAGGTGTTGTGTGTGCATGTGCTAGAGAAAATAAAGATAGATAAGAAGAACAAGGTGATGAAAAGCAATGTGTATGTGTGTGTCCTTGTTGAAATTTCAAAAGCTAAGGGATGTGCATAGAATAGTCAGTGGTCGTATGAACACCATAAATGATATCCATGCGGTATCTATCCTATCCTATGAGGACCCCTTAACAATCAAAATATCAATAAGGAAAAGTGTGAGCAAAACAAGATGCATAGATAGAAGAAGGAACATATATCCTTTGTCTTGGAGAAAAGAAGAATGATTGAAAACTTGCAAAGGACAAAGGACATACAAGAGATGAAGAACCATATCCCTTGACTTGGAGAAATTTAGAATTATTGAAACTTTCAAGGTCAAGGAATATGCCCTAGGTTGGGGATTTGCTAAGCATCAGTGACCTAGTATGAGTGCAATGCATATGAGCTAAAACCTAACTAGGTTTCATCACTTGCCTCATTGCAAAAGTCCCCAAAAATCTATATGATCAAGCAACCATGCAAGTATGATCAAGCAATCAAGTAACTATATGACAAGCATAAGATGCAAAAGAGAGAAGTATGTCAAGCAATCCATGCAATGTATGACAGGTAATCATGCAGTATGAGCAAGCAAATGAATGCAAGAAAACAAGAGAAGAAGAGAGATAAACAACAAAAGGAGAATAAAAGAGAGATGATGTGAATTCATGCATAATATCATTTTAGGTGCATTATGTTCATTGGTTCTTTAATATATTTACCATCTAACATTGCTAAATGATAGGCTCCTAAGCCAAACTTGGTCATTATGACAAAGGGGCCTAGCCAATTGGGTTGAAACTTGCCCTTTAGATATGTATGAGCATTAGTGTTCTTTTGGTTTTCCTTGAGGACAAGGTCCCCAACTTCAAAAGAATGAGTACAAAATTTCTTAGAGTAAGATCACTTGAGCCTATTCTGATAGGCTCAAAGATGCTCTAAGGCATGGATGCACTTTTCATCCAATAACTCCAATTGGTTTAAATGATCTAAATGATACTCATCACCGATCGAGGCATCTTGCAACAAGATACGCAAGGATGGGACTTCTAACTCGAAAGGGAAGACTACCTCAGTGCCATAGACCAAGACATAAGGGGTTGCACCTGTAGGAGTTTGTACACTAGTATGATAGGCCCATAAGGTAGGATAAATCTGGATATGCCAATCTTGATCGGTCTTACTTACCAACTTCTTAAGGATCTTAACTAAGGACTTGTTGGATGCTTTGGCTTGACCATTACCCTGAGGGTAATATGGAGTTGACCATTTGTGTTGAATCTTGTACTTAGCATAAATTTTATGGATATCCTTGTTCTTGAAAGGAGTGCCATTGTCAAAGATAATTATTGAAGGAATCTCATACCTACAAAGGATCTGGTTGAAGATGAACTTAGAGACTTGAGCTCCAATCACCATAGCTAGGGGTATGGCTTCTACCCACTTGGTGAAGTACTCTATTGTCATGATGATAAACTTATGACCATCAGATGATATGGGGTTAATCTTCCCTATAATGTCCAATCCCCACATGGAGAATGGCCAAGGGGAAGAAATAACCTAAAGGTTTTGAGAAGGAGCATGAACAAGGTTGTCATGGTGTTGACACTTGTCACAACATCGAACATAGTCACATGCATCTTTCTCCATGGAAGGCCAATAGTAACTAATCCAAAGGAGCTTCTTAGCAATAGAATTACCACTAAAATGGCCTCCACATGATCCTTCATGAGCTTCACTAAGGGCTAGCTGGGCTTCATCAAAGTTAAGGCATCGTAAGAGGATACCCTCAAAAGAATGTTGATATAAAGTATCACCAATTATGATGAATCGACATGCTCTTTTTGCAAAAATATTTCATTGATTATGATCTAAGCCATCAGGCATTGAACCATCCTTAAGGAAATTAAATATGTCTGTGTACCAAGGCTCAGATTGAGAAACTCTAATGTTTAGGACATCTAATGAAATGAGGCTAGAGCTAAGGGTTGTGAGCTCTTGGAGTTGTCAAATAATAATAGTTGCTTGATCATCTTCTAACTCCAAGGGGATAAGGGATGCAACAATGGCCATGGCATCCACATGGTGGTTGGAGGATCTAGGGATAGACTCTATGGTTACCTTATCGAAAGTGGACAAGAGCTTGGTGATAATCTCCTTGTAAGGTTTTAGTTTATCATCTCTAGTTTGATAAATATCGTTGATCTGATTAACCACAAGTTGAGAGTCACCAAAGATGGAAAGGATTCTAACCTTTAAGGCTAAAGCTACCCTAAGACCTAGGATCAAGGCTTCATACTCTGTAGTATTATTAGTGCAAGAGAAATGAATCTTGAAGGAAAGGGGGATCAATTATTTTTGAGGGGTGACTAGAATGATTCCAGCCCCAATGCCCTTTAAGCAATGGGCTCCATCAAAAAACAATGACCAAGACTCAGGCTCTTCTACTTCTAAGCTAAGGCACTCATCAGGAAACTTGATGACTAAGGGATGGGTAGACTCTAGGGGAGCAATGACTAGTTGGTCAACAATCACTTGACCTTTTATAGCCTTTTGACCTATGAAGGTTAAGTCAAATTCACTAAGGGCTAGGACCCACTTAGCAGCTTGACCTAAAAGGTGGGGCTTCGACATTAAGTAGTGAAGAGGATCAAACCTTGCAACTACTAATGTCTTATGGCTAAGCATGTAGTGTCTCAAATTTTGAGAGGCAAACACTATAATAAGGCAAAGCTTCTCTAAGGGAGTGTATCAGGTTTCATAGCTAACCAAGGTTCTACTAATATAGTAGATAGCTCGCTCTTTGTTTTGATCATCATGTTGAGCTAGCATAGCCCCTAAAGCTTGGGTTGTGGCTACTATGTAAAGCATTAAATGCTTATCTAGCCTAGGGGAAACAAGGATAGGTGGGTAAGTGAGATACTTCTTGAGTTCATCAAAGGATTTTTGACACTCAATATCCCACTTGAACACTACATCTTTCTTAAGAAGCTTAAGAAAGGGCTGACACTTATCGGCTAATTGGGCTATGAAGTGATGAATAGCTTGAAGTTTTCCTTGCAAGCTATGCAACTTGGTTAGGTTATGAGGAGGAGGCATGTTAGTAATAGTCACTATCTTAGTGGGATCCACTTCAATGCCTCACCTAGACACTATGAAGCCTAAAAGCTTGCCAGATGTGACTCCAAACACACACTTGGAGGGCTTAAGATGAACTTTGTATTCTTGAAGTCTTTCAAAGATCCATCTTAAATCTTGAGCATGAGTTTCTCGATTTATGGAGTGACCAAGAAGATCATCCACATAGTCCTCAACAATATCATGCATCATGTCATGAAAAATATATCATGGCCCTTTGGTATGTGGCACCGACGTTCTTCAAGCCAAAAGGCATGACTTTATAACAAAAGGTACCCCATGGAGTTATGAAAGTTATCTTGGACTGGTCCTCGAGGGTAATCTTGATTTGATTGTATCCCAAGAAACCATCCATGAGTGATAGCATTCCACATCTAGTGATGAAATCTACGATCATATCTATGTTGGGCAGGGGAAAGTCATCCTTGGGACATGCAAAATTGATGTCCCAAAAGTTGGTACATACTCTGATTGTCCCTTCCTTCTTAGCCATAGGAACGATGTTGGAGATCCAATCAGAATAGTCGATGGCTTTGATAAAACCGACGTCAAGGAGTTTTTGGAGCTCCTCCTTGACTAATAGGGTGACTTTAGGATGCATCTTCCTAAGCTTATGCTTAATGGGTTTGGAATTGGGTCTAACTACTAGGTGATGCATAACTAGGGAGGGATCAAGCCCTAGCATGTCGACATATGACCAAGCAAAAATATCTTGAAATTCTATCAATAATTTGGTCAATTGCTCCTACTCATCCATGGACAAGGCTTTTCCTAGCTTAAGGAGTCTAGGGCTCTCCTCAATTCCTATATTAATATCAAGGGTCTCCTCAATGAGGATGTGGGATTCATCATCATAGTGAGGAGGGGTAGGGATCACTCCTAGTTGCTCAAGGTCTTTGGGAGACATAGGAATAGGATCCACTTGAGAACTAGAAGACTCAACATGGGTGACACAAGGGATCGACCCATCAAAGAAGAAGTTATTTTGGAGGATATCTTCATGATCCATATCACAAAGAGTATCCCCTTCAGCATACTCCCTTGGGGTCACAACTAACTCAAGGTGCACCAAAGTTATCACATTGCAAAATAATATGTTAGAGGGAGAAGGCGGTCCCTCATCCTCATTACTCCATTCTAAGCCATGATGATCCATGAATTCAGTGAAGGTGATAACTTGATCATCATCAGTTGGTAAGGGTTGGTTTTTGTTGGGGATGTAGCCTATGCCACATCTCCCAAGCCAAATCTCAACTTCCAAAGGCTCTTGAATACCTTTTTGTTGTGGCCCCAAACCCTTACCTACATATCCCATACTAGATAGGATCTGCTTAGGAAGTGGGTAATCATTGGATAGATAACAATGGGTAAAGGTTCTCTCTACTAGAAATGGGTTGCTACCATGGATATTTTCTTCTTGGGATGTACCCACATAGACAAAGGTACACATACCGATGTGTACTACTTCACCCTTTTTATGGGGTAAACCCATAGTTCGGGGTGAAGGTGGTAGCTTGGCTAGATCTAGAAGAGGACTTTCAAATAGATGATTGGCTTGATCTTGTGATGAGATTATGATTGATGGTTCCTCATTTATTTTGAAGTTATCAAACTTCTTGGTGATTTGAGAATGATGAATGAGAAGAAGAAGAAACTTTATGAAGAGAAATAGATGGATAGAAATTGATTGTAGATTGGGCTTGCTCAACCATTGAACAATATTGGAATGGATGAGGGTCACCTTGGATGGTGATAAGCTAATTTTTAAATTCATACTTCAAACATTGGTGAAGAGTAGAAGGGACAACCCTCATGGCATGAATCCAAGGGCATCCGAGAAGAAGATTAAAAGATGTTGGGCAAGATACCACATAAAACAAAGTGTCTAAGATCTTGGGTCCTACCCTAAGGGGAAGGGATAAAATGTCATAGGCCTCTTGGGACTCATTGTTGAAAGCTTTTATGATGACATCAGATTTGGTTAAATCTTCCTCCTTTAATCCAAAATTTTGGAAGAAATTATAAGTGCATATATTAAGGGAGGAACCATTGTCCACCAATATCCTCTTGATGAACTTTTCCCCAATATATCTAGTGATGTAAAGGGAAGAATCCCCTTGTAAATTTGAGGAAGGAAGATCATCATCATAAAAATATATGTGATTTATCCCAAGAGTACCTACAACATTGGCTAGGTTACTAGGGGGAAGATCTTGTGGGACAGATTGTTGACTTAGAAGCTTCAACAAGGCTTCCCTATGAATAGGAGAAGTTTATAAAATTCTAAGAGGGATATCTTGGTAGGTGTGTTACTTAACTATTGTTGGATGTTGAAGGAGACTTTTGGTTGTGGCTTCAACACTAAGGTTGGTTTTTCTACACTTGTGCTCCTTTTTTGGGTACTCTTAAGAACTAAGGGTGGTCTAGAGGGTTGGTTGGATGTAGAACTTATCTCCTATTGTGAGTGTTGAGAGCTTGAGCTTGTTTCATTGTAATAGTTGCTATTATACCCACCATGTTGTTGTAGGGGGGTGGCACATTATGATATGACACTTGATTAGTTGTCTGTTGCCTATGATTGGGTAGGGGATTTTGGAAGATCCCCATATCTTGATTAGTTGTAGGTGTTAGTTGAGTAGGAGGTTGATTAGTTGGAGGTTTGTGGTTAGGAGTGGGTTGAGAATCATCCACAACAAGGTGATACTTGTCTATTAAATCTTGAACCATGTGTTTCAACCTCTTACATGAGTTTGTCATGTGCCCCTCCACCCTATGATACTCACAATGTTGATCAGGCTTATACCAAACTATCGTTGTATCAAGTTGTCTTATGGGAGGTAGTTCAATCATCTTAGCTTCCAAAATTTGCTTAAGGATTGACAAAATGGGTTGGTTGAGTCTAGTGAAATTCCTTGGTGGGGGTTTTGGGGTTTTCTAAGTACCAACTTCTACAAGGTACTAGTGGCATTGACATTATTGGTTTTCCTATTATCTGTTACCCCATCACCAACTACATGCTTGTTCTTATATTGGGTTTTCATGGTCCTTTCCTCTTCTTTCCTTAACTTGAGTTGACCTCTTCGAATAAGAGCCTTCTCTACTCTTCTTTCCAAATCTATTGCTTGTTCAAAAGAGGTAATGGTTGTTGTTTCCAACTCATATGAGATCTGCTCTTGTAAGTTACCAATAAATATCTCTAACATGTCTCGAGGAGGTAGGGTGTATCTTAAATATTCAACTAAACTTCTCCATCGAGATAAGAATTCTGAGAAACTTTCATCTTTACCTTGCTTTAGGAGGTATAAATCTTGAATGGTTACTCCTTTCTCCATATAAGCTCCAAATTGCTAAACAAATAACTCAGTTATTTCTTCAAAGTTTCTCAAATAATGATGGGGTAGTTGATAATACCATTCCAATGCCATACCACCAAGGCTTTTAGGAAATATTTTTAGAATAACATATCATCATATATAATATCATGGCATGTTGTTCTAAACATCCTTAAATGTTCTATTGGGTCCTCTGTTCCCTTATAAATGGGTAAGATCAGTATTGGAAAATGCTTGGGATAGGGCCTAGAGGCTACCATAGGATCTAGGGGTTGATTGCACATTTCCTTATAGTTATAAGTGAAACTTGGAGCTTGAAGTGTATCCATTCTTAATGCCAATTGTTTCACTATACTTGTCAAACTTTGCATGTCGGGATTGTTGTTGTGCAATACCCCTAGATTCCCTAAGGGTGGGTTATAGGTAGGTTGTTGAAAGGAAACTTGGTTAATGTTGGAGGCATTAACATTGTTGTGATACGGGTTATGGAATGGGATGTTTTGTGTAGCATCTTGTTGTGGGATAAAATTTGTATTTGGTGGAATAAAAGAAGGAATGTTGAGAGGAGGAACATTATGATATGGAAATTGAACATTATTTTGGGATGCACTACTAGTTGGAGGAGGTTGTAAAACTCCCCCAATGTTGGTGGTTGTTGTAGTAGCATATGTAGGTTTATGAAATAGATTAATGTGATGAGAAGATTGAAACAAAGGATTGATATGAATGTTGAGAGGAGAATTGGTTTGATGATGAGATGCTCCAGCTTCTTTAAAGTGGGTGTCTCTATCCAAGGCTTCACTCAAGACTTGCCTATTTTTCCTAAAGAAATTCAAGAAATGATTATGTGATTTGAAGATGAATTGACCATTAGACCCTTCAATAGGATCAAATTCATCACTAGTCTCTATGTCCTCTTCTTCTTCTAGATTGGGATTCTCCCTATCAACCTGATCATCCTCATGGCATAGAGGATTCTCTTCTGGTTCTATCATATTTTTCTTATTCCTAAGGTTTGGAGCCATAGGATTAAGAGAGATAAAAAGGGACCTAAAACTAGCAAAATACACACAAAAGAATTTTTTTAAGTATTTTATGTTTTTCTAATGTAAATAAATTTAAATGATCTTGTTTATAGTTTTAAAAAATAAAAATATAAAGGACAAAGGGAAGAAGCTTCCTAGATGGCCACTAAGGACATGTTTCATGTTGGGTTCACCAAATATGTAGAGGGGGAAAATAACCCACTATGTATGATTCTTGATGGATCCATTGGAAGTTGAGGTGACTGTAGGGCTATTGTGGTTCTCTACATTTGAGGGCTTGGGGATCAAAGGGTTCACTAGGAATGGTTTTAGGACTTGCTCCAAGTCTAGGATGGAAGGTTTGATGTGTTTATTGAGCAAGCACCTAAGTTTGGTCTTACTAAGATCTAAACTATAAAGAATTGAAGAACAATGATGTAGGGCAAACAATAATGCAAGCAAACAAAGATCTATTCCTAGAATGATTCTTTATTTCAATGAAGACTATTTCCTAATTTTGCAAGAAAGTAAATTTTTTTTTTTTAAAGCAAAGGTCCAAGAGAATGCACAAACAAGATTAGCCTAAATGCAAATTATATGCTTTTCTTCTTTTGATGCCTAGAAATAAAACCAAAATGTAATCTTCTAATCTATCAAATTTGTGATCTAAATTTGAAACAAAAAATGAATGAAAAATGATCATAGACACTCAACAAACAACCTAAAAGATCTAACAAAACACTTACTTGACCTAGTGGTTGATCCTAGCCAAATTCGTACCCCAAAATATCTAATTGTGTACACCTTGAAAACATTAACCACAAATTCGATCAAACCTGCAAAACAACTTCAAAACCTTGGAAAAATTGATCAGTGTTTGGGGGCCTTCTTAGGCCACTATGTGACTAAGCTTGGAGGTGCAGCATTCAAGCCCCCTTGGTCCTTTTAGCTGACCATTCAAAAATGAAAATGATTGTTGACCTTTGGGAATAAGCAAAACAAGATATAACAATATGAAACAATGAAAACAGAGTGCAAACATAATGGATGCAATGGAAAACAAGTATGCAAATGAGAACCTAGGGTTTTGGAAGTAACCAAAATTATAAATAAATATGGAATTTGAGTGACTCCAAACTTTGCATACTTGTTTTCCACTCCAAACTTCCTCGATGAGAAAACCAAAATTATAAATAAATGCTTAGAAACCTACCCTTATTTTACTTTTGAGCACTTAACACAGTGGGTTAAGTGGCTTCCATTGGTTGAATGGTGGTAAAAAATTTCATTCCACACAATATCTAGAATGACTCCTTTTAAGACAGTTTATGGGTGCCCATCTTTGTCACCCTCTTCATGTGTTCTAGGAAAATCTAAAGTTTAGACGATGGATGTAACATTTCAAGGACATATCCAACTCTTATAGCAATTGAAGGAGAATTTGGTTGACTTAGAAACAGGTGTAATAGTAGACTGGTCAACACTATTCAGAGTATAGCTTCAATTTAGGCAATATTGTCTTCCTTTAATTCCATCCATATAAGCAATCATCAATGCAATTTTGTGCTCATAAACATATTGCAACAAGGTTTTATGGCCCTACTAAGTACTACAAAATATTGGACAAGTGGCCTGTAATCTTGTGTTACCACCTTCTTCCAAAATCCATCCAATCTTTCATGTCTCTTATCTCAAGAAGGTACTCAACAACCACATTAAGGTCCAATAGACATTCTGTGAGTTGGATGATGACGATTCGGTCATATTGGAACCTAACAATATTTTGGACCACAGAACCTGCATCCTCCATAATTGCAACAACATTAAAGTCTTGGTTCAATAAAAAGGTTTACAATAGAAAGATACAACATGGAAGTCTCTTCAACAACTTCAACAATAATTTCCTCATCTTCAACTTTGACGATAAAGTTTTTTCAAAGGGGATGAGCATGTTAATACCCCATTCTAATATTATTAATAATTGTCTAGTCATGTGGTACTTCAAGCACCTAGGTTCATGGGGCATATAATGTAACCGTTATGTATTGTAAAAATATATTATTTAAAGATGTAACAATTATTATTTAGGAGTTACTAGCTCAAGCCCCCACTTGCATGTAGATGAAAACTCTTGAATGTTAGGGTTAGGGTAGACGAAGTATTTAAAATAACAAGGGGGTAAGAAAGGAGGCATTTCATATTTTATCGTATCAAAGCTCTACTTCTAAGGAGGTTGCCCCTCGAAGAGGCTTACGATTATATAATGTGTTCTTATTTTGTGTAATATAATGCACTACATTTTTTTAATTTAGCAAAAAACCCCTTGCGGGGCTGCCTTGGTCTAAGAAACCACGACCAAAGGGTTCTACACCATCAAAATCACCTGAGAGTCGGGCTTGGCCCTGACCGCACCAACATTATCAACTAGAATTTGGGTACCCAATGTGCGTTTGGTAGGGTGGAGATTCGAACCAGAGACCTCTCTTGGAAGTTTGCCCTACCCTCTCCAACTCACCTACAACACATGAGTATAATGTGCTACATTTTTATTTTGTATTGCAATATTGTTAATTTCAAACTTATTTTCCTATAATATTATGTGGATGTGCTTTTATTTTAATACAATTTTCTAACACTTCACATCATTTAAAAAATAAATTTAATTAATATAATAATCTTAGACATTACAAAATAATTAGTATATTAATAGTTTTTTATTATTTCATATTATAATTAAATTTAAAAAGAAAAATAAACATAAAATATTATGTATTCTAATCTTATCAACTTAATTAATATAATAATCTTAGACATCCTGTTCCTGCTTGAGGTCTCATCAACTGCCACGTCTGGTGCATGCACAGGGAGGTTGGGGACATGACATTTTTACCTACAATGATGGATGGAATGCACAGCCAATTCAATCACCATCATGTTCTCCACCCGCAGGTGCCCGGGATGAGCTGGTGGAAGTTAATGGTGGCACACGGGATCGTGCCTCGGAATGCAGGGGATATAAGTGCACATAATTGCCGACTTGATAGATCTCGAGGATAGGGCTGGGGAGATTCAAATGTTCATGAGGATCAGGGACACACAGATGGATTACCGCATACCTTGGCCATTCCATGGGACTCCAATGTAGACGTGCAACCACAAAATTTTTGATTGCATGCAAGTTTCACTGCCTGTTTGATTGATGTTGCCTAGTTTGTAGTGAGCTCTGGTTTGTGGTTTACCAACCCGTGGTTAGGGTTGGCTTGTTTCTTCCAGGGGGTGTGATCATTGCCACCCACCACTTTTTTCATGTTAAACTTTATTATTAATATAATTTAGCTTTTCATCAAAAAAAAAAAAAAAAAAAACTTGTAAATAAAATATAATATTTTAAAAATTAAAATTTTCAAAAAAATAAAAGTCTCGCAAGGATAACACAACACATTAGTTAGGGATTTTGAAACCAAATGGAAAAGGTTGGATGATAACGATCAAGTGTTTGCTGATTGGCTGCCCTAATTTCATACCCTCAAAAGACTTAACCAGTTAAAATTTATAATAACAACATCCAATGGTGCGGATTCCCTCCATTATATATATATATATTCAAAAATAAAAATCCACATTAAAATAAAGATAAGGTTAGGTATACATACGACTTTGAGGCACCATCAATAATTTTTTAATACTATTTGAGTTACTTAGTCAAACATAAGACAGAAATTCAAATCGTTAATAATTTTTTAATATTATGCGAGTTAGTTAGTCAAACATCAGACAAAAATTCAAATCGCTAGTTACATCCATCAATGTCACTAGCTACTCAACTACCCACTTTTGTAAGTTACAGACTGTTTTTACTCTATTTTTTATGCGTTCTCCGTATCATCGTTCTCCGTTTATTTCCCTTTAAAAATTTGCCGCCATTTGAAATTCTTTCCAATCTTATCATTCATAATCATCATATATTTATATATAAACGTCATGATCACTCAATGAATCCTATGTGAATCATATTCCATGACCTGTAAAAAAATTCTCCTCAAAGTAGAATATCTGATAGGACGTACGCATTTCTCTACTTCCTATATTTATGCTATCTACATGTGGAATAATTTCTTCAAAATTAATTTTGTCTGCACATAGTCCCACATTCATACTTTTTACACGCCATGGAAGTGAGTGCAGATATGAAGCACTCTCTGAAAGAGAAGAAACTGTTCGGTCTGGTTCCCCGGGTTCGAGTCCGGCGGCCTCGTTACGAGAGGCTCAGGACAACTTCAGTTGATCATGGGAAAAGGGGCCGCCTAGTCATAAGATTGGGCCGCAGGAGGCGCTTCGTAGTTAGGGTTTGCAGGAGGATTCGTGTTCGAATCCCGAGAACGTTTGGCTTGGCCCTGTTGAAGAGATTAAAATCTTCATTCTTTAGGCTTGTGGAAGAGGTAATGGATATAACAGCGGGATCGGAATTAGAGGCGGGTAATAGTGGCGTCTTCCTCAATGCCTACAATTCTCTCCCTGCGTTGAAGCCGCGTTCGATGGGTTGCCTGGCTCCAGCCTGATCGGTGTACGTTCTAATGTTCAGGCTTCGGTTCTGTGGTATTTTTCAGCTATATTAGATCGTAGAATGGGTGTAGGTAATTGACTGTATTACATTCTAATCAATGTATTTATTAAACTTTTTTATAAGTTACTGTGTCGAGTTATATATAAATTTTTTAAAACTTTTTTTTCATTTTTATACTTTTTTATTGAAGTCAAAATCCTAACAAAAGTCCCTGAAGGTTTAAACCTTGGCGTGAATGAGTGTGTGAGGTGACAAGTGTGTGGTGGTTGTGTTAATTTTCCTATTGATAAGCATAGTTCTAGGCTTTACAAGAGATCATGGTTGGAAAACTTTGGTAGTAGGAGTTTAACAAAAAAAAAAAAAACAGAATAATATCTCTGAGGAGCTTTACAAGGGATAGAAAACTTTGGTTGTAAAAGTTTCTCACATTAACCAAATTAAAACAAAAAAAATTCTAACAGAATAATATCAAATTTCTCACATTAACCAAATTAAAACAAAAAACAGTCCTAATAGAATAATATCTCTGAGAACTTAGTATGGTGTTGAATTTAAGTTATAGAAACTTAAGTTTTAATCATTGGAAAGGTGACTTGGTTATATTTGGTTGAAATATCTTTAATAAAAAATATAGAAAAATTAAGTTTTTTATTTTATTTTATTAAATAATTATTATTTTTAAATATTATTAAACTTTAATACTGGAGATAATAAATTCAAAATTACCGTTCAAATCATTTCATTTCATTGTTAAAAACATTAGAGGAATCCAATTTTTTTCCTACCTCTTCTAAAAAGTATTGGACTTTCAGAGTACAAATATTGTTTTTTTTTCTGTTACTTTTTCAAACGGACATAGTACTATTGGTTAATTGGTAGAATTATTTTTAATATATATTTTTTAATATTTTATTGTGCGTAGAAACTTTTGTAAGTCTTTTTTTTCATAAGTGTGCAAGACTTTAAGTTTTTATGAAGCTAATATTTAGTTAAAAAATTATATTATTAAGTTATTTAAATATAAATTATGAGAAAGTATATGTTTAAGTTAATATTTATTGTATTTTATTTACTTTAAAAATTTGAAGAATGTTTTATGAATTTTTTTTGTTTTATAGGAGAGTTGGTTGCAATCACACTATTTTAAGTAGTTGACAAATCATAGGGACTACATCCACCAAATCTATTTATAAAATCCAGGTGCTCGGGATTAATATGAACATTGTCTAACCATAGGGGCTGCATCACTCCATCTCGTTATTATTTAGCCTCACATGCGCTTGTTATTATTTAGCCGATCATTGTCGGTTGGCACGCACTCAAAAGATTTAGATCGCAATACTACCTTTGTGGTTGACTTCCCCAAGGTCTGAACTAGGTGTCCAGGTACACCTGCACTTACCAATCCACTTAACCCGCGGGGATGAAAACTTTATTAAACTTTTTAAAGAATGCTTCATAAATCTTTATTAAACTTTGTAAAAAATGCTTTATGAAACTTTATTAAACTTTGAACAAATATTTAATTTAAGGATTATTTTTTTATGATTAAAATTTCTTTCCACTTTAATACTTGTTTGTTTTTAAAAAATATATTAAAATATACTTAACGTTTAAAAAAAAAATTATGTTCATATAAATAAAATTTTAAATTAAAAACACAGATTTTCTAAAAACATAATACGGTCAGGAGATTTTTATTTTTTTAATTACTATGGTTGAGATTTGCTTATGGCGCGGGGTTGTTCTTTACAGGAGGGCAAAAGTTGGGTCTTTTGGGCACGTTTATTAAGCTAATCACTTTACAGAGGGCAAGAGTTAGGTCTTTTGGGCACGTTTATTAAGCTAATCATTAGTAAAAATATATTATTGTGTAGTTTGAAGAAAGTTCTAGGTTTTTTTTAAAAAGAGTTTGAAAATTTTATATTAAAATAAAAATTATTTTTAAGTTGGGATGAAATTTTTTTAGTTTTAGTTGATTTTATAATAGTAAAATAAGATCTGCATTAAATCCAAATTTTTTGAATTATATTTTTATAATAGTTGTCCAAATTAATTAACATTGGATTTGCTCACAATTTACCTAATTCTCTCATCAATAGCCATTTTACTATGCCATACCTCCTTCTTGATACTTATCTTAGCTAGGAAGTCTACCACTTTAATTATATATCTATTCACATAGACTAGAATTACATCATCTAATTTTCTCCGCAATTCCTTAATTTGGGTGACAAGAATCCTCAATCTCCTTGTCCTCAAAGTAAATTTCCTCATGCAATATTAGAGCTCCCACTAATATTTGAGATTCTGATTCTATGATTATCCTCCTATAACCTTGTCTTATTGTCTAGATAGAATCATATTTGATAGCTAAGGCTTCTGCTTCATTGTTCGTGGCCTTTCCCAGGCCTTGCAGTTCTCAATATAGCATTGTCCCAACGTGATTCCTGTAGACCACTCCAATTCTAGCTCTAAGTGGATTGCCTTTTCTCTTTCAAGAGTTATATTTACTTTCTAAAAATATATTATAGAATATAATGGATTGTTCTTATGAAATATAAGTAGTAAGAGTGTACTTTTTATTAATGATTAGCTTAATAATCATTAGTAAAGATATATTATAGAATATAAGGGTTGTTCTCATGAATGTTAAGTAAAAAGGAGATGTAATCATTAGTAAAGAGGTTCTTGTTTTTGCTTGTTAATGTTTATTTCTTTACCATTTTGGAGGACAAGAGGTTACAGTGTAGAGTCTAGAATATGTTATTCACTTATTACAAGTTGAGATGATGGTAGGTGGGGATTTCAATACTATCTTGTCTTTGGAAGAAAATATTTGGGAAATAGGAAGTTGGAACTAGCTCAGACCTTATGCTTGAGTACATGTCCTCTCTTCATTTTCTGGATGTCAAATTGGTTAATGGTTTGATGTCTTGGTCTATTTGAATACAAGATCAAAGCTTGTATTTTGGAAAGGCTGGACATTTTTCTAGTCTCTGAGGAATTTATGATGAATGGATAGATTCCAAAATCCAAGAATTTAAATAGTGTTGGCTCTGACCACTGGCAAGTTATGGTTCAAGTGTGGGAATCTCAATCAATTCTTGTACCTTTTAGGTTTCAGCTAATATGGATGAGACATGTAGATTTTAGAGATCACATTCAAAAGTGGTGGGTTGAAGGTAAGCCTAGGTTTGGTACCAATATGTATACTTTTGTCAGAAGATTAAGCTATATTAAATCGAAACTTAAAACATGAATTTGGTATGATTTTGAGAATGTTAAAGAAAGGGATAAAAATAGAGGATAGACTAGAGCAAGTGAACTAATCCATTCATACTAGGGGTATTTCAAAGGAGGTAAGGATGGAGGAGTCCTCTATTTCAAATCTATTAGAGGAATTGGAAAGGAGAGAGGAAATTCTTTGGAAGCAAAAATCTAGGATACATTAGCTTCAGGAAGGGGACGATAATATAATTTTATTTCATAAGTCCCTTTTGGCTAGAAGATCTTTCAATTACATCTCTTCCCTTAAAATAGATGAGGGAGTGTTTGTTTACACTCGATAGGGTTTGAATGATATTGCAACTAATTATTATTCCTAAATTTTTATAGTTGAACCATTGGATATAACTGCTCAACTAGGGATTTTGTAGTAGATTCCATATGTTATCATGGAAGAGGATAATAAGGCTTTAGTTGCTAGCATTTTCGAGGAGTTATGAAGGGTGGTATTCAAAATATTGAAGGGGAAAACCTCAAGCCCAAATGATTTTCCTATTTATTTTTATCAAGAGTTTTAGGATATTTTACGTGTAAATTTATTGGAGGATGTGGAGGAAGCAAGAACTACCAAAGTCATTCTCAAAGATATAAACAAAAATTTCATTGCTTTAGTTCCTAAAGTACTAGAGGTAAAGCATGCATGTAGATTTTGTTGTATAGCTCTTTGTAATGTACTGTATTAAATCATTACAAATATTATGGTTGAAGGTGGTTTTGGAGTTGGTAGGAAAATTCTTGATGAGATTGTTCTAGCTCAAGAAGCTCTTCATTCCATGCAACTTCAAAAGACAAGGTTGATTGGCCTTTTCTCTTGAGAGTTATTCAATAATTTGGTTTCTCAATAGATTGGATTCAATGGGTTGAGGAGTTCATTTCTTCGGTTTCTTTTTTTTTTTTAGTGAATGTTGTCCCAACTTCGTTATTCTCAACTTATAAGGATATTAAGTAGGGAGATCCCCTCTCTCCCTATTTGTTTATTATTATGGATAAGTGCTTAGGAAGAACTATTGCTAAAGATATATTTAGCAAAGCTATTGAAGGTATAACTATAGCACAAGGTGTAGGTCCAATTACATGTCTATGGTTTGTAGATGAAACCACTTTAATGGGGAAAACATCATTTCAAGATACGTTAAGATTCAATAAGAGGTTGCAGTAATTTACCAAAGCTACAAGATAGTTAATTGATGAGGATAAATCTAAGATAAAAAATTTTATTGTTCACAAAGACAAGAAACCATGGTTTTAGATAAGGTGCATTTTAAATAGGTTGTCATTCCATTATCCTATTTGGGAATCCCTTAGTGGGGGAGGATGTCATGACCCTCCCAGAAGGACCTTTGAACATAGAAAAATAATGTATTAACAAATGAGGCTAATACATGATTTTGTGCAATTAAGCAACCTCACAATAATGAGTAGATAATGAAGGATATAATATTGCTAATGAATTTCCAATGTGTAGGATCGGGTGCACTCGTGAGTGGAGGAAATTGAGTCATCCACCAAAGATGAGAGTACTTGAGGAAAGGAAAATGATGATAAGACAACTTGAAGGTAACACACATAGATACCTTCATATAGACATGCATTCGTTAAGGGATAATCATCAATATCTAACCACCTTGAGCCCCAATTTGATGGACTAGTAGCTATCGTAAGTTCTAGACGTTGAGACAGGTGATTAGATTGACGAAAAGAATCCCTCTTTGTTTTATGCACTTGCATGATTGTATTTTAATTCAACATCATTAACCTTGATCACTGGTGAGCATGGAGTAGATGGTTTACCTTCACAACTTCATTGATTTATTTAAAAAGGTAAAAAATATATTGTTTAGATAAATGATTGATTTATTTAAAAAGGTAAAAGATATTGTTTAAATAAATGGTTGATTTATTTAAAAAGGAAAAAAATATATTGTTTAAATAATTGGTTGATTTATTTAAAAAGGCAAAAAATATATTGTTTAAATAAATGGCTGATTTATTTAAAGGCAAAGGTTATTGTTAAATAAATGGTTTTATTTAAAAAAAGAAAAAAAAGATATTGTTTAAATAATTGGTTGCTTTATTTAAAAAGGCAAAAATGATATTGTTTAAATAAATGGCTGGTTTATTTAAAGGCAAAGGTTATTGTTAATTAAATAGTTTTATTTAAAAAAGGTAAAAAGATAATGTTTGATTAAATGGTTGATTTATTTAATATCATAAGAAACTAAAGAGAAAAAGAGATGATCATTTATTTAATGATTACTCCACCAACAATGGAGAACCTGTCCTGAAATAAAATAAAGAATATAATACAATTATTTAAACTCCAAGGTAAGGCCTTTGTCATGGCATGTTAGGGAAGTCATTGCCCATCCTATGATTGACCCCCCTAAGGTGTAAATGCGACAAGACAACATTCAACGGAATGAGCCGAGTTGACCTTTTGAAAACCTTACTGGGTCAGATGCACAAAGTTCCCTTGACGTGAAGGGAAAGATCTTAATGGTGATTACCTTGGGAAGAGGGGGAGAGGTATGTCCACCCTCCCACTGGATGGAAGTGGTCAAGGAAGTAATGGCAGGTAGGCGGGGACATAGACTAAGAAGGAAGAGAAGAATGGTATGAGAAGCGAAGGAGCATAGAGAAAAAAGGAGCATAGAGAGCAAAGGAGCAGCAGGTGGTGAGAATGACACCATGAATTAAGGAGCAGTGGATATCCACCCAAGCAGTGCATATGATCTAGCTACTGTGGGTGAGCCAGGTTGATTATGTCTTAAAACTATATGGCTTGTGTTTATTTCTCTTGCTTAGAGATGCGAAGGCATCATTATAATGGTCTCTACCATTGGAAGCATGGCATGTGTTTCTTTCTCTTGCTTAGAGATACAAAGGTATCATTATAATGACCTTTGTCATTGGTAGCATGGCCTGTGTATCTCTTTGTTTAGATATGCGAAGGCATCGTTATAATGGCCTCTAATATTGGTAGCATGGCCTATGTATCTCTTTGTTTAAATATGCAAAGGTGTAGTTATAATGACCTCTGCCATTGGTAGTATGGTCTGTGTATCTCTTTTTTTAGGGACGTGAAGACGTCATTATAATGGCCTCTACCATTGGTAGCATGGCCTGTATATCTCTTTATTTAGATATGTGAAGATGTCATTATAATGGCCTCTACCATTGGCAGCATGGCCTGTGTATCTCTTTGTTTAGAGACACGAAGGCATCGTTATAATTACCTCTGTAGTTGGTAGCATGGCCTGTGTATCTCTTTGTTTAGAGATGCGTAGGCATCATTATA
Organism: Wollemia nobilis; assembly: GCA_028583015.1. Lineage (NCBI taxonomy): Eukaryota > Viridiplantae > Streptophyta > Pinopsida > Araucariales > Araucariaceae > Wollemia > Wollemia nobilis. The sequence goes on along the minus strand of JAQPPZ010000071.1, from coordinate 14,294,561 downwards.
ATGTCCTCTACCATTGGAATCATGGCCTACATTTTTTTCTCTTGATTAGAGATTTCAAGGTGTCATTATAATGGCCTCTGCCAATAGTAGTATGGCTTGTGCTTTTTCTTTGTTCAAAGACGTGATGGCATCGTGGTTAGCCATTTACATTGGTGGTTTGGTTTATGTTATTTTATATGACTAATGATGGCATTGTCGTCATCATTTTACCATTACCATTGGATTTCAATTTGGTATTATGGGTGGTAGCCCTTCCTTTGCAAATCGTAGTAGGATTTGGAAGTTCCCTCAGGTGCAGTTGGCATCGAGGATGAACCGCGTGAGTCATGGTAACTTTTAATGTCATGGATGCATGAGCACCATCCACCCTGGAGATATTAGGGCGAAATCCTTTCGGTCAACCTTTGGTCCACCTTGAGTCTCATATCACAATGTATGACACTAGTCTATTTTTTGGACGTTGTTCCCTTAGTTCGTTACTGTTGGAAGAAGCTTTAATTAATATTTATTATCTAAAATGGTAGATTTAATGAAATGAAATATGTTGATGGTTATTTTGTGATTTAAGGGTTTGGGACCTTATGTTATGAAATAAAATAGAATGTTGGTTATTTTTTAATTTAAGGGTATGAGACCTTATTTTATGAAATAAAATGGAATGATGGTTATTTTGTGATTTAAGGGTTTGAGACCTTATGTTATGAAATAAAATAGAATGTTGGTTATTTTGTAATTTAAGGGTATGGGACCTTATGTTATGAAATAAAATGGAATGATGGTTATTTTATGATTTAAGGGTTTGGGACCTTATATTATGAAATAAAATAGAATGTTGGTTATTTTGTAATTTAAGGGCATGGGACCTTATGTTATGAAATAAAACAGAATGATGGTTATTTTGTGATTTAAGGGTTTGGGACCTTATATTATGAAATAAAATAGAATGTTGGTTATTTTGTAATTTAAGGGTATGGGACCTTATGTTATTAATTAAAATGGATTGATGGTTATTTTGTGATTTAAAGGTATGAGATCTTATGTTATGAAATAAAATAGAATGATGGTTATTTTGTGATTTAAGGGTTTGGGACCTTATGTTATGAAATAAAATAGAATGTTGGTTATTTTGTAATTTAAGGGTATGGGACCTTATGTTATGAAATAACATGGAATGATGGTTTTTTGTAATTTAAGGGTATGGGACCTTATGTTATGAAATAAAATGGAATGATGGTTATTTTGTAATTTAAATGTATGAGATCTTATGTTATGAAATAAAATGGAATGAAGGTTATTTTGTAATTTAAGGGTATGGGACCTTATGTTATAAAATAAAATGGAATAATGGTTTATTTTGTGATTTAAAGGTATGGGACCTTAAGTTACAAAATGAAGAAAAAAGTTTAATGGGAATTATAGTAGTTGCTATCAATTCTCTTAGAAATTAAGGGTATGGGAGTTTAATTTTTGAGAAGGGTAGTTCATTTATTGAAAATAGAGCACATGAGCTAATGCATGGTTGACTAATTCTCTCAAGTCAAGTGAGACAAAAAATGGAAAGTGTACTTTCCATGATAAGTATTATGCTTTAGTAATTTGAATTGCTTGGGTTATTTGTATAGTTGCAATTTGTCAATTAAATAACTAGGTGCATTTAGAAGCATGACTATCCGGATCCATGAGTGTCCTGATCCTCAACTATCCTCACTTGATTGATGGAGGAGTAGGAAGACCAAAATCATGGGATGGACCAATTTACAAGTTTTCTCTCTACCTTACATCTTGTACTTTATGCAATATATTATATTATGGGGAGATTTCCCCGATAAAATGGATGTAAAGTATTGTAGAAATTATGGGTGTACCATACTTATATTTCTAAATAAATATTGCAACTGCTATATCTAGTATCCCTTTATTTAGTTTCCTACATTTAATTCTTTTAATGTATATTTTAATTATTGATTGTTCTTTACACTTGATTATTCTTGCTTGTTGTCAGTTCATTTTTGTTAGATTTAGTATCTATATTTCTATGCTCTTGTGATGTTAAAAATAAAGGAACATTAGTAAGTTCTAGGTGAACTTAGAGGTTACCCAAGGGATTGAGACCCCCTTGGGAGAATTGGTAACTAGGTTTGGAAGATTGTGCCAAAGTTAAGATAATTTTTCAGTGGACAATATTGATATCTTAGCTTGCAGTACACGTAGCATACCCACACATAATGGCTTGTGTGGATATGGATATGCGTGTACACCTTCTAATGATTTGAGGTGGTAAGTCTAGCTTATCAAGACTGATGAGAGGGATGGACTTATGTGCATAACATAAGATAGGCTTATGCAAACGGGACTTGCATGAAGGAAATCTTGTGTTGTATAGTTCTTGAGAAACTTAGGGTATGCCAAACATTAAGTTAGTCTAAGGTTGGTTGAGGGTTTATGAATATTTCTCCTTAGTAAAATATATATATATATATATATATATATATATATATGTAAACTTTTATTTTGTTTGTGTGTTTTCTTGTTTCATATTTTTGGGGTGTTATAAAAACCATGTTGCTTTACTAAGCTAAGTTCAATAAGTTAGGAAATTATCACTGTGCCCTTCAAATACAACCTAGGAAGGATGTCCTATACCACATTTCCATATAGTCTTGACCCAGTCATCAGGAATAGGTTGGTGACACCCAACTTAGGAGGATTAAAGAAAACGATCCTTAGGGAGGCACATAAAACTCCCTACTCTACACACCCAGGTGGTGCAAATATGTGAGAGAGTCTAAAGAAAGCATATTTCTGGCCTGGTATGAAAAAAATATTACCAATTATGTAGCCAAATTCCTAGAATGTCAAAAGGTAAAAATAGAGCATCTGCATCCAGCTGGAAAATTATATCCACATGAGATACCCACACTGAAGTGGCAAGTAGTATCAATGGATTTCATAGTGGGGTTGCCTAAAATGAGATTCAGGCATGATGCAATTCTAGTAATTATGGATAAATTAACAAAAATGGCACATTTTATACTAGGCAATGTGCAATATGATGCAACAGTTGTAACAAGTAAGTTTTCCATGGAAATGGTAAGGCTCTATGGCTTTCCAGAAGTTATAATATCTGATAGGGATTCTCGTTTATAGTGAGAAACCATGTCAAATTGACTGGAATAAATATGTTTCTGTTGCATCTTTTGTATGTCTATATTTTATGAAAATGGTAGGGTGATAGTTTGGTTTCTTCTGAGCATATCTTGCTTGTACAAAAATAGAAACAATGAGAAGATACCATAAATGCTTTTGTGCATTCTATGTAAAACAATTGAAATAGTGGATAAACTAATTAAGAAATGCTATTGTGTAAGCTATGACTCATCAAAGTTAGGAAGTGGCATGTTTCAGGAAGAATCAATGGTGTGAAACCATGTCAAACTGACTTAGAAGAACTGAATTAAATTTTTGTCGAATGTTGTTGTGCTGGTTGAGTTAAAAAAAATATGAATGGAAGTGCAAATTTGCTAGTACGAGTAGATTACCCTAGGTATAGTAAATACTTATGCTTTAAAACTAAATATTTTTGTTTAAAAATAGAGAGAGTCTTCTACTTAAGGTAGTTTAGTAGATAAGTTTAAAAGTAGTATAACTTTAACAAGATTCTTGGGTGGTTGTCCTGAGAATGTGATTAAATATCATCCATAATGTTGAGGTGCGGGTATGCACACAATAATATTCAATACAACTATTGACTGATGGAATTGGTAAATAAATGATTGAGTCAGGACTAGACGGAAAGGTGGTATGGGACATTCTTCCTAGGTTGTATTTAAAGGGCACAATAATAAATTCCTTATTGAACTTAGCTTAGTATATCCAAAGGGTTTGGAATGGGATAAACCATTGTGAGTTGTAATGAGTTTGTGTAATGAAGTCCAAGGTCAGGGAAATGAGATGGCACTAACTGGGTATGGGTAAATGGGATTTATCAATTAGTCACAGTAATATAAACATGCCATATTATTTTATACCATGTAGGAATAAAATGGTTTATCCCATTCCAAACCCTATGGATATACTAAGATAAGTTCAATGAGTAAGGAATTTATCATTGTGCCCTTCAAATACAACCTAGGAAGGATGTCCCATACCACCTTTCCGTCTAGTCTTGACCCAGTCATTTATTGAAAATTTGTATCAATCAATAGTTGTATTTAATATTGTTGTGTCCATACCCGCATCTCAAAATTATGGATGACCTTTAATACATTCTTAGGAAAACCACCCTAGAATATTGTTAAAGTTATACTACTTTTAAACCTATATGCTAAACTACCTTAAGTAGAAGACTCTCTATTTTTAAACAAAAACATTTAGTTTTAAAGCATAAGTATTTACTATACCTAGGGTAATCTACTGTTTGAAATGAATTCTTCTACAACCATGATGTCAACATCATATCAAAGCAAGTTCATTTCAATATATTAATCAATTTTATTCTACATTTGGGTAAACTTTAAAGAGTCCAAATATTCTACCCATGCTTTAATTGTCAAACTCTCAACACTGCATAATTTTTGGTAATTACGTTTCCCAAAAGCTATATTATGAAATGCTTTTAAAATAATCCTAATATTTGGATTTACTTTTACTAGACAACCAGGTAAGTAATCAGATATGGGTTGTTACATATGGTATAAGAGCAGAATTGATTCTAAATTTGTAGAACTTTGCATAGGAATTAAATTAATTAACAATAACTAATATTCCACCTCTTTCACTTATAGGACAAATGGAATGAATTTTGAGAGGTGGGTCCTTGAGAAATCCTACGAGAGGTAGGGAGGAAGAAACCACTGAAATACATGTAAGAGGACCACAAAAAAATGTAAGGAAGGAACGTCCCTAGTGTAAAAGAAGGCAAAAAAGGGTTCATGATATTCCTCTGAATGAAATTGAAGAGGAATAGGGGAACCTTGAAAAAATGGTAAAATTGTTACAAGTACAAATGGAAATCAAAGGAAATAAATAGGCCAACAAAAAACTCACATAGCCCAACAATAGGAACTTATTGCCCAACAACGACGAGCTATAGAGGACTTCACTAGAGAAAGAGAAATTGGATTAGGAATGACAATGGAAGTGCCAAGAGAACCTGAGGGATCTAGAGCTAGAAGGGCAAGAGTGAGTAAATAATTGGATAGGTACTTAAAGAAAATTATAATATCTAATTTTAATGGTAAACATGATGGAGATTCAGCTAAGAATTGGATAAGTGAACTAGAATATTACTTTTCTCTGGTAGAACTATCTTCTGAATCCAAAACTGGTTTGGAAGTTATGAATATGATTGAACTAGCCCTAGATTGGTGGAAGTCATATAAGAAAGGACATGGGGTTGAGGCTACAGACCTCAAATGGTAGGATTTTATCAAGGAATTCAAATATATATTCTTGATGAGATAATATTATGTGGAAAAGTTTAGGGAATTCTCAAACTTGATGCAAGAGAATAAGTCGGTTCAAGAATATCATAAAAATTTCATATAATTATTGAAGTATGCAACCCAATATGAAAGTAATGAGAAAATGAAAACTCAAAAATTTATTCTGGGATTACATCCTAGAATTATGACGATGGTAAACATGCATAATCCCGTCAATTTACCAATTGCTTTTGATTTAGCAAGAAAGGAGGAAGCTAATCAAGAAACAAGAAAATCATATTTCAATTACCAAAAGTTGTCAAAAAAGGAATAATATGAGCTTAAGAAATGAAAAAGTGTTGGTTTCATGAAATGGGAAAATGAATAGAACAAGAAACCCAAAGGAGGAGATCAGAACAAGCAAGATGGAAAAAAAAATCCAATTATCAAGGTGGTAAATACAGAAAAGATGCCAAAGAGTTTCCCAAGAAATAGGACCAAAATCTAGTAGGTCAAGGAAGGGATAGGGAAACTACACCAATGAATGGATTGTAAAAAATAATAAAGGCAATAGAGATCCACCAGGTGGATTTTGGGTGTGTAAAGAATCTCATTATGCTAATAAAATGCCCCCATAGAGCTGATCTACAATCAAAGGCTCTAGAGGAATTTGGCCACAGGGTCTATGCAGCCATAGATAGTTCTGAACTCAATGGAAAAATTACTCCTTTATTATTTAATGGTAAACATTTTGGAAATAATGTGCAAATTTGATTGATAGTGGGTCAACTAATAGTTTTATATCAACTAGATTAGTGATGTATTTGCCTGTTAGACCTGGATTCTTGGTGAATGGTTGGAAGGTAGAGTATGGATCAGGGTAAACTCACCATGTAAACCAATGCCTCTTTGATTCCCACATTTCTTTTCCATAAGGAAATTTAAATTGACATCTATATGTAGCATATTTGCATGTGTTTGATATCATCTTGGGGATTGATTGGTTGAAAGCACATAAAGCTCTTTTAAAATTTGAATAAATATGGGTAGAATTTATGGATGAATCTACTCAAAAGATTAGAATTAGTTATGGACAGAGGGAAGTAAAACCTCATCTAGTGTATGCAATGCAACTTTAAAATATTATTAAGAAGGGCATGATATTCATAGTAAATATGAATAGAAGAGAAGAGCTTGAGAAAGAATCGGACCTCTTATAGAAACACCCAGTGTTAAGTGCATTTAAGGATGTATTTCTTGAGGAAATTTTGGGGTTACCTCCACTAAGGGAATTTGATTTTTTCAATTTAGTTGTTACCAAATGCAGCACTAATTGCAAGGTCACTATACTGAATGACTCATATAGAGTTACAAGACTTAAAAACACAACTACATGATTTTATTGAAAAAGGGTTAATCAAACCTAGTGTATCACCATGGGAGACCCTATCCTATCTATCAAAAATAAATATGGTACCTTAAGAATGTGCATAGACTATTATATGCTGAATAAAGTTATTATCAAAAATGGCTCCTCATACCTATAAATAAAGGGGAAAAAATCTACCATTGACATCGATGATTTCATAAAGGGATCTGGATGAAATAGAGAAATAACGCAAGTGTAGAAATAGAGAATAGAAGAGCAAGCTATTTTCACTTACAAAAATATGAAAGATCCTTATAACCGCCATCCATGGCTATTGATGGACTTGTATGATAAAGCCTAGAGAGACAAGGATAGAAAGAGCTCTTATTGTAACCCCTGGAGGTGTAACATGGCTAAGTTGATATGCTTGAAAATATACTTTTTTTCCAACCTCATATCATGGTTGGCAGTGGTTTATGACCCAAATTTCCAATCAATTAGAAATTACAGTGATCATGTAATCTTCAGCATCACTAGAAAGTGAATTGCAAAAATATTTGGCCTAGAGAAGGTGATATTACCCATAAATTTTTAGATACTCTAAGTGCAATCTTGTCATCTCATGTGTACTTATTTCTATCCCAATTTTTTTGACCAAAATGCACATGCATCTTATAATTTTCCTATACATAAATCTGAATTGCACCCTTGGGTAAGGCATTATGTAGATATGGTAAATATACTCATAGGGAAACCAAATTTAAATTGGATAGATAGAGAAGTCCTATACTTAGTAAGCCAATGCAATAGGTGGGTAAAACATTCTATGTATAAATGGGGAGATACAATAAGCAATAATATGCACAAGGAATTCAAAGCCCTACAAACTACAATTTTGCAACACAAATCAATGCCTAGATTTTCTCATTATTCTCTTCTAATTCACCTAATAGTGGGTCAAATGGATAGATCAATAATTGAAATATAGGTAGGGTACTACAAAGAACTAGTTCAATATAGGCTCCCTTATATTCATGAAGCGTGGTTTAGCTATACGTAATTATTCAATGACTTCCTACAAAAAATTCATCTCTTATTATGTGGATATTCACCAGATAGAATAGGGAAGAAAATAATTACATTTATAAAAGAAAAATTGGTTGAAGACGTATTCTTGATAGAAAATTTAACATTCATTCGAATATATGGAGCTAAAATCCCTCCCAAGGTATTGCCAAAGTAGTAACCAATGTCTATAGTAGCTCTTAAGATTGCAAGGTAGATAGAAGAAGAGACAAAAATGAGACTGCTCAGGAAGAAGGTGAAGCTCACATGGATAGCATTTCCTTTCAAGATAGGCCATTATACCTACAGATTCCAACTCAGTTTGATGATTACTTTGGAGAAAATGGATATGTTTTCTTTTGTTTAAATTTCATGGTGCCATTATGATCCTTTGAAAACTTACAATAATAATTTCAGGCCTCTAGTACCTGTTGCTATAGTCATACGTAGAGAGGATAAGTTTGAAGGCAAATTAGTATTAACCATTTCAAAAGGAGATCCAGAATTGAATCAAATATTTGTAGCATTATGGAAAGAATATGTCAATAAAAGGGATTGCACTCAAATTAGGAGAGTAGGTCACTATTCAAAAAAATTGAAGGCCATGAGAAAGGATTATGTAGAAGAATCTACCCCCTTAGTTCCCCCCATATTACCAAAAGAGATACAGGATCCTATAGTAAAAGTAATCAAACAAGAACCTAAAGAAATTGAAATGGTATTGGAAATAGTAGAACCCAAGGTCACCCAGTTAGAACTTCCTTCGATAGATGTACCTACTATCACCTTCAAAAGTCCCATATCTGAGGACTCAAACAAGGGGAAGTATATAGTCACTATACAACATTAATAACACTAGAAATTTTAGAGATAATAAAACAGATTATGGACCCCAGGAAGAAACAACAAACATCCACCAACATGCACCAAGCGAGACCCTAATCAATAATAATCAATGAAGAAGAAATTAAAAATTCTAGGATTTTGCAGAAAGGGGTCATGTTAAGTTGAGGATGGAGAGATTTACTTTGCAACTATGAAGTAGCCACCAAGGACCCAGAAGATCCCCCCGATAAGAAGAGAGCAAGGATAGAAGGCTCAACCCAAACTAAGAGTTCCACTCTTACTAGAAAGTCTGAGGATGTAAATTTTTATGATAATCAAGATAAGTAACTTCAAGAAATGTAAGAAGGAATAAATCCTAGAAAGATGAAATACAATGTAATAGAAATTACCTCCATTGAACCACAAGCTCTGGAAGAGCCACTGATTACATTAGATGTTACTATGCCTATGGAAAAATTTAAAGCCATCCAGGTAGATCCAATAACCCAAGTAGCTCATATCAAGTATCAAGAGGATCCAGTGGTTCTTACTAAAATACAAGCCCAAATCTAGGGTGCTATCACAAAAACTCTACAACAAAGAAATTAGGCCCTATCAATTGATATAGCCAGAATACAAATAGAGAAAGAGTTAATGTAGGCTAATATTTATAAACTGCAAGATGAAGTCAAACAATTGAGAGGGGAAGTACCTCAGTAGCCCAAAGGATAACTCAATAGTGTAGATTACATAAAACAACACAAACAAGTACTAACTAAAGACATAAAGGAAGAATTAGAAGCTCCACCACAAATATTCAAGGAACTAAAAGACATGATGCAGTTAACTCAGACTATCAAAAATTTGTTACAAGACACAGAAAAGAGGGCATTAGTCTTTAGACCTATATATTTAAAATATAAATAAGAATATAGTCAAGTAGGTGACAAAAAATTTCTGACTATGGATGGGTATATCCTTAATTGCAAGATAGAATTTTAGAGAGTAAATACCTTCATCCATCAGAAGTCTTACTAGGAAAGCACCCTACAGGAAATACAGGTATTAGTCAAAAAAATAGATGACAAAAGGAAAATACAATGTAATATTATTGGACAGCTAGATATAGAGAATAATTTTGAAGTCCTTACCACTAAGAAAATAGAAGACACACAAAAATTGGGCCAAGAGCTAAAAGAGTTGACTTTACTAGTCCATAATATTATAGAATTCACTAATGAAAATTAGTCTATTTTTAAAAGGTATGTCAATAAGATGATGATGATTGAATAGGACATAAAGTCAACAACCATATTTTATGATAAATCATGGAGTCAGATTGCTATTATTTTGGGCCTAACACTTCTAGAAGAAAAAAAAACTGCAGAGGTTGATGCAGGGCCCACCATAAAGGAAGACAACTAGATAATATTAGAATTTTCTTTTTGAAATATATTTTGACAGCTTATATCAACTATTTTTTGTTGTAACACACTCGAGAAGTTAAAAATATATAGGGCTGAGGATCATACATGTGGCTAAACTAGCACCAAGCATTTGCAACAAATTTTGGGCAGCCAAGCTACGAAAGGAGCTGAAGCCGCCAAGAGTCATCACCAAGCAACCACTGCAAAATTTTGCAAGAGAGGTATTCTGAATGTTTGGTCTAAGGTTGATTATATTATTTTTGTGTCTCTATTTTTCCATTTTCTTAGTTCTTCTTACCTTTGTGTAGGTACTACCAAGAGTTGAGTTAGCTATCTAAGATCATTTCTAGGAGTTGCTTGAGGAGCCAAAGTCTATATGTCACTACAATTAGGATAGTAGATTACATTCCCTTGTTACAACATTCAAACAAGATGAATATTGTATTGTGTTCTTTGGGAGATCTAAGCACACTGCCAGACTCTATTATTGTAACCATCAGACATTGAATATAATATAAAATCTGATTTCTACTCTTTGGCATATTTTGGCTCATTGTGTATATGTTATTTATTTGTGCATTACATTATTTGAATTCACAAATAATACCTTCTCTCGCTGATCTAATACTTGTATTGATTGCGATATTTGAATGAATGCGGGTATATCAGTTACTTCTTTCTTTTTCTCTCTATTTCATGTAATCAAGTAAAATTTTCTATAATCACCTAATAGACAAGGCATTGGTCTTCTCTAAGTTAGGCAGACTTCACTTACGCTTGGTCATAATATAAATCATAATAGCTCCATTCAAATTTGATAGAGCATAATTTGTATAGAATATTAAATAGGATCATTTTGGGGTGTCTTGATCTGACCTATTAGTATTTATTGATTTGAGGTTAAAGATGCAAGTCCATCAGAGATTACATATCTTTTTGTTAGAAAATTTGATAGTGTGACAACTATTATTGAGGATATCAAAATTTTCCACAATATTTTTCTAGTGTCATTGTAGGTGATCAAACTCTCTTTTGTTTTTGTATTTTATTTACTCAATACTTTTCTAGAGTTTATCTCCTTATGATATTTTTTACATTCTGGCCCGTCAACTCAACACAACAGTTTTCTTGTGCTGTTGTTGGGGAGCGAACTTCTGTGTTATTTACATATCATTCTTCTAAGTTTATTTCCAAATGATATGTTGAATACTTTTTACCTGTTAACTTATGACACGATTTTTTGGTACCATTGACAAATTTCTTTTACTATTTGTGAGTACCCTAGTCTGCCTCCTTATGACATAATCACCATAACCTTCTAAGAAATTATGTGTCTTGGGATACCTCTACACATATCTGGGAGATTAAAAGATTTAAAAGTCAAGCAATCTTGGCTAGAGTTATATTCTATTGCACCAAAGTGCTCACAAATCTGAATGAACCTGAAAGATAGAAGAAGAAGAATCTGACCTAGCACATACCAGACGAAGCAGTAAAGAGTTTTTTCTAGAATTTGAAGACCTATAGGTATCGCTACACTTGCTATTAGCATCCCTGCCCATCCTCTCATTATTACTCCTGTAATCAACATGTCTCAACCTAACAAGAACCAAAATATTCAAACCTGGAGGACCAATAGGTACCAATCCTTCACATTACCCTAAAATTTGCATGACTTACCTACCAATACCTGCCCAAATTCCAAGGCAAAACCACCATTACTATAGAATATCATATAAAAATATTTCTATATGCACTAGATAGCCTTGTGTTGGAAATATTGAGTATATTGAGTTGTCATTGATGTCAAAGGGTTGATGTCAAAAGGTGCATGATATTCAAAGAATATTCTTCAAGGTTGTTGAGTTTATGACATTGGAAAAATTACTCAAGGCAAGGTTTATTACAAAGCAAGGCAAATATTTTTAAGGAAAATATTATAATATTTAAATATTATAAAGAAAAAGGTTTAAGAGGCTTGGGATGAAAGGTTTAAAAGCTTGAATCAAAGAGGTTTAAAGGCTTGAGACAAAGAGTTTAAATAAAAAAAATTAAAGGCTTGGTGACAAAGGTTTATATGGACAAAGGATGGCAATTAAGTATGCATTATTTAAGTCAAAAGGATTTAAATATTTATGGGTTTAACAGGTAATGTTATAATATTTAAATTAAATACTATAACCAAAGGTTTAAAAGAAATTAAGGTGCCTACATTTTGGGAGATATTCAAAATACAAAGTAAATATTGAGCTGATGTCTTGGAAATTCAAAGGCATGATAAAGCATATAAATAACATTATCTCATTCCACATTTCAACTAACGCAAGCATTCGAGTTAATGGTGATTATTGTGAATGGCAGAGAAAAGGAAGACAACAAAGTTTTAAAGGTGTGCAAGTGCTAAGACAATCAAATTTGTGTGCAAACCTATTATATTTTACCCGAATGTGGTAGCCCAGTGGTTGGTTGGCTTGCATGAGCACTGTTGTGCGATAGGTTACAGGGTCAAAACCCTTGGATGCCATTTTTCTATATGGATAAAGTTTCGGTTTTTGCACTGAGGATAGTGTTAACATTATATGATGCCTATGAAGACAAAAATACGACACTTAAACAATAAATAAATAAAATGACCAAAATAAACACAAGATTGCACAAAAAAGATAGATTTATTCAATAAGCGGGGGAGCTAATAAACTCCTTTTGATGCAATCTATACTCAATAAGTATTTGATACAAATATTTACAAAATGCTAGGGTTCTCCAAAACCCTAGCTACAAAAACCAAGTGTCTTCATATAGTGTGTCCTCACTTCCAATGAAATGAATGGGCTTCAGGTATCCGATGCCGAACCACTCCAGCTTCAACAACTGTTCAAAAATATGTAGAATATGCATATCTACATACACAAAAATAGAGAAAAGTATTAATAACACCTGTGAGGGCTCCACAGTGTGAGACCCTCAGACATCAGTAAACCCTAACTAAAAATGGATCAAATGGCATGCAAATACAAATAATGTAGCAAAATAAAACCAATAAAGATATACCTTGCTTGTGATGATTCCTCGTTTTGTTGTTGTAGTTTTGATAGTAGATGGTGTGATGCAGTAGGCTCTAATTCATGTTTTTGTGGTTGCAGCAGGCTCGGACACACACTTGGTAGGCTCTAGTGTGGGCTTCGTAGGATCTGGAGTGAGCCTGCAATGTAGTAGGTGCAGGCGTGCACTTGGCAAGCTCTACAACAAGCTTCATAAGCTTAGTAGAGCACCTACGATGAGGATAAAATTTGCAAAAGCAGATCTGGGGGATGCGACAAATGTAGCAGATGGGTGGAAGTGGGGCGACGGTAATGGAGGATGGCAAGGTGGAAAGGATGGATATGGGGGATGGCTGGAACAACAAAAGTCCTATTAGCTAGCCAGGGCTATGGATTTTTAGGGCTTTATTTCTTTCTGCTTCGCTAGGGCTTCGCCAATGATCTCTTCAAGATACAAATTCTAATATCAGGGTTCTAGGGTTTGAGCATTTGCAAATGCCCTTATTTATAATCCAACCTAGGATTTTATTAGGGTTTTAGCCTTACACTTTTGATCGTGTGGCTAAGATTAAATTATATCCTAAGGTTGAGATTAATTTTTAGATGTGGCATGGATTAATGAATATGGATGATGGGGATTAGATTGGATCGGACGGTTGTGGTTAATTGAGTTTATAAATATATATTTTATAATAAATATATTATAATATAATATAAAATATTATATTAAATATAAAATAATATGAAATAATATTAAAATAATCTCAATTGGGTTAGGAAATGGCAGGAAAGGGCTAAAGTAGGCCTTTTGAAGGTAGGAAAGGTGGAATTGGGTCAAATAATTATCGAGAAAGGGCTAAAGTGGGCCTTTTTAAGGCGAGAAAGGTGGAATTGGGCCAAATAATTGGTGAGAAAGGTGTCTGATGGACAAGTGTGGGGTGGAATGGTTAGGATGGAGGATTAGTGGTTGTAATTTGGTGTCTACAGATGCCCATTTTTGTACCATGTTGCATGAAACACAATATGGTGCAAAAATTTGAGACACCTGCTTGGGCTATGGGCACAAAAGTAGCTTCTCTCTGTCGTTGGATTTGAGCACTGATGTTGAAGACAAAATAATAAAGAATTTTTGGAATTTTTTATCTTACCCTCTCAATTGGCAAATGAGTTATGAATGTATCTCACAAGCCAGTTGAAAAAAATAAAAAATAGTGCTAATGATGAATGATGTGGTGAATGTGTGGTAGTGATGAATAAATGGTGTGAAATGCAATATGATTGTGAACGATATGAATGGTATAAAATGTGATACGATTTATGCCCCAACGGTGGAAGAAATGTGTTGGTGTATAATACCATATGATTATGGATGATATGAATGATGTAAAATGTGATACCGTTTATTCCCTAACAGTGGGAAAGGGGTTGGTGTATAATATCATGTGATTATGGACGATATGAATGATGTAAATGTTGAGCAAGGTGCAGCGATAGTATTGTCATTGTTGTCAACACAATCAGATAGATCGGTTGATGTAGTGGACAGGAGTTCAGAGGTTACTCAGAGTATGTACAATGATGTTAAATGCTTATGAGGATGTTTCTGATGTTTGGGTGAAGTTGTTACAGGTTGTCCAAGAAGACCGAAGTGGCCCATATGCAAAAGAGAAGCGGAAAAGCAAAGGGAAAAAAGTGTCGTGATATCGCGACATGTTGCATTTTCGTGGCCAGAAGAGAAGAGAAAATGCAAGGAGACAAAGTGTCATGATATCACGACATGTTGCATTTTCGTGGCCAGAAGAGAAGATAAAATGCAAGGAGAAAAAGTGTCACGATATCGTGACATGTTGTATTTTCACGGGCCAAAGCTAAGAGAAAGAGCAAGGAGAAAAAGTGTCACGATATCACGACATGTATTTTTGGGGGCCAAAGCAAAGAGAAAGCGCAAGGAGAAAAAGTGTCACGATATCGCGACATGTTGTATTTTCACGGGCCAAAGCTAAGAGAAAGAGCAAGGAGAAAAAATGTCGCGATATCATGACATGTATTTTTGGGGGCCAAAGCAAAGAGAAAGCGCAAGGAGAAAAAGTGTCGCGATATCGCGACATGTTGTATTTTCGCGGGCCAAAGCAAGGAGAAAGAGAGAGAAAGAAAAAGTGTCACGATATCATGACATGTCGCATTTTTGTGACTCAAAAAGGGCAGCCAGGCAGAGAAAGAAAAAGTGTTGCGATATCGCGACATGTCACATTTTTGCGACTCAAAAAGGGCAGCCAGGCAGAGAAAGAAAAAGTGTCGCGATATCGTGACATGTCGCATTTTCGTGACTCAAAAAGGCCAGGCAGGCAGAGAAAGAAAAAGTGTCATGATATCGCGACATGTCACATTTTCGTGACTCGAAAAGGCCAGGCAGGAAGAGAAACAAAAGTGTCGTGATATCGCGACATGTCGTATTTTTGTGACTCAAGAAAGGCAGGCAGGCAGAGTAACAAAAGTGTCATGATATCATGACATGTCGCATTTTTGTGACTCAAGAAGGGCAGGCAGGCAGAGTAACAAAAGTGTCACGATATCATGACATGTCGCATTTTCATGACTCAAGAAGGGCAGGCAGGCAGAGTAACAAAAGTGTCGCAATATCGCGACATGTCACATTTTCATGACTCAAAAAGGCCAAGCATGTAGAGAAGCAAAAGTGTCACGATATCGCGACATGAACACCAGGATGGTGATACTGAATACTGCAGAGTGTAGTGGACCCA
Organism: Wollemia nobilis; assembly: GCA_028583015.1. Taxonomy (NCBI): domain Eukaryota; kingdom Viridiplantae; phylum Streptophyta; class Pinopsida; order Araucariales; family Araucariaceae; genus Wollemia; species Wollemia nobilis. The sequence goes on along the minus strand of JAQPPZ010000071.1, from coordinate 14,278,649 downwards.
TAAGGAATCTTTAATGATTTGAAATCATTTAAGATGGTCGTTACACATGGAAATAAGCGAACGCATGCCTATGTGGAGAAAATGAACAGTCATGGAAGGAGAAAATGAACAGTCGTTAAAATAGAAAACGAACAGTCATGGAAGGAGAAAATGAACAGTCGTTAAAATAGAAAATGAACAGTCATGCAGGGAGAAAAAGAACAAACATGCAAAGAGAAAATGAACAGTCATGCAAGGAGAAGACGAACAGTCATGACCGAGAAGACGAACAGTCATGGTAGGAGAATATGGTGTTAATTCTCTGCATGTAACGTGTTTGACGAAATGCCCACTCTATATATACAAAAGGAGTTACATAAATAAGGCGTTACAATTGACAAGTGGTGCATGAGAATATGAAAGAAGGAGTTACAACTGGAGTTACAAAGAGAAAGGATGGTTATAAAAGGAGTGTTTCTCGGAGAATTTTTTAGGTGATTTTATCTTGTGAAGTGCGCGAGAGGAGCACGAGAGGCGAGCGAGAGGCGAGCAAGAAGGGTGTGTGTTGCGTGAGCAATGTTGAGTAAGCAATAGACCAGTCAGGGTCTTGTAAAAGTGAAGGCATTTTTATGTCAATCTTCTAGTTCAGAATCAAAGTCCAAGTTGGTGCTTGGCATTAGGGGTTGGTGCTCCTTCCAGTTGGTGCTGGTAAATCATGGGTTTGTGCTCCTAGTTGGTGCTAGTAAATCATGGGTTGGTGCTCCTTCCATTTGGTGCTGGTAAATCAGGGGTTGGTGCTCCTTTATATTGGTGTAGATAAATCAGGGGTTGGTGCTCCTTGTTAGAATACGAAACAAATCTTATTATTCAGCAATGGTTTAAATAAGATTACAGTGGCCGGGAATAGCACACCGACGAGAACAGAAGAGCGTTACATTGTTGTAACAGCATGCCAAATAATATAATGCAAACAAAATAGAACAATACGCTAACATCCCCCTTTATTACATTATTTGGGTAATGTAATAACTAATAGCTATACTAGACTACTAACATCCCCTTACATCATTTTGCAATACAAAGTGAGCTGTGAAACAATTCAAATTTGACACGTCCAAGTGCCTTAGTGAAAATGTCCTGCAACTTGAGCATCGGTGGGAATGTCTTCGAAGCTGAATTCGGTGCTTTGGAACTTCATCTCGAATGAAATGACATTGTGTGTCAATGTGCTTTGTTCTTTCATGATGGACTGGATTCTTGACGAGGTTCAGAACACCCTGATTGTCGCAAAACAAGTGTATTGGAGATTTTGATGGATGGCCCATACTTGTCAGAATGCGATGTAACCATATCACTTCACACACAGCTTCATGTGCAGCGCGATATTCTGCCTTTGTTGATGAAATAGCAACCACTTGTTGCTTCTTGCTATGCCAAGAGACAGGACCGGATCCCAGATGAAAAATGTATCCAGAAGTTGACTTGCGATCATCAAATGATCCGGCATAGTCGGAGTCCGTGTATCCTTGCAAGAAGAATTTGTTGTTCCTCTTGTATTCTAGGCCATATTCCATAGTACCACGGACATAGTGAAGAACATGTTTTGCTGCTTTCCAATGAGTGGTCTTAGGCTCCTGCATGAACCTCGAAAGATAGTTGACAAGAAATACGAGATCTCGGCCTAGTATTGGTCGGATATATGAGACTCCCAATCAACCGTTGATAGAGAGTACCATCTAATCGAGGTGAATCATCATATCATGATAATCGAAGTCCATTCTCCATTGGAGTTGCCATTGGCTTGCAATCGATCATGCGATATTTTTCCAGCAATGTCTTGGCATATTTTTTCTGAGACACTTTGATGGAGTGCTCATTCTGGCTGAATTCTAGACCAAGACAATAATGGAGAAGTCCGAGATCTGTCATCTCAAAATATTTGCACAAGTTTCTTTTGACAGTAGAGATCATAGTTTCTAACTCCCCGTAATGAGCGGATCATCCACATAGAGTACAAGCAACACTATCTCGTAACCCTATTTCTTGAAATAGAGGTTTGCATCCTCAGGACATCTCTTAAATCCATGTTGCATAAGGTGATTGTCCATTTTTATATACCAAGCTCGAGGAGCTTGTTTCAGACCATATAAGGATTTGACCAATTTGCAAACCTTTTGCTCTTGGCCTTCTGCTTCAAATCCTTCTGGTTGAGTCATGTAGACTTCTTCTTGGAGATCACCATTTAGAAAGGCACTTTTGACATCCATCTGGTGAACTTTCCACCCATATTGTGCTGCCATAGCACACATAACCTGAATTGTGGTCATTCGAGCAGTAGGTGCAAAAGTTTCCTCGTAGTCAATGCCTTCCTTTTGAGCATAGCCCTTTGCAACAAGTCGGGCCTTATGCTTATCAATTGTTCCATCTGCCTTGTACTTGACTTTATATACCCATTTGCAGCCAATGGGCTTCTTTCCATGCGGTAGATCAACAAGCTTCCAAGTTTTATTCTTCATCAAAGACTCATACTCTGTATCCATAGCGGCCTTCCACTGAGGCTCACTAAGAGCATCTTGCACTGATGCAGGTTCAAGATCATCTATGGTAGACATGAACGCCATGTCATCATCAATATCCATATCCTCTACTTTTGTACTTGGAGTTACAGAAATTTTCTCAAAAGATTGACAAAGATCATCAACCTCACCAGTTTCTTTGGCTTCTTTTTCCTTTTGAGCCATACTGCGTGTACGAGGTCTATCCAAATTCAAATTGGGAGGAGTGGATAAATTTGCATCTCTGATTGTATTTGTACACCATTTAGGATTCTTCTTCGATGGAGTTGAAGAAGATGTAGAAGGACCTCCTGTTTGTGTTGACGAAGGAATCTTCTCTTCCTTAGATTCCACAATATCTTGGTGTACTTTAGATGTGCTCTATGATGTGAAAGCTTCATCAAAGACAACATCTCTGCTGATATGAATTTTATTGGTCAAAGGATCTATCAAACGATATCCTTTAGAGTGCTCAGAATAACCAAGAAAAATACATCTCAGTGTTTTCTCATCTAGCTTCTTCCTTTTCTCTTTTGGTATGTGCATGAAAGCGTGACATCCAAAAATACGTAGATGAGATATGGAGGGTTTTCGACCACTCCATGCTTCCTGTGGATTCATTCCTTTTAGGGCCTTTGTGGGTGCCCTATTCAACAGATACACTGCAGTGGTGATAGCTTCTACCCAATATTGTTGCCCAAGAGTAGCTCTTGTGAGCATACAGCGAACCATTTCCATGATAGAACGGTTCCTTCTCTCAGCAACTCCATTTTGCTGAGGAGTATAGGTAGTTGTTAACTGTCTCTTGATTCCATGATTATCTAAGAATGCAAAAAATTCATTAGAGGTAAACTCTCCCCCTCGATCTGAGCGGAGGGTTTTAATAGAAGCTCCTGACTCCTTCTCAACGGATTTATTGAATTGTTGGAAGAATGCGAAAGCTTCAGATTTCAGTTGGAGAAAGAAAACCCACATATTTCGTGAGTAGTCATCTACGAATAACTGAAAGTACCTCTTCCCTCCACAACTATTGGGTGTGAAATGACCGCACAGATCGGTGTGAATTAACTCTAGAGGTTTTCATGCTCTTGTTGAGCTCTTCTCAAATGGTACTCTATGCTGCTTTCCTGCCAAGCAGTCAAAGCACACTGGCAATGTGGCGTAAAGGGAAGGAAGACCCTTTACCATCTCATACTTATCGAGCTCAAGTAAGTAGCCAGAACTAAGATGCCCATATCTCTTGTGCCATAGGGAAGTTGCCTCCTTGGTAGAGACAGTCATGGCAACATGTGGAGTAGAGATAGCATCTAGTGCAAATAAGTCGTGCTTATATGAAGCTGTTGTAATCTGCTTACCCTTCCTGGTAATAGTACAACACTTCTTTCCATTCTCAACACGAAAGTTGACAACCATATTTCTGTCCAAGATTTGTGTCACTGACAACAAATTGTTGGAAAATCCTGGAACATAGAGGACTTTGTCAATCTGACACTTGCCATCAGGAAGAGTTACTGAAACTGTACCCTCTCCCTGAAACCTGTAGGTTTTATCATCAACAATGGTGACAGGTTTGCCCTCTTTGGCCACAAATGATTCAAACCACGATCTGTCGCCAGTCATATGTTTGCTAGCTCCAGAATCGACATACCAAACAGGATCCCTCTGTGTGGAATCTGTGGTAGTCATGAGCACCTTGTGTGCCCATTCATAATCCGAGTAGATTCTTCAACAACAACATTCACCTGGGGTTGCTTGTTTTTATTTTGTGGTTTGTTTTGGCCTTTCTTCTTGTTCTTATGCCAAAACCTATTGGTGTCATGGTTGTCTTTCTCATAGATCTTGCACCACCTCTTCTTTTGTTGAGGTTGTTTGCCTTTTCCTTTCGTATCTTGTTGAGAATTTCCTCCTTTCTAAAATTTGCCTCCTTTTTGCCCATTACATTTCTTCCTAGAACCCTGCCTATTGGTTTATAGGGCTGTATTGGAAGAATCATCCTTGTGAAGTTGGCGTGCCTCCTGTTGTTGAAGCAGATTGACCAACTCGATGTAGGTAATTTGTCGTTAGACACCTGGATGGAGGTTATCAACATATCAAATGAAGAAGGTAAAGCTCTCATCACAAGTGAAATTAGAAGCTTTTCGTCCACAGTATCTCCCAAAGAACTCAATTTCTCTTTCAATTCAGACACTCTGCACAGAAAGAGTTCAACTGTTTCACCCTGTATCAAACTCAGGTTATGAAGTTGTTGTTGAAGATGAAGAATGGTTGAATCATTCTTTCCCTCATAGATGGTTCTAAGGGCATCCCATGCCTCTTTACCACTTGCTTTGTCAGCTTATGAGGTTGCACTTCATCTAAAATAGCAAACAAAATGAGCACCTTTGCTCGACTGTCTTTCTTGTCAAAAGCTATCTGATCTACGGAAGGACCTGTGGATCCTGTTGTTGGTGAAGGCCTAGTTGCTACTCCAGTAACAATATCCCACAAATATTCCATTTGGAGAATCGCCTTCATCTTATGTTTCCATGGTGTATAATTTGGACCTTTCAATAACTGATGCGGATCAGTCATCAACTTTGCAACAACGGCCATAGTGAAGGTTCCTTATATCACCAATTGGTCCCCCTTTCGATATACCTTTTTCTAGGCCGTTATACCATACAAAATACTCGCCCTTACGTGAGGGAAACTATAGGTATTTATAAAGATCAATAAAAATCACCCGCCCTTACGTGAGGGAGACTATAGGTGAATTTTAGAGATCATACGATACGTGGAACATAAGCGGTACTAAAAGGGAATCGCCTTGTTAATGGCACCTACCATAGAAGATTCTTCTCATGCATGGGGCGTAACTTCCCCTAAACACTATGAAGAATACTTCGTCAGGATTTACATCTAAACACAAGTGCGATAAAGGGTAGTGGATGGAGTAAAAAAAATGCAAAAATGGCTAACTTATCTCTCCCCGACGATTTATAGAGAACAAGCTCAGACGTCGTTGTAGCAGCTATATTAGGTGGCAGATACAGTATCCAAATCACGACAGCTTTACCTGTAAGTGCTGTCCAGAGGTATCACAAATACCGAACGTTGCAGTGCAATAAATTGCACGAATGGGTTTTAATTATTCCGGGACTTAGGGAGTGTTTTGATTTTAATTTTTAATGTTATAGTGCAAAAATGAAATATGCAACATACAACAAAAAAAATGCCCACAGGAATAACCCACAAGGTGTCGGTCACAGCCGAAAATGCACCTTTTACAATTCGCCAAATTGCCTTTTCAAAAAATTACTCACAATCCCCCTTTGATTTTTTTGAAAAAATATCCCCCCTTAAAAAAAATTCCTTTAACAAAGCATTTTTAATAATTATTATATATTTAAAATTAAAATAAATAATTTTAATTCATATAGTTTTAAAACTTATAAAAAAATAAATTAAAATTAAAATTTTAATTTATAAAGTTAAAAAACTATATTAAAAAAATTAAAATTAAAAATTTTAATTAAAAAATAATAATTAAAAAAATGACTTTGAAAAAAAAATTTATACCTTGGGGGGAGTCGGCGGGATTTGAACCCCCGACCTATAGGCTCCCTGAGCCTTACCGCACAGCTCACTGCCAAGTGAGCTAGCGGGCTGATCCGGAAGGGTCATTGGAGCCCTTCGTATTTGACCTGCTGCCCGAGCGTAGGTTCCTTCTCTACTGCTTTCCCGTCGTCTGCAAATCGCCGCCCCGCTACCTCTGTGGCAACCTCCGTCGTTTGCCTGGTCCCTGCCTCTGCCACCTCCGCAGATGCATCTGCCATCCGTCTCTGGTTTTTTTTTTTTTTTTTTTTAAAACACGCGTCTCGGCGCCTTCAACTAGGGGGGGGGCGCCGTTTTAAAAAAAAACGGGGGGGGGGGGAAGGCGCTCGTCGCGCGCATTTCACGCTACGCGCAAGGGGGGGGTTTTATACCCCGCGTGGGAGCGGGAGCAGAATTTTAAATTCTCGCTTCCCGCTTTCTCCCCTTCTACGCCCTGCGCAGACGTGCAGGGCTTCTGCGCCCTGCGCAGACTGTGCGTCTACGCTCTGCACAGGCAGGGCGTGCTGACATCTACGCAGAGGACGTTTGCACCCTGCGTAGACTGTACATCTACGCTCTACGCAGGCAGGGCGTCTGCGCCCTACGCAGACCAGCTGACGTCTGCACTCTGCGCAGACTGGGCTCAGGGAGTGCGACATCGCGAACTGCATTTTTGTTTTTTTTTTTCTTCTTCTAAGCTTAATCACGCGATGGCGTGATCTGAAAAAAAACTTTTAAAACAAAATTTTCCACGCACAGCAAAAGACAAAATTTTCCACGCACAGCAAAATTGTCGTCCGCCTCCAGCTTCTCCCTCTACGCCACTAGCTCTGATGCCATGTTAGAATACGGAACAAATCTTATTATTCAGCAATGGTTTAAATAAGATTACAGTGGCCGGGAATAGCACACCGGCGAGAACAGAAGAGCGTTACATGGTTGTAACAGCATGCCAAATAATATAATGCAAACAAAATAGAATAGTACGCTAACACCTTCTATTTGGTGCTAGTAAATTAGGGGTTGGTGCTCCTTTCTGTTGGTGTAGATAAATCAAGGGTTCGTGCTCCTTCTAGTGGGTTTTGGTAAATTGATTATAAAGTTATGGCTTTGCAAAGGCTAGATTTGGATGGGAGTCCAAACAGTCAATTTTTGAGGAGTAGCCAAATCGGTGAACCTCGGCACATCTTATGTTGTGTGATGCTCTCTTGTTATACTTGCTTTATTTGGTTTTAAGTTTTCATTATTTTGGCTTTAAGAGTTGAAGTTTTAAGTTTTAAAGAGCTACACTGATTCACCCCCCCTCTCAGTGTCATTGTGAGACTAACAATTGGTATCAGAGCCAGTTTCACTTTTCAGGCTAAATCAGCTAGGGTTGATCTGGGATTAGTATGTAATGGGTAAGAAGAATAGATCGTCCTCCAATAAGGCATCTCAGTCAATTTCAGTTCCTGTGGAAGAGAAAATTGAACTAGAAAAGATATGAGTGAATTCTGAAGTATGTGATGAAAGTCTTGAGATTAAAGTAGATCTAGAAGGTGAGTTGATCGCTGCACTTGAAGAGTTGAATAAAGAAAGGAAATAGAATAGAAGACTATCCAAGAAGTTGGAAGAATATGGGGATAATATTGAAGATCTCTTCTTACAAATTCATAAAGCCAAAGCCAAGAAAATAGAAGAAGCCTTGAAGTCACACCTGGATGATAAAGTTGATGTATGTAGCAAACGTGAAGAGGAATCTAACAAAGTTTTTAGTGATCTAAAGCTGCAAGTAGAAGAGTCCAAAAGGATTGAAGAAACTCTCAGGTCATAGATAAATGAGAAAGAGATTTTTTGCTGCAAAAAAGAAGAGGAGATTGTTTTATTGAGGAAACAACTAGAAGAGGCCAATACAAATCTCAAATTTGAGAAGAGCACTGAGTTGCTAGATAAAATGATATGGCAACAAAGAAGCCCCATGTGTAAGATTGGTCTTGGATGTGAAGCTGAACAACCTTCATCTTCTAAATCTGTAGAGAAGAAGAAGTCCACTATCGAAGGATCAAAGCAAGAAAATCTTGAAGATAAATATTCAAAAGGAAGAAAATCTCAAAGGAGATCTACAACAAAGCAACCACAACAAAAGAGGTTCTATCACTCTCACTTTATTCATAATAATGCTTTTAATGGCTATTGTTTTAGATGCAACCATTATGGTCACAAGGCAATTTATTATGGATTGAATAATAGATAAAAGAGTTATGCTGGTAGAAATACATCTGTTATTCTGGTTGAACACCATGTGCATTGTTTTAAATGTAATGGTCATGGGAACATAGAAAGGTTTTGTCTAAGAACTTTTGTATCTAATCTAAGACAAGATAGTAGATTTCATCAGACACAAATAATGCAACACAGACAGGGAAGAAATCATGTGCATCAAAGAAAGGAAAATAATCATCCATCAAGGATGTACAAGAGACAACCACCCAAGAGAAATGTTCAAGTTCACGAAAAGGTTCAAAATAGGGATGCAGTTGAAAAACTCAAGCCCAAGTTCAAGAAATTTTGGAGAAAGAAAGAAGAGAGGAAATCGTGTCTCCTTGGACTAAAGGAGACTACTCCTTTATTGCACTAAGTAGCTCCAGGTAGCACATCCTCAGGGGGAGCAATCTTAAAGTTTTATTTTAATGCTCCTATGTTGTTTGGTTATCTGAGGATGAAATGCAAGTAGTTAGGGGGAGTTGTATAGTTTTCAAAGTGTGTTTTAGTTCATGTAGTTGTTTGTGGAGGTAATAAGTAGGAGCATGAGACATTGGCTTGACAGAGCTATTTTTTTAATTATTGTGAAATCTCTCTAGTGATGGTGGTTACAATAGCAGATAGTGTCAAACTGATGTGTTTCAGTAGAACAACATGGTGAATAGCTAGGTTTTTGATGCAGCTACTGATAGGCATTATTTGAGATAGAACATGCAACACAGGTCGACGTGTCATGGAAGCATAAGCTGGCAGGTGCTGATTGTGAAGCCTGTAACATTCCCAATGTACAGATAAAATAGAATTCGTGTTGTGAGTGGGAAGGCATGCGTTTCTTAACAAAAAATACAACACATCATTTGGTATAAGAGAGCATTAATTTTCTCTAAAGAAGTAGCCATTATCAAAGAGATGCCAGAGTCAAAGAAAACAATGGCACTAGCACCCAGTTCGTCAAGAGTGCCAAGTGGCACATGTAAGGCAGAGACGTTGAGAGAATAGCGTCCAGGTGGTGAAGCGCCAAGGAGGAAAAGATGCCCATACACCTAAGGAAGTCTTGCATTATTTGAGAAATGCAAGATATTATCCGAGGAATCCCTTGATCACAGCAAGGAGAAATGCTCCCTATAATCACGTAAATAACGTTCGCCTAAGACATTGAGTAGCCCTGACATATGCCCTAGCAAGAAGTAGAATACTGAGTGTTGATGACTACATGTAGATTGAGGATCCAATGCTAGATGTAATGGTCCACTGTCAATACCTGCGCGGATGATGAAAACATTCATGGAAACTATTAGAAATAAGAGACATTGAGATGCACAACGGATGCGAGGCAAAGTCATCAGTCACAGAGGAGGTGGCAGTCAAAAGGCTAAAGAAATTACGAGCAGGCTGCCTAGAGAGTCGGTCACTTTTTATTTGGGAGTAACATTTGCACAACTGAGAGTTGAGTGTTGATCATACTATACTAAATAAGTAAAAGTAAGGTACAACAGGAATTATAATATGATGAGCAGAGATTAGAGTTCTTATACAAGAAGACTTTATGATAGAAAGAGTACCAATGGAGGTGCATTCTATCTTGGAGACAGGTTGGTCACGTGGAATAGTAAGAAATAAGAGTCAGTCTCCTTATCCACGACAAAGGCAGAATATATTACAGCGACAGCGTGTTGTATGCAGGAGAAAGTTGCGAAAGGTGAGGTTATGTTGGATTTTGCTCCAACAACAGAGCAAGTAGCGGATATCTTCACAAAACCATTGCCAAAGGAATTATTTGAGTACCTTTGCAATAAATTGGGAGTGGTCACATTTCCCAAGAATTGACTAGCTATTGGGACCACATTATCAGGGGGAGCATTTGTGTATTTGTTTATATTTTTTCTCATGTTTATGACTTTTGCTAAGTGTAGTAATTTTTGTCTGAGAATGTTGTGCATGGACTCAGGGGGAGTTTACAGCAGCCCTTTTGGTATTGTTGTCAAAGGGGGAGAAGAGTTATAGGAAATTGCTTAAGAGTTACGGGAAATTGCACGTGTGTTGCCAACAATTCCAAAGGGGGAGATTGTTGAGCAAGGTGCAGTGACATTATTGTCATTGTTGTTAACACAGTTAGATAGATTGGTTGATGCAGTGGACAGGAGTTTAGAGGTTACTCAGAGTATGTACAGTGATGTTAAATGCTTATGAGGATGTTTCTGATGTTTGGGTGAAGTTGTTATAGGTTGTCCAAGAAGACCAAAGTGGCCCATATGCAAAAGAGAAGCGAAAAAGCAAAGGGAAAAAAGTGTCGCGATATCACGACATGTTGCATTTTCATGGCTAGAAGAGAAGAGAAAATGCAAGGAGAAAAAGTGTCGCGATATCGTGACATGTTGCATTTTTGCGGCCAGAAGAGAAGAGAAAATGCAAGGAGAAAAAGTGTCGCGATATCGCGACATGTATTTTCGTGGGCCAAAGCTAAGAGAAAGAGCAAGGAGAAAAAGTGTCGTGATATTGCGACATGTATTTTCGGGGGCCAAAGCAAAGAGAAAGCGCAAGGAGAAAAAATGTCGTGATATCGTGACATGTATTTTTGCGGGCCAAAGCTAAGAGAAAGAGCAAGGAGAAAAAGTGTTGCGATATCGCGACATGTATTTTTGTGGGCCAAAGAAAAGAGAAAGCTCAAGGAGAAAAAGTGTCACGATATCGCAACATGTATTTTTATGGGCCAAAGCAAGGAGAAAGAGAGAGAAAGAAAAAGTGTCGCGATATCATGACATGTCGCATTTTCGCGACTCAAAAAGGGTAGCCAGGCAAAGAAAGAAAAAGTGTCACGATATCGCGACATGTCGCATTTTCGTGACTCAAAAAGGGCAGCCAGGCAGAGAAAGAAAAAGTGTCGCGATATCATGACATGTCGCATTTTTGTGACTCGAAAAGGCTAGGCAGGAAGAGAAATAAAATGTGTCGTGATATCGAGACATGTCGCATTTTTGAGACTCAAAAAGGCCAGGCAGGAAGAGAAACAAAAGTATCGTGATATCGTGACATGTCGCATTTTTGCGACTCAATAAAGGCAGGTAGGCAGAGTAACAAAAGTGTCGCGATATCGCGACATGTTGCATTTTTGTGACTCAAGAAAGGCAGGCAGACAGAGTAACAAAAGTTTTGCGATTGTGACATGTCACATTTTCGTGACTCATGAAGGGCAGGCAGGTAGAGTAACAAAATTGTCATGATATCGCGGACATGTCACATTTTTGTGACTCAAAAAGGCCAGGCAGGAAGAGAAACAAAAGTGTTGTGATATCATGACATGAACACCAAGATGGTGAAACTGAAGACTGCAAAGTGTCGTGGACCCATAAGGAATCTTTAATTATTTGAAATCATTTAATATGGTCATTACACATGGAAAGAAGCGGACGCATGCCTATGTGGAGAAAATGAACAGTCATGGAAGGAGAAAACGAACAGTCGTTAAAATAGAAAACGAACAGTCGTGGAAGGAGAAAATGAACAGTCATTAAAATAGAAAATGAACAGACATGCAAAGAGAAAAAGAATAGACATGCAAAGAGAAAACGAACAGTCATGCAAGGAGAAGACAAACAGTCATGACCGAGAAGACGAACAGTCATGGTAGGAGAATATGGTGTTAATTCTCTGCATGTAACGTGTTTGACGAAATGCCTACTCTATATATACAAAAGGAGTTACATAAAGAAGGCATTACAATTGACAAGTGGCGCATGAGAATATGAAAGGAGTTACAACTAGAGTTACAAAGAGAAAGGATGGTTATAAAAGGAGTGTTGCTCGAAGAATTTTTGTGCTGATTTTATCTTGCGAAGTGCGCGAGAGGAGCACGAGAGGCGAGCGAGAGGTGAGCGATAAGGGTGTGTGTTGCGTGAGCAATGTTGAGTAAGCAATAGACCAGTCAGGGTCTTGTAAAAGTGAAGGCATTTTTATGTCAATCTTCTAGTTCATAATCGAAGTCCAAGTTTGTGCTTGGCATTAGGGGTTGGTGCTCCTTCCAATTGGTGCTAGTAAATTAGGGGTTGGTGCTCCTTCCAGTTGGTGCTGGTAAATCAGGGGTTGGTGCTCCTTCCAGTTGGTGCTGGTAAATCAAGGGTTGGTTCTCCTTTTTGTTGGTGCAAATAAATCAAGGGTTGGTGCTCCTTCCAGTTGGTGCTGGTAAATCAGGGGTTGGTGCTCCTTTCTGTTGGTGTAGATAAATCATGGGTTGGTGCTCCTTCTACTGGGTGCTGGTAAATTGATTGTAAAGTTGTTGCTTTGTAAAGGCTGGATTTGGATGGGAGTCCAAATAGTAAAATTTTGAGAAGTAGCCAAATCGGTGAACCTCGGTACATCTTATGTTGTGTGATGCTCTCTTGTTATACTTGCTTTATTTGGTTTTAAGTTTTCATTGTTTTGGATTTAAGAGTTGAAGTTTTAAGTTTTAAAGAGCCACACTGATTCACCCCCCCTCTCAGTGTCATTGTGAGACTAACAATAAAATGTGATACCGTTTATGCCCCAATGGTGGGAAAGGGGTTGGTGTATAATACCATGTAATTGTGGACAATATGAATGATGTACAATGTGATAATGTTTATGCCCCAACGGTGGGAAAGGGGTTGGTGTATAATACCATGCGATTGTGGATGATATGAATGATGTAAAATGTGATACCATTTATGCCTCAAAAATGGGAAAGGGGTTTGTGTATAATACCATGTGATTGTAATATGTATCCTATTATGGGAAATCATAATCAAATTGTGGTTGCCCCTAAACTTTGGGATGATTCTATGTTGTTGAATAAGATGTCGCAATGGCATCATTGAGTATGCAATTTATGAAGATGCATCATGACTAAGTCAATGTACGGGTGGGGTAGTTATTGTGAAAATTTCTTCACCAATTCCATAATGGAACTAATCAACCTACCGATATGTCCTGTATGGTGACTGTCGTCAAATGAATTTTTATTATCCATGTTTTCATGCCCCACAAAAAAGGGCATCAATGATCGCCTTTGAGAAAATTGTTCTTGGAAAAGATGTACTCAAAATGTGAGGTGCCAAATGTGATTGTGATCTTTGATGATGTGATAATGGATGATGATCATTTCCAAATATCCTTATTGTAGATTATTCATCTTACCGAATTGCATGGATGACCATCACGACAATCGCCAAGTTTATAGAATAACCTACTAGATACAAGGTTCCTTTAACTTCAATTTTTGTACAATTGTATGTGATGATGGAGAATGTAATGTAGAATGATCAGATGTGAGTTTTGTAAAAATTTGGATTATTTTTCTGCATTTTGTGCCTCAATTAGCGTATTTTGAATATTTGGTTTATTCTTGAAAATTATGCCTACATAACAATTTCTGTTTTTACAAAACTTAATTTTAGGATGTGCATGATGTGTGGATGAAATTTGGTTAAATTTGGAGGAGGTAAGCTACCATTTTGATTGATTTTTTCTTTGTGCCATTTTGTTGAAAGGCATGCAACTGTGCCTGTGGTGTCTCGCAGGTGCGCAGATGTGCCTGCGTGTGCCCACATGCGCCCAAGCGAGCCTATGAATTCGTAGGCATAGACCTATGCCTGAATGCACTAGGGAAAGCTATAAATAGCTTTCTAATTGAATCATGAGGCTAACTTGTGCGTTTCTAACTTTGAGAAGTTGCGTTTGAGGAGTGGAGTGTGAGCTTAGTGAGGCTAGTGAGAAATTATGCGAAAGCTATGGCGGCGGAGGGATCGCTTATTGTTGGTGGATCTGAGGCACCATTTGCCTCGATAACGTTTAAAAACACTTTATCTCTTGTGCATGTTTTGTTATTATTATTATTATTATTTTGGTAATAGTATTAATGAAATTGTTTGTTGCTGCAGTTGAGGTACATAGAGCCTCAACATCAGTTTTATCATCTCATTCTTGGGATGAGGAAGAAGCTGACGATTGATGATTGGGTTTTGTTGGGTAGGGTAGGCCTAGAGGGTGTGGCTAGGCTTGATTTTGTGAGGGCCAAAGAGGGATATCTCTCATCACTTATAGAGAGATGGGATCCTGATATGGGGAAATTCCAGCTACCAATTGGGGAGGCTACTGTTATGCTTGAGGATGTATACCACATTCTCAAGGTGCCAGTAGAAGGGGAGAGGGTGGTAGTTGGTCATGACAAGAAGGTGGAGATGGAGCAGATGTTTGGGGACCGATGGTGGGAGGCCCGGATGGGAGATGGGGGTATATGCTATTTGAGCATGTACAAGGCGAAGGAGTTGGATGCACTCCCATCCTTGATCATGTTCGTATTAGAAAACATAGTGCTACCTAATAGCACTGGTTGTAGGTTCCCTTGGAACCTATTAGGATTGGTGAGTGATCTACTAACGGATCCTCGAGAGTATGCATGGGCACCTACCTTGTTGGCATAGTTATACCGAGAGCTATATGAGGTGATTCAAAGGGAGAGGAAGGGGATTGGATGCAGCTTCCTCCTACAGTGTTGGGCTTGGGAGCATTTTGTTGTGGCTCAAATCAAGTGGTTGCCATGTGAGTTACGACAAATGGGGGAGCCATATTCTAGGCGATGGGCAGTGGCTGAGGAAGTTCAACTGAATTAGGAAGTGCATACCAGCCAGTGGTATCGAGATATGTCATCCGGGTTGACTTGGGAAAATGTGACCTGGAGGTTGTGGCATGGAGCCCGATGGGATGGTGATGGGGAGCAGCTACATCGAGTGAGGCAGGCTTGGTGGTTGGTTGGGTGGAGGGATGAGGAGGTGGAGTACTTCTAGTACTCATGGGTGTTGAGGCAATTCGGCTTGCCTCAGGGTGTGCCATATGAGTCGATGTTGTATCAGCACCAACGAGATGAGGGGATGTTGCCACATGCAGATCCATGGTGAGTGGTGATTGAGGGTGATGTGGAGATGGAGATCCCTAACGTAGATGATGTTGGGGTGACTCTAAAGTATGTGGAGTGGTTTGGTGCCCAACCAGTATGGGTACCAAAGATTACGGGTGATGAGGCAAAAATTATGGGGTTGGGGGTGACTCCGAAGAGGATGAGGGCTCAATGATCGGTGGGTTGAATATGGTCAAGGGGATTGGCTCAGTAGATATCATATATGGGGTTGGTCAAGGAGGAGAGGGAGGATGATGAGGGTATGGGTGAGATCTCTGAGGTGGCTAGGTTGCAGGTGGAGTTGGAACAACTTTGTAAGGAGCATGAGGTTATGCTTGAGACTCATAGGGAGTCACAGGCTACTATAGATCGACTGGAGGTAGAGTGGGAGATAGCTGTGGCTAGTGATTAGGCTATGGTTACACGACTTCAGGTAGATATGTTAGCAAAGGAACATCGACATCAAATGGACTTACAATGTCTGTGGGCTAGTGAGGCATATGCACATTCCTTGGAGGATGTGTGTATGCAAAACCATATTACATTTTTGGATCCTCATTCTTCTTCTATGGTTGAGTCATCTAGGCATACTGAGTCTAGGTAGAGTACTAGGCCGAGGGCTCCTACTAGGTCTTAGGGGTCCTCTCATGGACATTAGCGTAGTTCTTAGATGCACTATTTTGTATATGAGCCTTGGTGCTCCCTTGAACCATTTTTGGCATTCATTGTATATGCAATTTATATATATATACATGGCATTTTATATATTTGTGTCATCTTTTGTGTGAATTATTTTATGTTTTATGCAATTTATATATATATACATGGCATTTTATATATTTGTGTCATCTTTTGTATATAAAATGCCATTCATTGTATATGCAATTTATATATATATATACATGGCATTTTATATATTTGTGTCATCTTTTGTGTGAATTATTTTATGTTTTATGCAATTTGTGTTGAATGTTTTATGGATGCTTAATGTAGGCTAATCATGATGTGTATGCATAATGCCTATATGGATGATTAATGCAAGCTAAATGACATGTATATGAATGATGTTTATGTAGATGATTAATGCCAGCTAAATGACATGTGTTATGGATGATTAATGCAAGTAAATGTATAATGAATCTGAACTATATGAAAGGAATGCATAGTGTTCGAATGATCTTTTTATAGTTCAAAAATTTTATTGGTCATTGTTTGGAAATCGGGGGTACCTAATTTGTTGGCATTTTTGCAACTTGAATTTTAATGAAAACATGGATGTTGATATGGAAGAAGATATGAAAGACTGAAATATTTTCAAAGACTCAAACATACTAGTGTTATCAACCAAACTCACTAAGTTGTCTAACTTTATTTAGGACCAGATGTGTGTGCGAGTGAGGTTCAATTACCCAGTCTTGAGCATGACAATGACCCTATCCAATCAAGTACCAGTGTGTGTGCACGTGAGGTTCATTAACCCATTATGAGTAATTTTGAAATGACCTATTATGGAGATGACCTGAGACTAGCCTGTCCTTATGTGCATTCAAAGGTCTCCCTTTTTGTAGGAGAGACATGTAACCTCGCATGAGCTTACTTCACTACCAGTCAAGCATCTATAGCCCCAGTGGAGATTCACTTCATAGTCAAATGGTATTGATATTTTGGACCTTGGGGATGAATACATAACTTTCTAAGGGATCGAGGGTGTAGGTGTTAAATTTGTTGATTTTTATAGAGCTTTGGGGAATCGGATTCTCAACCGAAGTGTGATGAGAATTTTTGATCCTATCCTTACTACTCTATTATTTTATGTTTATGTTGGGAGGAATTTTGATAGTGGTGAAAACCACTATTTTTTCTTTGGACTATGTTGCATGATGGGACAAGCAAGGGATATCTCCCTTTCATCCCAAGGTACTACCCAAGGATGGTACTAGCCCCCCCTATCTAATAATGTTATTAATATATGAGGAAATGTGGTTGGTTCAAGATTGTATTTGAAATCAATCGACACTGCTCAGGACTTTATTAGTATGTAAAGTGTGTTTTGGTCATAAAGAAAATCGGACATCCATTTGGAGGTTGCTTGCTACACTAGAAATGGTCGAGTGACGAAAACACTGGCTTTGTGATTTTGGCATATGGTATTGTTGGCTTATGTATTTTGTAAAAGTTGCATGATTGTTTCAAACTAGGTACCCCCAATTTTTACAACTTGACTTTTTGTTTATGGAAATATCATCATTACTATGTCAGATATTTGAACATAGGATGGGATGGATACAAATGTATATGCCTAATGCAATGGAGTGGTGATATGCAAACGAAAATTGTATAGTGCAATGGAATATGTATGATTTAATTTATGCGAATGAAAAAATGTATGAATGCAAAAAGTGAAGATGCATGTTAAAATGTAAATGCAAATGGAGTGTATGCAATGTGTGTTGGCAATTTTGGGTACATTGGGTACATTGCCTTTGCTCAAGTGTTGATGTTGTCATTGATGTCAAGAAGCGGAAGGGTTTTTGTGAAAGCCAAGGCAGACAAAATAAAAGGTTTTATTTAAAACCATGGACAACAGATTTGAAATGGGTTTTTCTTAAAACCCAAGTTGGTTGTTCGTTTCGTTGAAAAAGGTGCCCCGGTGATGAAGATATTTAATTTTAAATATTTAGTTTAAATTTTATTTATTTAAAATTTAAATTAATATTTTAAAATTAAATTAAAGTATTTTTCGATGTGTTTGGAAATGCCGACGTGTTTGGTAATGCATCGAAGTGCATATATAATGAGGCTAATAAATTCATTTCAGGGTGTGTTAAGTAATCGATATAAATCGATGTGCATTTCGTTTTCATCTTCGTCTGCGCCAGCGAAGGAGGCATACGTGGTGGACAAGTCTTTACTGTGTCGAATTGGTCGCGGTGCCAAAGAGGAGGTGCACATGGAGTTTGAGATGTTTTTCGTAGGTGTTGGATCCGCAGCAAGCAGTGCGCAACCGTGACCGATTGAAGGAATGTCTTTGATATATATGAGCAGCATGTAAAAATTCATGGGTCCTCGGAGCACATCTTTCAACCATCTAACAACGCAGGTTCGAAACAGAGCTCACACATAAGTTTGCAAGATAGTGTGATGGAAAATAGGTCCAACATCGGTGACGTCTGCATAGCGAATCAAAACGAGTGAGCGATGTTCAGTTTGGCGATGGTGAGCAGCGAAAATTACCAAACGCGACGACGAGTTGAGACTAAGCGACGGAGTTAGACGAGCTACTGCAGAGCTTAACGGTGGCAGCGCTTAACGGAGGCAGCAATTCTAGCCTTCATAGCGGATGGGCTACTGCAGAGCTGTGCATCACACACGAAAGGCAGATCCCATGAACAAAAATTGAAAACTCCTGTTGGGCAGAGGCGTCGCAGCCGGTTGAGAAACGTTTCTAAGCTGCGACAGATCGCTGGATCGAATCACAGCGATAGCGAAGCGGTTAGTATTTCTTTTATTATTGAAGTATTTCAAAAGGGGGTATGGCTTATTAGTTTTATTAGGAGAGATAAGGGAATGGTATGTTAATCTGATGGAGGTATAAGTTGTAATTCTTGTTTTGACATTGTTTTTATTAATGCTTGATACTTATGTGGAGTAATAAGGTTTAGGGGAGTCATAACTAGAGTGTGGAATGTTTATGAATGATATAAAATATTTTATTTTACTTTTATGGTATAAGTGGTTTTGGGAGTCATAAGGTTATGCAATGTTGTGATTTATTTTACTTTATGGTACAAGTGGTTTTAGGAGAGATAAGGAAGTTGTGCAATTAAGGGCTTTGGTGATGATGATTGAAAAGTGGAGTAATGTTGATTATTTTGTGATCTACTAACCTTTGTGAAGATTGGCAAAAGAACTTTGTGATTGTGGCAGATTTCCAAATGGGTTCCTTCACTTCAATAAGGTATGGGCACATTCTTCTTATGAGTATGATTGGTGTATGTTTTTCTAAAATAAGCTTGGAGTGAAAAGGGATTCTACTAGGTTTCCTTTGGTTGGGTGTAAATCCTATTTTCTGGTTTGTTGAAGACTACTTATGCATTGTTATCCTTGATGAGAGTTTTGGTGAATGCATAATTCTGGTTTGAGGTAGTGGAAGCATTGTGCACTAGGGTTTATGTTTGTAAGTCTTGCTACTTGCATTGAGATGGTGAAACCCTTAGTTGGATGTTTTGATATTAATGGATGAGTTGCTTCCATAGAGGTTGTGTTGATCAAGTTAGTGCTTTACTTGATACATGATTTGGGCTTTCTCCATTGAGTTGATTTGAGCAAGTAGTTCTTTGCATTTGGTGATATTGTGTTGGTGGCTATTTTGTTCAAATATCTTTGGAGGGAAAAGGATTTCTACTTTTTTCCTTTTCTTGTGATGATTGGTTGAATGCTTCAAGGTTAATGTTGAGTTGAATGATGTTGGTTAAACCTTGTCTTTGAGCATTGTTGTTGAAGCCCTAATTGGTTGAGAAAAGATATTGGTTGTGGAAAGAACATGAGTAGCATTGTTATATGAGATATTGCATGTTTGGCAATTGTTGGGTTGTGTTTCATGTTCTTGAGAAAAGCATATTACATCTATCTTATTCTATGAGATTTGAGATTGAGATTGGGAGTTAAGTATAGAACATATTGAGTCTCTAAAAATTCTCTTTATGCTTCTATGAGGTTGATGAATCACATTGGGTCTCTAACAATTCTCTTTGTGGGTTCATGCCAAGCAAGTTTTCTTGATGAACTTGTGAGCAGGTTTTGGATAGGTTCCATTGGGAAATTGTAAGCAGATTTGGACAGGTTTCGTTGGGGACTTGTGAGTAGATTTGGACAGGTCCTAGCAGAGGACTTGTGAAGCTGAGTTTGATAGTTCTATCAGAGAACTTGAGGACAGAGGTGCATTGGTTCTATGAGAAGAACCTCGAGGACAGATTTATGCGGAAAGGATTGTGTTTGGTGAAGATCAAAGAAGGAGGAAGAGGACATTTGTGCTAGATCGAAGGATTGTGTTTAGTGCAAATTCGAGGACCAGCTTTGAGGTGATAGAGTTGAGGATAGAGGTATCCGACGGAGCGGGGAAGACATGTGTCTTCCGTGGATAGAGTTCCATTTGCTAAGGGCAGCTGGAGGCGAGAGGTCTTCTAGAGGATCACCATCCGGATCGGAGATATGGGAAGGTATCTCCTTTGAGCAGAGGCTCATAAATTCAGATTGGGGGAAGGTTTCTCCTTTGAGCCGAGGCTCATAAACATTGTAATTGGGAAGGTTTCCCAAAGAACTTTGAGATAACTTTTAGAGAAAAGTTTTGTGGATGAATCACATCAAAATTGTTGTGTCACTTTGTGGATGATCTTGTGCATTGTTTTGATATTGCTTTGGATATATTGCTTTGTTGTTTTGAAGTATAAAGGAAAAGTTAAAAGAGGTCTTATATTGTTCACCCCCCCCTCTCAGTATAAGCTTGTGTTCTTCAATGTGTGCATGCCTATGTGATTTTTTTTTTTTAAAAGGCCATGTATATATACATATGAAGTGTCACTTTTAACAATAGAATGCCTTTAAATGAAGAACATTAAGTGGTTCGGGTTCCTCTATTCCCTCTAAATCGACAAGTCTATAAGTACCATTACCCACTTTTTGAGTTATTATGTATGGACCTAACCAATTTGCTGCAAATTTGTCATGAAGGTGTGGCAAAGCATTGGTGTTTTGTTGGTTCTCTTTGAGTACCAGATCCCCTACTTGAAATTCTCGAAGATGGACTTTAGCATTGTAAGCACGCTTGAGGCGGTCTTGATAAACTCATAAATGTTCTAATGCGTTGACTCACCTTTCGTCTAAAAGCGTGAGTTGGTCAAGTCGTGCTTGTCTAGCTGTATCGTCATCTATGAATTCTTGCAAGGAAACTCGTAAGGAGGGAATATCGAGTTCAAGAGGCATAATAGCTTCAGCTCCATAGACCAGAGAGAATGGTGTTGCTCCTATTGGCATTCGGATGCTTGTTCGATAAGCCCAAAGTGCCAAATGAGATTTGTGTATGCCAATATTTATGATTTTCTTTGACAAGTTTCTTAAGAATGGCAATTAAGGTCTTATTGGTAGCTTCAACTTGTCCATTTGCTTGTGGGTAATAAGGAGTCGAGAAACTATGTTGGATATTATACTTTTTGCAAAGTGCTCGAACATCCTTGTTCTTGAAAGACTTACCATTATCCAAAATGATTTTAGAGGGAATGCCAAAGCGACAAATGATATGATGGAGTATGAAATCCACAATTCGAGGTCCTGTCGTACTGGTTAGAGGTATGGCCTCAACCCACTTTGTGAAGTATTCTATGGTGGTGATGATGAATGTATGTTGTCCCGAAGAGGAGGGTAAAATATTGCCAATTAGGTCTAGGCCCCATTGTGAAAAGGGCCAGAGACTTTGTATTGGTTGTAAAGCTTGTGATGGTACGTGAGTTAAATTGGCATGTGTTTGACATTGTTTGCAATTTTTGACATATGTGCAATAGTCGTGTTCCATTGTGGGCCAATAATAACCCATGCGTAAAAGATGCTTTGCAATGGCCATTCCACTAAAATGACCACCACAAGTACCATCATGGGCTTCGTGAATGGCCCTTTGGGCCTCCTCGTGTTCGAGACAACGAAGCAGGATTCCATCATAACCGCGTTTATACAACACGTCACCCAAGAGGACAAAATGGGCTACTCTTTGCTTGAAAGTACGTTTGGTAGACCGAGACATGTCCATTGGGAGTGTTCCAAATTTTAAGAAGGCTACTATTGGGCTTGACCAAGACTCACATGATTCCGTATGGATAAAGCAAACGTCTTGTCCATATTTTGGGTCAGTGCACACAATGGCTGCTTTAGAGATTGTTGAGATTATTAGGGGTTGTACCTCTCCTAAGTCATTCTTTGGAATCAAGGATCCAAGAGAGGCCATTGCATCTACAAATCTATTAGTCGAACGAGGTAAGTTATTGATTTCATACCATTCAAATGTTGAGAGCAATATCATTGCTACTTCATGATAAAGTTTAATGGTAGGCTCTTTGCATTGGTATTCTCCTGTTACCTATTTCACTACAAGTTGAGAATCCCCAAATATTCGAATACGCTTAATACCCATAGCTATAGCTGATTGAAGACCTAAGATTAAGGCTTCGTACTCTTCTATGTTGTTTGTACATGAGAAGTCTAACTTGAATGATAAGGGGATAGGAATCCCCTATGGTGTATGAAAGACAACTCCCACACCTTGACCTTTCTCGCACTTAGATCCATCAAAGAATAATGTGATATCGACATCTTCCTCGGGAATGACATCGTTGTCTACTTCAGTGACTAAAAATACCGAATCATCTGGGAGCTCAATAATCAAAGGATGATCACTAGGTAGTGGAGCTTCCGCAAGTTGATCGGCGATAACCTGACCTTTAATGGATTTTTGGCTAATAAATTTGAGATCAAATTCTATGAGTAGCATTATCCATTTAGCGGTACGGGTGTTGTTATAAGTGCGAGACATCATATAACGCAGAGGATTTTCTCTAGCTATGACATAGGTTGTTTGACTTAGCATATAATGGCGTAGCTTCTTAGTGGCCAAGACCACTGCTAGGCATAGCTTTTCTACATAAGCGTATCTTATTTCATAACTTACCAATGTTCGACTAATGTAATAGATTGCTTGCTCTCGATTTTGTTCATTTTTTTGTGCAAGCATCGTCCCTAAAGCAGCCTCTGTGGCTGAGACATATAGATGAAAAGGGACCCCCGACCTAGGAGGAGTTAAGACTAGCGGAGAAGTTAGGTATCGCTTGATGTCCTCAAATGCTTTTTGACATTCTTCTATCCATACGAATGACACCCCCTTTTGTAGTAAGTGGTTAAACGGTCTACACTTATCGAAAAGTTGCACAATGAAACGTTTGATTGATTGAATTTTGCCTTGCAAGCTACGCAATTCCTTGATATTAGTTGGGGGTGTCATTTCCATGATGGCCTTGACCTTGTTTGGGTCCACTTCAATGCCTCTTTTGGAGACAATAAATCCTAAAAGTTTACCAGAGGTAACACCAAAGACACACTTTTTGGGATTTAACCTCACCTTATATTCTAGAAGTCGATCAAAAATATTTTCCAAGACATCAATATGTTCTTGTCGAGTTTTAGATTTAGCCAAGAGATCATCGACATAATATTCGATGATTTTATGCATGTAATCATGAAAAATATAAGTCATGGCTCTTTGGTAAGTAGCTCCTGCATTTTTGAGACCAAAGGGCATAACCCTAAAACAAAATGTTCCCCAAGGTGTTGTGAATGTCGTTTTGTGTTGGTCATCAGGATTTATTCGAATTTGGTTGTATCCTAAAAAACCATCCATGAGGGAAAGCATTTCATGGCCTGCACAGGTGTCGACAAGAGTATCAATGTTTGGAAGAGGGAAGTCATCCTTAGGACACACTTTATTTAGATCTCGAAAGTCATTACACATGCGTATCGCCCCGTTGGGCTTGCGAATGGGTACCATGTTTGACAGCCACTCAGGATAGTCAATAGGAATGATAAAATGTACGTCCAATAGCTTTTGTATTTCCTCTTTGACTATGAGGGCCATGGTAGGATGCATTCTCCTAAGTTTTTGTTTGACCGGCTTGGCATCAGGATGCAAGGTGAGATTATGGACAACAAGGTCAGGGTCAAGGCTAGGCATATCCTTGTAGGACCATGCAAACACTTCTTTCTTTTTCTTGAGGAGAGCAATGAATTGCTCTTGTTCATCGGATGTTAAAATTTTGCCAAGCTTGACAACTTGGGGATTGTCGGGATCCGAACTAAGGTTCACATCGATGGTATCTTCAATGGACATGTGTGAGCCTTCCTCAAGTTGATGTGGTGTTGGGATTAGATTTATGTCATCTAAGATGTCATCCAACTTTTCCTGCTTATCGTTGCCTAACTCTGCCTGAAAGACCTCGGGACCTCTAGTGGAAGGTGATGTGGGTGAATGTGGTGATGAAGGAGGAATATAGTTGGCCAAAGCCCTTAGCAGTTCCTCGGATAGGATGAGCTCTAAAAAGGAGGGTGGGGAGGAAATCCGGTCCAAGTCAATAAGGCTAATGTCAATTGGAATTGGCCTAGCCAGATCGTATGGATTACGGAGCGGGGTGAATAAGTCAATAGGATTCATATTGACTTAGTGGAAGGAAGGGTGGCTTGGATGGATGAATGGATGGAATGATTGGAGCTAAACCGATGTCGAATGGTGTTATCCCTGTAATAGACATGGCATTAACATGAGCAATGCATTTTTTTTTTTATTTTTTGTTTTTTTTTTAAATATGTACATATGTTACATTTCTTGGCTTATGTGTGTGGCTCAAGGTGGATTACTAGGTGGGTCCACTTGTTCTTGTGGAAGAAGTAGGAAGAATATGGGATGATGGATGGGGAAAATTCGGAGGTAAAACTCTTCCTGTTGGGTGATGGGGACAATGGGATGTGACTCCTCTTCAGAATCGTCCAAAGCGTTTGACATGACTTCAAATTCTTCATAACTTTCATCGTCGAAATCAAAGATAGGATATGAGAAGTTGATGGGGTCATCCTCGTTTACTTCGTCGATGCGAAGTTCTTGAAGGGCTTGTTCAAGAGAAGATGTTGAGGGTAATGGGTGGATGGGGTGATCTTCATCATTGAGGCTAAGCTTTTTAAAGGCTTGCTCAAGAGAAGCGATGGAAGACAATGGGGTATAGCCTAAACCGGAATGATCATGGGCACCTCTATATGGGACCTCTAAGATATCATGCATCCCTTGCTCATGGGAACCTAGACCTTGACCTTGCCAATTGAACATGTTAAAGTAGCGAGCGGGAAAATCCTCTATGTTAGGTATATTGGCATGCCTAGGCTCTTGTGGTTCTTCGGGTGGGTTTGCCCCAGTTGAGCAATCCAACCCTCCATAAACAAAGTTAATGCTATTTGGAGCTGCACTCATGTCATAAACAATGCCTATGGATAAAGAACGGTCTCGAGGATATCCAAAATCTTTGGTTATTGGAATGGCTAGGGGTGTGATGGTGACGTCTTGGACCACATATTCACCTATACCAGGATTGGTGATGTGGACTTTGACTTGGGCTGGCATGGTTGATGGTGGGGATTCAGATGGCTCTGGATTGGTTATGGGTGGTGGTGAATTAAATATGTCACAATCTGAGAGTTTGACTTGTGAAACATCGATCGATGGAGTGGGATTGGATGGCGGTGTGGAATTAGAAGATGGAGGATGGGGTAATGATGAAATAGAAGAAGTGGTTGTAGAAGAAGGGGTAGATGTGATGTACGATGTGCTAATAGTAGACTGACTATGACCACATGTACAAGAAGAAATGGATGTTTGAGGAGGTGATGTGATGGGTAGCTCCTCTATGATAGGAGCTTTAGAAGAGGATGTAGATGGATTGGAAGAAGGTGGATTAAGAGATGATGTGGATGGATTCGATGATGGTGCCAAGAATAAATGGGTGGAAGGTAACATGGATTCATAAGGATTTGAAATGAAATTACAATACTTAAAAGGTTCGACATCCGCAGGGATGCAATGGACTTGTCCATCATGAACATATTTCAAGCATTGGTGGAGAATTGAAGGAACACATTTCATTTCCCTCATCCAAGGTCTACCAAGGAGTATATTATATGCCATGGCTCCTTCCAAGATGTGAAACATGGTGTGCAACATTCTGGCCCCTACTTCTATAGGTAAAACAATAGTGCCAACTGTGGTACACAAAGCATCGTTAAATGCTTTGAGGGTGAATGATGATTTGGAAATGTGGGATGGAGGTAATTTGAGGTGGATAAGGGCAGCGGTAGTAATGATATTGATTGATGAGCCGGTATCAATTAGGACTCTTTTGAATGGATTTCTGTCTATTAGGGCCATTATGTGCAATGGAGGGTCTACTGATTCTGAATTCATTGATTTTACCTCAAAGTCATAAAAGGTAATTGATGGCTCCATGCACGTTCTAACACTCCCTACAAAGTTGTTGAAGGCATTAGAGTCTTGGGATTCTAACTCAATTGACTTGAGTATTTCCATTAAAGCTTCTCTATGCCTAGGGGATTGTTGGATAAGCTCATACACAAAAATTTTGGTTGATGCCATTTTCAAACTAGTGGTTAACCGGCTGGTTAAAGTTACCATTGGCCTTATTGGATGAAGGATGGGCTGATTGGATGGATTGGATAGATTTATTGGTGGAGATGGATTTGGTGATGTTTGGATGGGAGGTGGGTTTGAAGGTTGTTGAGGATTTTTTTGATTTTGCCTTTGCCCTCTAGTGACCACATGGACTGCTCCTACAAAGTTTTGGTATTGTTGGACATGATTTACTTGATTAGGAGGTGGTTGTTGATTGTTACCTCCTACATTATGTTGGACCTCCCCATGGTTAGGTAGAGGTGTCTGATATATGCCCAAATTTTGATTTTGTGGAGCTAAGGGGTTATCCACGTTAATGGCCCCTAGGTCTATGAGGTCTTGCACTGTGTTTTTGAACATATGGCAGGAATTGATATCATGCCCATTTTTTCGATGGTATGGGCAAAACAAGTGCTCTCTATAATTTTTAGGCCTTTTGGTGGGATCATCGGGCCTAATGTCTGGCAAGGCTAATTTATTGGTCTCATACAACCTTCAAAATATGGATGAATATGATTCTGCTAAAGGAGTGTATTGACGTTGGGGCCGATTGAATTGGCGATGGGTAGGTTGTTCCATAGTTGGTGTTGTGTTTTGTACCATTGGTGCTTGGGTTACTGATGGGACCTCATGATAGGCAATTTGTTGTTGCACTAGTTTTTGAGCCATTACGGGCTGGCTCATGACCACTTGATTGACTTGATTAGTTGTGTTAGCCGTTGAGGCTTGTGTTGATTTGGTTTGGCCAGTTTGATTATTTCGGTATTGGCCCCTATTTTGCCACTCTTTCTTCTTAGGCTTAATGACACCCTCTTGGATTTTTATCTCCTCAATGACACTAGCCTGTGCTAAAGCCTCCTCAAATGTTCTATAAGTATTGAGTTGTAGCATCCAAGAGATGGGTTTTAAGCAACTCTTGGTAAAAAGTTTGATAATTTCTTCCATTGGGAGGGAGAATGGCAACTTGGTTATGACTGCCCTCCAACGGTTTCCAAAATCATAGATAGGTTCCTCATCCCATTGTTTCAAATAATATATATCCGATAAGGACACCTTCTTTCTAATATTAAGGGTGAAGCGTTCCAAGAATAGATCTATCAATTGATCAAAAGTATAAATACTATGTGTAGGCAATTGATTGTACCATTCAATGGCATCTCCCCCTAATGTTTGAGGAAATGTTCGGAGCATAAGAGCATTATCATCG
This sequence comes from Wollemia nobilis, assembly GCA_028583015.1. Lineage (NCBI taxonomy): Eukaryota > Viridiplantae > Streptophyta > Pinopsida > Araucariales > Araucariaceae > Wollemia > Wollemia nobilis. Next base: position 14,250,918 of record JAQPPZ010000071.1, on the reverse strand, counting down.
CTAATCTAAAAACATACATGGACAAATGAACTCACATGCTCCTTAGGATCCTCAGTTCCCCTGAACTTGTCAAATTTTGGTACCGTAAAATCTGTCGGATATGGCGGTGATGGTACCGAAGGGTGGATTGGTTGATGGATCAGTTGGCTTAATGTGAGCTTTTGGCTCATTATTCCTGGTGAATTTTGCATCAACTGATCAATTTGCTTTTGTATTGCCTGGAATCTAGGATCTTCTGCTTGAATGTGAGGACCTTGGATTGTGTGGTGGTTGGTTGATGGGTTGGATGGTAGATGTTGGGGTGTGACCAACATGGTATTGTGAAATGCATTGGGATGGGTGTGTGGTGAAGATTGATGGTTGAGGGATGGGGATGATTGATGAGGATGTTGATGGAAGAATGAGTTGTGTGGTTGGTTGGTGGCAATAGTAATTGGTGTGGTTGATGTGTGGATTGATGGTGGATTAGGGATGGACACTATGGAAGGTTGGGGAACCCATGCTGGATTTTGATTGGTGAGTGGAGGTTGATTTGGAACTACTTGGGTCATAGGGTCTGTGTTAACCGGTTGTTTTCCTTTTGTTCATTGTGAAAGCAACCTATTTATGAGCCCTAATGTGTCCGTAAGTTCTTGATTTGACCATGTATCAAAGGATGGGGTTGTGGTTGGATGAGATGATGGGAAGGTGGATGATGATGGATGAGAAGACATGGGTATGGTGGCTAAGTGAGATGATGGAGGGGTGGATGATGATGGATGAGAGGACATGGGTATGGCGCAAGTTGCATTTGATGTGACAACTTGGTGGTTAGGGATTTGTGAGGCAACATTGACATACTCCTCATACAATGGGTTGGAATAGGTGGATGTGAGGTAAGTGTTTGGAACACTTGGGATTTGTTGTGGTTGGCTCATGGAAGAAGGCATACCATATTCATAACCTGAATTATGATATCCTTGGGTAAGGTGGGCGGTAGCCAATTCGGGTTCTTCAAATCCCTCTTGGCTAAGGGGCTCTAAGACATAGTTGGAGGACTTGTAGATGGCCCTCACTTTGTCCATGTCTATGTGGGTGGTGGTTGTTTCCACATTGTGTGGAAGGGTTCCTACTTGAGGTAGGGATGGATGTGATGATCTAGATAAAGTAGTCTGAACCATACTGGATAGGGCTACCGAAGTAGCGGGATCATGGGAAATGTTTTCCATTAAACTACTTTGATTTATTACTTTCTTTTGTTGTCTCGTTAGCACCATAAAGTAGTTAAACCAAAGATTTAAAGTTTAATCTAAATCACACAAACTAAAAACTTTTTCAGAATTTAAAGTAAAGAAAACAATCAATCCTAGGTTTCACCATGTGTGGCTTACCTTGTTCATTAATTATTTTCTCTCGTTAATGTGAGATTATTTTTAGAATTGTTGGCTTGTGTGTTTTGATGTAACTTAATCTTGTTTAAAGAAAACAAAGGTAAAAACTAAGGCTGGCCAAGGCAACGAGATTCTTGTTGGTAATGACCTCCAACAAGTTTGCTCGGGGGTAGTCCTATGGTTTCTAGGGCAGATATTGGTGGATGGAAATCACTGCCACCATCACCAAATCTCAAGCAATGGCTGGTGATGAAATCCAGCCACTACTATTAAAAATGTGAACCGTGCAAGTGTGTGTGATTAATTTTATTAGATCTCTTATTCTCTATGGTGTGCAAACAATATTAAAGATTACTAACTTTACTAATCTAAATCAGAAGCCAACATAAAGACGCAAATTTCACCTAAAGAGTGCAGAGTACACCCTTAAAATCCCCTGCCTACAAGTGATTAAAATCACAAGAGCAACCGGAGGGTTCGTCCACCTCTCTGCCAAAGGGGCCAGCCTAGGGCAGGATTACTTTATGCATCAAGATGTTGTTCCTATTTAGATATGCAAAATTAAAGTAATATTTAACTCTAAAATGCAAAATCTAGGATGCTTTTCTGTTTCATATGCACTCAAAAATGCAAACAATCACCTAGATCTACAACTTTAGAACAAGAAATGAATTTTGTGTAATTAAACACACACAAACCCTAAATGTAATTTGCTAAGGATTCTTTCCCAGATTACTTAGTGTTAAACCCAAAAACAATGAAAAATAGCAACAGAAAGCAGAATACGTAAATCGCTAAATGGTAAACTAGGGTTATGGGACCTACTTGGAAGCCTTAGCTCTACTCCAAATTAATGCCAGGCATAGTCGGGTGCCTATGTAGGCTGTATTTAGATACTTTTGAATGCTTTGCAAACAATGTTGAATGCCTACATAATCTACAGACACTGTCGAATGCCTGCGTAATCTCTGAAGGTGTTGCAGACTGCTTCAGAAACCCTAGCGATGAAATCGATGACCTCTACGCTTCTAAAAATTCTTGTAACAAATAGAAATAAAATTAAGTTAGCAAGGTAGATCTATTAAATAATGAAACCCTTGTGGGGTCCCACCGTGATCACCATTTGTGAAGATGAAAACATGACACTTAAAATAATAAAGAAATCAAATGACCCAAATAAACACAAGATTGCACAAAATAGATAGATTTATTCAATAAGTGGGGGAGCCAATAAACTCCTTTTGATACAATCTGTACTCAGTGAGTATTTGATACAAATATTTACAAAATGCTAGGGTTCTTCGAAACCCTAGCTACAATAATGAAGTGTCTTCAGATAGTGTGTCCTCGCTTCCAACAGAATGAGTGGGCTTCAGGTATCCGATGTCGGACCACTCCAGCTTCAACAACCATTCAACAATATGTAGAATCTATAGATCTGCATACACAAAAATAGAGAAAGGGATTAATAACACCTGTGAGGGCTCCATAGTGTGAGACCCTCAGACATCAGTAAACCCTAACTAAAAATGGATCAAATGGCATGCGAAATCTACAAATCATGTAATAGAATAAAACCAATAAAGATATACCTTGCTTGTGATGATTCCTCATTTCGTTGTTGTAGTTTTGATAGTAGATGGCATGATGCAGTAGGCTCTGATTCATGTTTTTGTGGTTGTAGTAGGCTCGGACGTGCACTTGGTAGGCTCTGGTGCGAGCTTCGTAGGCTCTAGAGTGAGCCTGCAATGCAGCAGGTGTAGGCGTGCGCTTGGCAAGCTCTACAGTGAGCTTCGCAAGCTCGAGAGAGCACCTACGGTGAGGATAAAATCTGCAGAAGCAGATCTAGGGGATGCGACGAATGCAGCGGATGGGCAGAAGTGGCGACGATGGCAATGGAGGATGGCGAGGTGGAAAGGATGGATATGGGGGATGGATGGAATAGCAGAAGTCCTATTGGCTAGCTAGGGCTTTGGATTTTTAGGGCTCTATCTCTTTCTGCTTCGCTAGGGCTTCGCCAATGATCTCTTCAAGATGCAAATTCTAATATCAGGGTTCCAGGGTTTGAGCATTTGCAAATGCCCTTATTTATAATCCAACCTAGGGTTTTCTTAGGGTTTTAGCCTTACACTTTTGATCGTGTGGCTAAGATTAAATTAGATCCTAAGGTTGAGATTACTTTTTAGATGTGGCATGGATTAATGAAGATGGACGGTGGGGATTAGATTGGATCGGACGGCTGTGGTTAATTGAGTTTATAAATATATATTTTATAATAAATATATTATAATATAATATAAAATATTATATTAAATATAAAATAATATTAAAATAATCTCAATTGGGTTAGGAAATGGCGGGAAAGGGCTAAAGTGGGCCTTTTGAAGGCGGGAAAGGTGGAATTGGGCCAAATAATTGGTGGGAAAGGTGTATGGTGGACAAGTGGGTGGTGGAATGGTTAGGATGGAGGATTAGTGGCTGTAATTTGGTGTCTACAATGCCATTTTGATTCTAGCTACTGTTGTAGTGCAGCCGACCAAAAAAGTTTGTGATAACGTTGCCTTGTGGAGATCACGATTTTGATCCATGGCAGGGCAAAGGTATTAATTTTTTATTTTTGAATTAAATTAAATTAAGTGGGAGTCAAGGTTTTTCATGTCTTTTTGAAGAAAATAATCTTTGTTGTCATGAGAGTGGAGGTATAAGGATTTTCTTGATGTGCATTAGTGATTGATTGAAGTTGGAAGTAATCATGAATTATTGTTGAAAGAAATTGAAAATATATGTTCTAGAGTTTGATAACAAAGTTGTGCATTATTATTGAATGAATTTAAAAATATACTAGCAAGGGTTTGAGAGCAAAATGGTGCATTAAATTTGAGTCATATTGAGAATAAAATTGCAAGGGTTATAGACCAATATTTTGAAGCAAATCTATGCATTATTTTTGAGTGATATTGGAAATAAATTTGCAAGGGCTATAGACTAGTTTTGTGAAGCAAGTATGTGCATTGGTTTTGATTAATTTTGGAAGTACATAAGAATGTCAACTATCAAGTGCTAGACTAGAGTATCCTTTTGAATGCAATGAATGTGAGACATGTGAAAGTGACAAACTTAATGAATATGAGAAGAACATATTAAGTATTTGTAATGCATATCATTCTCTATATGTTCATGAAGAAAATAATTATGGATAGAATATATCTAAGTTACTTTAGTAAAAGAAAACACTTTTGGGAAATATATATGCAATGGTTTCTATGCAAAAATTACGAATGGTTAAGCAGGTTTTGTGTGTATTGAGTAGAGTTTATGAAAATATTTGAGCAAGCCTTGTGTGTAGGCTTGGAGTAGATTTGAGTAAGTTTTGGTGAGCATATTTGAGCAAGCCTTATGTGTAGGCCTGGAGTAGATTTGAGCAGGTTTTGGTGAGAAGATTTGAGTAAGCCTTGTGTGTAGGCTTGAAGTAGATTTGAGTAGGTTTTGATGAGAATATTTGAGCAAGCCTTGTGTGTAGGCTTGGAGTATATTTGAGCAGGTTTTGGTGAGCATATTTGAGCAAGCCTTGTGTGTAGGCTTGGATCATATTTGAGTAGGTTTTGGTGAGAAGATTTGAGCAAGCCTTATGTGTAGGATTAGAGTAGATTTGAGCAGGTTTTTGTGAGCAGGTTTGAGTAAGCCATGTGTGTAGGTTTGGAGAAAATTTGAGCATGTTTTGATAAGGAAATTTGAGCATGTTTTGATGAGCAAATTTGAGCAAGCCTTGTAAGTAGTCTTGGAGCAGATTTGAGTAGGTTTTGATGAGTAAAATTGAGCAAGCCTTGTGTGTAGTATTGGAGCATATTTGAGAAGGTTTTAGTGAGCAGATTTGAGAAAGCCTTATGTGTAGTCTTGGAGCATATTTGAGCAGGTTTTTGTGAGTATATTTGAGCAAGCCTTGTGTGTAGGCTTGGAGCATATTTGAGAAGGTTTTTATGAGAAAATTTGAGCAAGCCTTGTGAGTAGGCTTGGAGCATATTTGAACAAGTTTTGGTGAGCATATTTGAGCAAGCCTTGTGTTTAGGCTTAGAGAAGATTTGAGAAAATGGTATTGGTGTCTCCTATGGATAGAGGTCCATGAACTAGAGAAAAGGGGATTTGTGTCTCCTATAAATAGAGGTACACAAACCAAAGCAAATGGGATTGGTGTCTCCTATGGATAGAGGTCCACAAACCATAGTAAAGGAGATTGGTGTCTCCTATGGATAGAGGTCCATGAACCAGATTAGAGGGGATTGGTGTCTCATGTGGATAAAGGTCCATGAACCAGAGCAGAGGGGATTGGTGTCTCTTGTGGATAGAGGTCCACAAGCCAGAGTAGAGGGTATTGGTGTCTCCTATGGATAGAGGTCCATGAAACTGAGCAAAAGGGATTGTTGTCTCCTGTGGATAGAGGTCCACAAACTAGAGTAAATGGGATTGGTGTCTCCTATGGATAGAGGTCCACAAACCAGAGCAAAGGGGATTGGTGTCTCTTGTGGATAGAGATCCACAAATTTGAGCATATGGGATTGGTATCTCCTTTGGGTTGGTGCCCACAAACATTGTAATAGGGAATTGGTTTCCAAGAGACTTGTTGAGAATATTTATAAGAAATATTTTCTTCGTGGATGTAGCCCACATTGGGTGAAAAACGTTAAATATATGTCTCTTATATGTGTGATGATCTGTGCATTATTTCATTATTGCAATTGATAATATTGGATAATATTACTTTGGAAAGAAAAGTAAAAAGTTTTATCTTATACTGTTCACCCCCCTCTTAGTATAAGCTTGTGTTCTTCACCTTGAAGTTGAACATGAGGATGTATTTCTTAGATTGTTCCTACAAACACTGGATAAGGATGCAAGATATTGGTTTAATTATCTCTCAACTGATCAGATTCTTTATTTTTAGACTATGAAAGAAGTTTTTATAAATAAATATGGAGAAAAAAAGAATGAGAAATCATTACTTACATAACTTGCAACAGTAAAGAAGAAATAAAATGAATCAGTGGAATATTTTAATGGATGGTTCTTTAAGACCAGGAATAAAATCCCCATAACTCTAAGGTCCACTAACCACCAAGCTATTTATTTCTATAAGAATGTTTTTTTGGGGGAATTCAGCTGAGTTAATATAGTATAGTACCAACTCCATTGATGAATACATAGAATAAGCCCTAGAAATTGAAAGAAATATGATAGATAGCAAAAATATGAAGCCATACACATTTGATTCAAGCTATAGTGAGGTGGATAAGAAGCCTAAAAATGTTGGTTTCTCATTGCTAAAGAAAACTAAAATATATCCCATAGAAAAGTTATCCAACCAATTTACTGAGATGTTCAACACAATTAATAGTAGGTTGTCCAAAATTGAAAGAGATAAATTAGTGAATGATGAGCCACTTACTCAATCACAAAATGATAACATGCCTCAATTTAGGAGGATTTTTAATAGAAACTAGGCTAGAAATAATGGGGAAGAAGGGAAAAAAAATGGGAATAACAACAATGACAATTGGAAGAAAAGGGAAGGACCAAGAGACATAGATTAAATCCCAAAATTCATGGCCATTGCTAATATTGCTTCAAATTTTACATTCTTATGTATTGCATGTGATACCCCATATTACCCAACTGATTGTGACATATATTTAAGTACACATGCCAATATTAATTTGGAAGAAGAATCAAATGAATAAATAAGGGTTAATGCTTGTTGGACCAAGGACGATGAAGAAAGAGAAATACAATTTGAGAAAGAGATGGATGAACTACCTAAGTCAGAGAAAGAACCAAGAGCCTTTTTCCTAGAAAATATGGAAATCCTAAAATACCTCAGTAAAATAGATTTGAAAATATGAAATAAGAAAAAATCACTCCAACAACCAAAGAAATTGAAGCATTAGAAAATATCCATGTCATTAATATGATGAACAAAACAATCCCTGACGAGGATGATAAGTCTAACAAGATTGATACAAGTCAACAAGTTCAAAATAAAGATAATATTTTCAATAAATAGAATAGTAATAAGCAACAAACACCCCATGTGGTTCATATAGGAAATTAATATTAAATATAGTTGGATTTTTACAGAAACACAAAAGTTAATAAAGTTGAAAATGATGTTGGTTAGGATTTACCCAAAAATAAAATAAATATCACCTTTGGAGAACTAATGACCATCCCAAAATATAGGGATCAAGTATGTTGAGCTTTTGGTCTGGTTGAGCAACCAAGCAATCATGTATGCAATGTTTTAGTAGTAGAAAATCCTAGGCCTGTTCCTAGGAATCCATCATTAGTCAAAACCTTTTATATATCCCTAAGGTATAATTTAGACTTAAGGGATCAATATGTAATTCATAACTATATGTTAGATAGTGGAGCATCACACAATATCATACCTAAACAAGTAGCATATCAACTAGGTCTAATGTGCACCAAATATTCTCCCCCTATATCAGTCATGGATAGTAGACAAGTACCCTATGCTAGAATAATTACGGGATTGTTAGTTTACTTAGACCAATACCCAATGAAAGGAATAATTATGGATGTAGTTGTTGTGTATGTAGACCCTTTCTTCTCATTATTGCTATCAAGACATTGGGTTTAACAATTAGAAGGATATATCTAGTTAGATTGGTCTTTTGCCACTATTCCCTTGAAATCCAAAGAGTAGGTTTTTCTTAGAAGAGAAACCCTTTCATAGGTACTCAATAGATTTGAAGAAGTCTGATAATACTACTATAAATTTAGTCCAATATTTTGAAGAAAAATAAATAGGAGTATACTCCATTTGGCATTCACCATTCCTAGATGAGATACCAAAAGTAATAGAAATGGACCCATAAACAAAAACAAAAGTAGATGTTGATTCTACCAAAATATTGACATCTAAAATGTGGACCATGACATTTTATGGAGCCAAATAATATACTAGAGCATAGGCAATATTTAACTTGACTGATATAAATAGAAATTACTTGGGCATACCATACAAATTATAGTTTCCATGCACTAATAATGTAGCTAAATATGAGACCTTGTTATTAGGTTTGAGAAAAGCTAAGGAGTTAGGTATTAATTATTTTATTGTGTATGGGGATGCAAAATTAATAATACAATAGATTAAAGGAAAATATCAAACCAAACATCCTAGGTTGAAACAATACAAATAGGTTGTTCAAGAAGAAATTGATAAATTTTTGGCTTTTAATATATCTTATATCCCTCGAGAGGAGAATCATGTAGCCAATTTGTTAGCTATAAATACATCCGGTTCAGATAGTCCAAAGATAGATATAGTGTATCAGGAAAGATTTACAACTATTTTAATCTATCATCCTTTTGTCCAAGATAACATAGTATACCTATAGGTGTTTCAAGATGATGTGGATATTAAAGATTTTGACATTACAAAATCATTATCTTGATATTATATGTGATGAAGAAGATGAAGAAAAACTAAAAAATGTTATTGGTGAACCTATAGAGGTTATACACCTGAAGACTAATAAACTACCCAAGGGTCTAATTTCATTAGAGAGCCTTTTTGATGATTTTTATAGAGACACAAAACTTCTCTCCAAGGATTAGAAGAAAAGGAAATCAATATTGAAATGGAACGGGAGCCTAGGATGGTGAATGTTGAAAAATACATGTCAAAAAATGAAAAGAAATATTATATAAAATATTTGAAGAAGCTTAAAGATACCTTCACATGGAATTATGAAGATCTCAGAACATTTAACACAGATGTGATGAAGCACATTATCCCATTAAAATAAGGCACTAAGCCACATAGGAAAAAATAGAGAAATTTTAATCCCACCTTACACCTTGTAATGCAAAAGGAGGTTCAAAAATTATTGGATGCTAAAATTATCATAAAAGTAATATTATCCACTTGGATAGCTAATTTGGTTCTAGTAAGAAAGAAGAATGGGGATATCAGGCTATGTGTGGACTTTAGAAATCTGAACAAAAATTCTCTAAAAGATAATTATCCCTTACCCAATATGGAGCCATTTTTAAAGGCTTTTGCAGGGTTAGTTAGGATTTCTTTACTTGATGGATTCTCATGTTATAATCATATTCAAGTCAACCCTAAGGATAGGCACAAAATAACATTCACCACCCCATGGGGAACATTTGAATACCTCAAGATGCCATTCGGTTTGATGAATGTAGGAGCCACTTTTCAAAGGGCCATGGAATTTGCATTCAAAGGATTGATGTTTAAAATAGGTAGTATACTTGGATGATATAAATATTTTCTCTAGAAATCCCGAGGACCATTTTGAACATTTGAATCAAGTTTTTGAAAGGTGTAGGGAATTTGGTATCTCATTAAATCCTAAGAAATGTATTTTTGGAGCAAGCTGTTAAGACACATTGTTTCTAAGGAAGGAATTAGTTTTGATATTGAAAGAATCGAAGCCATTGCAAAGGATCCTCCATAAAATAACTTGAAGGGAGTCAAGTCATTTTATGGGAAAATATTTTTTTTTAGAAGGTTCGTCCTAGACTTTGCTCAAATTGTCAAACCAATAAATGATATGATAAAAAAATATGGCAATATTAGATGGATAGAGGAAAATCTGGAGGCTTTTCAGAAAATTAAGGATGCAATTACACAGGCCCATGTATTGGCATGTATAGATTATCTTAGGGATTTTAATATATACTCCTTTGCATCAGAAAATACTATTGTCATTCTTTAACAAAAAGATCAAGAAAACAATGAAATACTAATAACATTCATGAGTTTAGGGTTAAAAGGATCTTAGCTAAAGTATACTATGATAGAAAAACAAGCCTACTCACTGATAACATTATTGGAGCATTTTAAAGAAAACTTTGGATCATTTTAAAGAAATTTTTGGATCATTTTAAAGAAATTTTTGGATCAAACAAAGTGATAGCCTACATCCCTTACGTGGCTATCAAAGATGTTTTCACCAAAAATGAACCCATAGGTAGATCAACTAGGTGGATGATTAAATTCCATCAATATGATGTTGAATTCAAAGCTGTAAATATCATTAAAGGACAAGGTTTGACCAAGTACATGGTAACTAAGGGTGGATAAGACTTTGAAAACACAGTTATAATAGCAAATGTGCAACAAAATATTGAAACAAAATACTTTGAACATAACTGGTATAAAGACATTGTGAATTATATAAAGATATTGATATTCCCAGCTAGAAGTTCTCAGAATAGAATAAGGACAATTAAAATGCAAGCACAAAAGTATTATATCAAATATAACAAATTATATTGGAGGCACCCAAATGGAGTGATATTACTCTTACTTTTTCAAAAGGAAGTTCCTAGAGTCATTGCAAAGTTTCATATCGGATTTTGTGGAGGAAATTTCACACCTAAGACAACCGTTAATAGCATAATGAGGGTAGGCTATTATTGGCCATCCATGTTCAGATATGTGAATCTATTTGTAATAAAGTTCCAAAGCTTCCAAATATTTGATGGTAAGAATAAGTTGCCTATTATGCCACTTAAACCTGTAATAGTGGAGGCTCCATTTATTCAATGGGGTATTCACCTGATTGGTGAAATCAATCCCAAATATTTAGGTGGTCATTGATTGATAATAAATGCAACCAATTATTTTACTAAATGGGTTGAAGCTACTCCGTTAAAGAGGTCGACCACCGAAGTAATCATAAAATTCCTAGAAGAAAGCATCCTCACCAGATTTGGAGTGCCCAAGAAGCTTGTAACTGACAATAGCAAAGGCTTTGTTTCATATGAAATGGTAGAATTTTGTAGTAGATATAACATTGAGTTGGCATACTCAACCAATTACATTTCTTATGGTAATGGCTTGGAAAAATCCTCCAATAAAAATATTATTACCAAAATAAAGAGATCTCTTGGCATAAATAAAAGAAGTTGGGATAATGAATTGAAGTCTGCTTTGTGGGTAAATTTCTATTAAAAGAGCAATAGGAAAAACACCTTATGAACTAGTTTATGGAGAAAATATTTGTTACCTCTACAAGTGGAAAGTCACACCTTATCCTTGCTACTTCAATATCATGAGAAACTAGATGGTTTGCAAAGAAGAATGGACCAAATTGTCAAAATGGAAGAATATAGAAGAGATTCTTAAAAGAGAATGACCTAGTAAAATCAGAATATAATCTAGGTATTTAATATGAGAGCTAGAGGAAATACATTCACTAAAGGAGACAGTGTGTTATACTGGGATCAAAGGAATGAAAAACTATGAGATAAAGGCAAATTGGAACCAAAATGGTTGGGCCCTTATCAGGTCATCTAGAAAGCAGGCCATCATACCTACAAGCTGTAGACCCTGAAAGGAGAAGAAATGCAATTCCAAATAAATGGCCAACATCTAAAGTTGTATCATCCCTATGATGGGTATCAATTAATATGAACTATTTATGTCTATCTCTAAAAAAATAGAGATGTGTATGTTTTGATTAGCGGTTTCATTTTCAGTTCTGATCATATATTTTTTTAGTATGTTTTAGTCTTGTTATCTAGTCTTTTATAAGATTTATGCTAGGTTATTAGGCTAAAAATTTTAGGTGATTATGATTTTTTTTATGATTCAAGTCCTAAGTTTTGAATTAATCTCCATATGTTCTTGGGTGATCCAGAAGAATAAACATGGTTAAAATTAGTTTGAGGTTGTCAGGTTATTATATCAAAAAGTGTGTTCTTAGTTAGTTCAACTGGAGATTCAGGGGTTCTCAATAATATTCTTAGCCTAGAAATTCAAATACTCCTCTTATCCCAAAAATATCCTGTGTTGGTCTTTAAAATATCCCAACTTGTATTACACCCCTAATTTTTCAAAATAATTCAAGATCTTCCCTTTTTTGAAAAATGCTTGAGCTCTTTCATCATGGAATTTATATCATGGAAAATTATGTGTACATCAATGGTAAACTCAAAAACCTCTACAAGAAGCCACACATTAACTTTGAACTTTAACCCTTTAATTACAACACAAATATTATCCGAGGAATTGATAAATTCTTGAGATATTTCATGATTGTTCCCACTAATTTGTTTAGGAAAGGCATAAATCCATGGTTGTTTAGGATCACCTCCACATCGGGGTAAAGGTGCAAGGTTTCGAGATCAATAAGGGGCATGAAAATGCTAATATGGATAATGGGAGAATTGAGGATAGGTAAAAGATATCTACCATCTTCGGACATGTTTAAAAAACTTAATTTTCAAAAGCTATAAGGGTATGGATGATCCAGATATGCATGTCACCATTCTCAGGAGTCTCACTACTCCAATGCTAGTTATGATCCCAAAAAGCCTTTGGTACATGAAAATAATTGAAAAATAAAGAAAAGAAGACTTTGACCAACACTAGTCAAGCAAATTTGTATGGATCTAATTTAAATGAGAAGATTATATGCCACATATTTTCCAAAATAAATTCTTTTCAAATATAAGACTAAAAATAATAAAGAAAATAACTCCACTAAAAAGAGATGGAGATCTTGGTACATATTTTGTGATTGAAATGACAATAGTTATTTTAGAAATTAGGATTTTTATATAGAAAGAGGGCTATTTGAGGGGTGTAGCATGGATATTGATGTGGACAACGTCTCTCCAAGATCTTTATCAAATTATGGAAATTTGTTGTTGGGTGTTGGAGGCGACCATTTACGCAGGATGAAGACTGCAACACTTTCATTTCATGCCAAAGAGATTGAGATAGTAGTCAAATTAGGGTTTTTGGCTCCAAAAGCTATAATGCATGCCAATTATGGTTGGATTCACCCAGTTTCACACAATAAGAAAGATAACAAGCTTGGGCAACTGAATTCTAGTTCTATCTTTCATCCCCATAGAGAGGGCAAGTCACAGGATGAGTAGCTCTTTGTTTCACATTTGAGAAATTTTCTAGTAGAATCTCTATTTAAGTTTAGGAAGAAATATACCCATTAACTAGAATGGAAGGATGATCATTTAGGACTTGAAGGAGTCTCTATCCCTGCTCATGTATTTTCCTCTAGATCTGAACCATGCCTCTATCATGATATGTAAAATAGTGTAACTCCAAGAGAGGAACAAGATAGAAGTGAGATTTCCAAAGGCAATAAACCACACTCCCATTTAGTCTCCCCCACTAGATTGGGTGCTATGTTATAGGGTGAGCTAGTGCTAGCTCCTTTTAAACCCATGCATTGCTTAGCAACCTGACTTTCAATGGTAGCAATTGTCAAGCATCCCCAACATCCCAATTGGAGGACCTTTAAAATATAAAATAATGTTGATCTCACACCCTCAACCCATGGACCTAGAGGATCTAAACAAGGATATGGTGATCATCATGTATCAATGGAGGGAACCCTCAAAGCTAGACATGTAGGAGAAAATCAAAGCTCTGATCAGGCAAATCAACAAGCTAAAGAGTTAGGTACCTTTGAGTTTGAGTTGCAAGATAATTTTACCAAAAAAATAAAATAATTAGAAGAGTGAACTATTGTTCTTTTATTTTCTATAATAACATCCCCTAATGAATATCTGTATTGATGGTTTGTCAAAGTATGGGAATCCAAGGGTTGGATGATTTCCTTCCATCACCCCCTTGGTCAATACTTCATTATGGTCAATTTTACCTCCAAAGACTCTTGGATAAAATCCCTAAGACTTGGCACCTAGATGATTTTTGGTCAACTGGTCTTTCTATAGCATTGGGTATTCCAATTTAACCCTAAGAATGTGTCAAACATGAAATACCCCCTTTGGATTGAACTCCCTTTCTTAAACTTGGCATGCACAAAGTACTTACCTCCGATAGTTGCTAGGTTTGGAAGGCCATTATTCCTCCCATATGAGCCCCCCACCCATGCATATTGGTTGAGAATGATGTCTCCAAGGACCTTCTGAGTAAGATCTTATTCAGAGATAAACAATGAATTAACTATCTAAACTTTTCAAACTCATGTTTCTATTGCAAACAACAAGGTGATATGACTAAAAAATATCTAGTGAGACCTCTCAAACAACAAAACTATCCTAATAGTACTCCTACTACCACTTCTTAGCATGCAATAAAAATAGTACCTCCTATTCAACCTTTGCAACCTTCTGGTTCTCATTATGTGACCTATTTTCCTACTCATTTAGTGCCCCAAGCTTCTAACTTGGTAGTTACCCACATCTCCCTTCAAAACCCTCCAACTTTTGAGGCTCTTGTGGAGAAAAATCCTCATGAGACAATCATCGAGGGTTGGGTAACCTAAAATAACAATAAAAATATGTGCAAATCATCAAATGATGTCTCCCCCCTCCTTTTAGAGGTGTCTCCAAGGACCAACACCTAGGAGGTAAGGAATGGGGCCATAATCCCACAAACTCTCATTCCAACAATACCTCCTTAGCCACACTTTTAGTCCAATGGAATAGGTACTATGCATGATTATATGTAATATTTTACTACCCATAATTCCTATGATGCTTTAGCTAACAATATATCAATTTAATGTCTACAAGAATTATGTATTAAAATGTGCATGACATCACACTATGAGAGCAGTATTTTGCTATTCAAACAATCATCAAGAGTGTTTTTCCATATATTTTATCATTGCAAGAAGTCAAAATTATAGGTTTCAAACTCAAAAATACCCTTAAGACCCTATGGGGGGTCTTTGAAGGCTTGTGTACAAATCATGACAAATATAGGGGGTTGTACTATGCATCTCTCAATATTTTTGGGACTCTATTTTATTATCAGGAGGGGACCCAATGCATAGAGTAGTGTGGTGCATAGTAATGTTTAGTGGCAATAAATTGGGTATTGCAACTATTTATGCATCCAATGATGCATTCAAAAGGGCATCCCTCTAGGACTGAATGTGCTTCAATTTTCTTGAAGTAGATTGGATAATAGGATGGGACTTCAATATGGTATAGTGGTAGGAAGACATATTGGGAGTAGCACTCCACTCAAACAATCAGAAGAGCTAGATCATGGTCTAGGTTCAGAAGGGCCTGTAATATTTATGATCCCATTTGAAATAGGAGTGTTAAAATCATGGTGCTTTGTTTACTTGGAGCAATGTATGATGTGGGGATGCTCTTAGAATGGTAATATTAGAAAGCTTATATGTATCGAAAAATATCAATAGCATCCAAAATGATTTGTCTCATCCAATCTATTCAATGGTAACTTTAGATCATCCCCCCATTACCTTGAGTATTGGGTGTACCCCATAAGGAAACCCAAAAACAACTTACCTTTCAAGTTAAACACTTCCCTGCTCAAGCACAAAGATTATATTAATGGAATCAAGAAAGTGTGGAATCTCTTGCCAAGGTCCTCAGGAGGGAGAGGGTGGATTATGTGGCAGGAAGAAGCCATCAAAAGAACAATGGATTATATTTAAGGTTTTGGAAAAATCCTAGCCTCTCTTCATAGGAAAAAAGAGAAAAAATTGGAGCAAGAAGTTGATAAACTAAGCCACCACCTCAGCAAAAATATTAGCAACATCCACTCTCAAAAGTATTTGGATGAAAAATAGGTAGAGTTAAGGCAAATACAAGATTATAAAATCCATGGGGCACAAATCAAGGCATGTATTTAGTGGATTCATGAGGGTGATACACATTTTAAATTCTTCTTTAATACCATTAAGAAAAATAATAGATTAGAGAGGTTAGGTGTTATTTAAAATCTTAGATATGACCTACAAATTCCTATGGAGGACCTCCTATCCTTCATCTAGGAGCATTTTGTAGCCATTTTCAAAAGTGAAGGGCCCAACATAGAAGTTGAGTTTTTAGAGAATGTTGCAAATAGTGCATATCTCCCAAAGTATCTAAAGAAGATAGAGCATTGTTGGAAAAACCTCTTTCACAAGATGAACTTCATTCTACCCTCCTCTCTTTGGTGAATGAAAAAGCCCTAGGCATTGATGGGCTTCTGAGTGAATTTTTAAAGACCATGTGGGGGACTATAGGAGTTGATTTTCTATTGGAGGCCTTTGGGAGACCACTAATCAAGGATTGATCAGGCTCATTTCCAAAATATTTAAGCCAGATCTACTTATATATTAGCATACCATTACTTTATTCAATTACTCGTTGGTCACGAATCTGCCACAGGAAAGGATTTTCTAAAACTATGCACCCTAGACCCGGCCAACATTGAAAGGTTGGGAGAAAGAGATGTCTCCCAGACCAATCTCCAGAGTGGGCTGGTTCCCTTACTATTTCTAAGTTTGATTTCAGATTAGAGTTGTTGGAAAGGAATTACAAATATGCAAAAAGAAACAAGAAATACATGGAAAGAGATGGGAAATATAGCCGTAGGCCAAATTTGTTAGATCGGGAAAGAATAAAAGTAGATCACTTTAAGTACAGCAACAGCATTCTAGAACTCACTCCCTCACAAGCAATATCACATTCCAGAACTCACTCCCTCACAAAATCCCTCCAAGATCACATTCCAGAACTCACTCCTTCACAAGCAATATTCAAACTCAACGTGCAGAATTTAAATGAAGCAGCAAATAAGAAATATGAGTGTTATATTAGGAATGTAAATAACAGAAAGAAAAATCACACAGACAACTGCTTGCAAAATCAGAGGCCAATTATCTTTCATTCATGCAATGAACTTCAAGCTTTCAGCAAAAGTTTCTCTCAAACTCCCGATACCTGTTTTTGAGATCTACATTGCTTTATATAGAAGTCTTGCTTCTTTACAACATTTAAAACTTGCAATGGACCTTCTCGAGATCTACAACAATATGCAACGGAAACAAGGAAATGCTCCCCTTAAACCAGCCTCGAAACAAGGAGTCGGTCGCCTTCATTAAATTGTCGTTCTTGAAAATATGCTTGAAACCGTTAGAAAAACCATGAACAACAGCTTTGAATAATAGAGCATCTTTAATTCTGATGGCTTGGACACGTTCTTCTACCTTGCTCGCATCGGAAAGTAGCAAAACATTCAATTTTGGAGTGCTTTTAATCATCGAAACTCACAAAACCTTATCGGACCGTTTGAACCGCTTTCTGGCGCGAAACTGTAACAGGTCGCGAAAATGTGACAGGTCACGAAATCGTGACGTCTTTTTGCTCCGTACGCTTTCCTTACTTTCGGATCGCGAAAACCAACCATGTCATGAAATCGCTACAGGTTCGGCTTCTTTATCTCCTTCGCTACCTTGAATCGCGAAAACGCGACGCGTCGCGATTTCGCTACATTCCGTACAATTATGTTCCTTCTCTGCCCTGTTGCCGCGAAAATGTGACAATGCACGATTTTGCTACATTCTTCATCTCTCTGTTCTCTTCGCTGCATCAAATCGCGAAAACATGACATTGCACGATTTCGCTACCACTTTCTCTCTCGGCTCTAACTTCCTGATACGTCGCAAAATCGCGACATTCGCCTTTATTGGAACTTCCTTCCTCAATATGTAGCGAAAACATGACATGTTATTTCACCTATCTTCTTCATTTCTCCAAGTCATGAAAATGACACCATGTCGCGAAATCGCGACGATTTCTCTGCTGCTGCTGCATGTTCTCTTCCATGTCGCGAAATCGCGACAAGTTTCATCCAACCTGTACGGTCCTGCTTCTAACCTGCGAAAACATGACAAGGCGCGAAATCGCTACAAGTTCCTGCATTTGGTTCTTCCGCTCCAAAATGTCATGAAATCGTGATGTTTTTATGTTTCTTAGCTGCATTTTCACAAGTGTCGCGAAATCGCGATGCCAACCTCCTTTCTTGCCCTCATCTCCAGAACTGTCATGAAATCGCGACGTCAAATTCTTTCTTATCGCTTCCTTTAGAAATGTCGCGAAATCGCGACCAATTCATGCCTAAAGCTTCTTTGTCTCCACCTTGCCGCGACCATGCAACATGTAGCGATTTCGCTACGTTTTCCGCCTTTTGCGCTGTGTTCAAAGTTCTGTCGCGATATCGCTACCAAGTTGAGTCTCATTGCCTATCGCTGAGTTATGTCGCGATTTCGCGACAATTTTACCCTGCTCTGCTCCATGCCATTATAAGTTGCAAAAACGTGCATGTCACGATTTCGCTACCTTTTTGTCGTGCTTCCCTCGTTGACCATGTTGACCATGATTTTTTGACGCGTCGCGATATCGCGACGATTTTTTCCCCTGCTGTCGTTGACTGCGTTGACCGCGATTTTCCGACACGTCGCGATATCGCGACGACTTTGCATTTGTTTTCTCTCTCCTCAATCGACCCGCGATAACGCGACATGTCGCGATATCGCGACGGTTTTTAACTTTGGCTCTCCATGCTATTTTTTGTCGCGATTTCATGACAGTCTTCGGACTTAGCCTTTTTTGCATCAAAACCTGTATAGAAGTGAGAATTGCAACATCTAATGCATGAATAATCAACAATCAACACAATGTGGCAAAAATGCCAACATTCTTGGTGGCTCATGGGGTATACAGTTCTGCTGTATGCAAGAATCCCAGACCTAAATCCATTGGGCAACAGAGTCAAGAAAAACTGAGAACAGAAAGTTGGCTGATGGGGTTCATCTTGACGGACTGCTGCAACAACTCTTGCTGAATGAATGAAAACTTAGCGGAATAGGTGCTGTAAAAGAATCTCCATGAAAGCACCAGGAGTACAAAAATGGAAATGAATGGAATGAGATCCTGCGGATGCGCAGGCTGTGGAATGCGAATGGAATGGTGATATGATGGAATGGTGGAGTGGGGAAAGGATGCGGTAGATACAGTAACAGAATGCTTCTGTGCTACCAGCTGCTATGAAAGGGAAACGAAAGTGAATAGAATAATGGAATGGAAGTGATAAGATAATAAAAGAGGTGTGAACCATGGAGAAACTGTGATAAATGCTAAAATGACAGAGAACTTAGAAGAAAAGGATAAGAAGAAGCGGGAATAACAGGAAGGGAAAAAGAAACAACAGAAGTGGCTTGATTACTTGCAGAAGAAAAGGAGTAGGAGAAGAAGGGAATAGAGAAGGGAAGGGAAGAAAGAGAGAGGAAGGGGAAGGAAGAAATTAATAGGAAGCCACTAACTGCTGGGATAGAAGAAGAAAAAGAAAGAAAAACACGTACCTGCGGGCTCGCATGCAAAAAGAGCCGACGGTGATAAAGAAAAACAATACTTTTTTTTTTTTTCTTTTTTTTCATTTTTTTTTCTATGTACAAGGTAAGACTGGACTCATCTTCAGGTAGTATAGGCTTTCAGATGAAAGTCGTTCACTGAAATAGGAAGTGGGCTGCCATCCAAATCCTCTAAATAAAATGAATTTGCCGCACCAAAGACTGACAATGCGGAATGGACCCTCCCACAGAGCATCAAATTTCTTGTGCATCCCTGGCTTAGCTTTCTTTTCATTCCATTTCAAGACCAAATCACCCACCTTAAGTGGACGATCTGCAGAATGTTTATGGAACCACTTTGAAATAACTTGTGTGTGCTTAGCAAACTCCTCATAGGCCAAAGAACGTTGCTCTTCCAATTGTAACAACTGAGCCAACCGTATATCCATGGAATCTACATCTGCTTCATCATCTTGAAATTCCTGCAACTATTGCAATACTGGCAACTCTAAATGAACAGGCAACCTTGCCTCTTTGCCATATACCAGGGCATATGGTGAAGTCTTGATGGACTTCTTGATTGAAATCCTATCTGCCCATAAAGCTTGATTCAACAAAAGGTGCCATGATCTCTTGTTATTCCCCAAAGATCTCTTTAAAATTCGTAGCAAATTCTTGTTTGTGGATTCTGCCAAGCCATTTCCCTGAGGATAATAGTTAGAGGATGTTTTCAGAAAAACACCATACTTGTTTGCAAATTCAGCTAACTCAGCTCCAATAAATGGAGTCCCATTATCTGTAATAATAGCATCAGGAATGCCAAAGCATGTAATTAGTCCTTCAATGAAAGAAATCACCACTCCTTGATTCGCGACCTTGGTTGGAATAGCTTCAGACCATCTCGTAAAATAATCTGTAGTAGTTAAAATATACTTGTGACCGGCTGAAGAATTCGGATCAATAATCCCAATAAAGTCCAACCCCCACTGCTGAAAAGGTGCTTCAACCTGAATTGGATGCAAAGGCAATGATGCATTTCTAACCCTTCCTGTATACTTCTGACATTTGTCACATGCTTGGGCAATCCTAAAAGCATCCGTGAACAAAGTTGGCCGATAGTAACCAGCCCAAATTATTTTTAAAGCCATCGGTCTACCTGCATAGTGTCCTCCTGATATGCCAGAATGAAACTCCTCCAGGAGTCTAGCCTTCTCTGATTCCTTGACACACCTTAAAAGAATGCCATCAATATTCTTAAAAAACAATCCTTCGGGCTGCAACACATACCTGAGAGCTTGCAGACGAAACCTTCTCCGTTGTGAGGCATTCAACTGTGAAGGGCATCTACCAGTTGTGAAATAGTCAATGAGATCATCTGCCCAATATTGTTCTTGTACTAAGAGGTTCACCAGACTGTTATCTCTAGCAAAATCATCCACTCGATAATCAACTGCAGTCTTTGCTAAGTGCTGGCATAAAGCTTTACCACGCACTAGCTTGGTCGGATGAATCTCAACATCAAATTCTTGGATCTTGGTGACCCAACCAGCGCGTTTATCACCCATCTCACCCTGAATGATGAAATTTCTTACATCAGGATGTATAACATAGACAACTGTCCTACTCTGAGATATGAAGTGCTTGAATTTTTTAAGAGACTTCATGACAGCATACACCTATTTTTCAATGAAATTATACTTTGCCTCATGAGGTAAGATAATCTGACTAAGGAAAGCAATGGGTCTTTCATTCCCATCGTCTCCTTTCTATGTGAGTACTGTGGCATAGCTTTCATCTTCCCCAACTGCATACAGAATGAAATCTTTTGAATAATCAGGATTAATTAATACAGGAGCCTGCACTATTCTGTCCTTAATTTCCTGGAATGCCTCTTTCCTCTGAGTTGTCCATTTAAAGTCTGCATCTTTCTTCAACAACTCAGTCATAGGTTTAACAACCTGGGCAAAATCAGAAATGAACTTCCTGATAAAATTAATCTGTCCAAAGAAAGACTGCAGCTCCTTTTTATTGGCAGGGAGTGATAGTTTCTTCAATGCTTCAACTCAAGTTGGATCTATTGCCAAACCATCTTCTAAAATAACATGCCCCAAGAGTTTACCTTCCTTCACTGCAAAAACCGACTTCTTTGGATTAATGGAAATCCCAAACTCTCTACATTTTCCAAAGATTTGCCTCAGATGAGAACAGTGATCTTCCCGTCTATGTGAAAAGACAGTCATATCATCAAGATAAATAACAATAATCTTGTTCAAAAACTCCTCAAATGCAATGTCCATGGCTCTCTAGAATGTGGCCCCAGCATTTGATAATCCGAAAGGCATTCACTGATAAGCAAAAGTGCCCCACTTAGTTGTAAATGTTGTCTTGTATTGGTCCTCATCCCTAACCCAAATCTGGTTATATCCAGAGAATCCATCCAATAGTGAAAAATGCTGAGCCCCAGCAACAACATGCAGTATCTGATCAATGCGAGGCAAAGGATAATGATCTTTCAGAGATGCACGGTTCAGATTCTAAAAATCTACACACAGTCGTATGTCTCCATTTTTCTTTCGAATTGGAACCAGATTAGCAACCCAAGTCGAATGCTTAACCGGGTATATAATCTTGGCTTGCAGCATTTTCACAAGTTCAGCCCTCATGAGAGTCTCAATATTTGGATTTACTGGTCATTGCTTCTACCTAAAGGGTCTGACTCCTTCTTCCAACTCAATAGTATGTTGAACAATCTGTTTATCATATCCTTTCAGATCTTCATAACTCCAAGCCACAATATCAAAAAATTCTTGACATAGTTGCCTGATTTCTTGCAGTTCATCAGGAGTAGAATCAGTCCCAATCTTAATGACCTTATTGGGTTCTAATTGCATCTCCATATACTCTTTCTTGTCAATCTCAAGTCGATGTTTCTTGGACCGATCATGCTGATCAAACAAACTTTCTAGAGTTATAAGACCTTTCGGAATGTGATTATTCCGCAACTGAATTAGACCTTCGGCTTCTTCATGCTCCAAGGTTCTTCCTTCAATGGTGGCAGCTTCTTGAATCAAAAAGTTAACAATTTGCTCATCACTTTCGAAGACTTGCCAGAAAGTATCCTTGTCTGGGACACTTGGCCTGTACACCATCCTTACTGTCTTTGGTTTCTTCACTACCTTCTCAATAGGAGAAAAATTGGCTCCAAGAGATGCTAGAAGATCTGCATGCTTATTCATATCTCAAGAAATGGCTTGAATATTCAGATATGTGAAAAACTCAAACAGGTCCCAAACTTGGTTGCGGTATGCTTTGAGATAATGCTGCTTAGAAACACACCTGTTTGTTACTTGGTTTACAATAAGCTCAGAATCACCAAAAATATGTAATTGTTCGATTCCTAACTTCCTTGCCTTTTTCAAGCCTAGGCATAATGCTTCGTACTCGGCAGCATTGTTAGTACAATTCCAAGTAAGACGGTATGAATATGTTCTTTGTAAACCAGAAGGAGAAATCAAAACAATACCTGCTCCTGCACCGTTTTTGCATCTAGCCCCATCAAAATATAACTTCCATAGTTGATCCGTGACAGAGCTCTGATCATCTTGGTTAGGAAATACCTGCCTTGTGCCACCCTCGGGCTTTGTGATAGAATAACAACCGATTTCGGTTTCCAGCATAGCATTGAAATCAAGCATGGAAAACTGATCGTCCAACTGGAGCTCATCTAAAACCTCATTCATCAAATCAGAACCCTCTGACTCTTGAGTTAGCATGTTGACAGACTGCATAGTTTTTTCTGCTTCATCCAACTTTTCAATATGAAAAGAGGAAGGTTTTTCATTATGAATCCGGAGTCTTTTACCTTTGAAAGGGATTTCCAAGTGGGAATAATCCAATGCAAGGTAACCTCCCAACTTTGCAGTAAACTCTCTAGATAAGCACATACTAAAATACGGTTCTAGATCTACTACAACTATCTCTTGAATGACTGTAATCTGAGGCATAGTATGCAAAACAATCGGGACATCCTTGATTACACCCACCATTTTCATAGGAGTGCCATCTAACTGCAAAAATCCAGGGCTACTTCGTGTGTATTCCATACCCATAACTTCGCAAACTGCCTTTGGCATGACAGTTGTAGTGGCTCCAGAGTCGATCATGCAGTTATGCACGATCCAACCCTCTATTTGTAGTGATAGATAAAACGAGGGTGGTCTATTTTTACCAGTGATAGAAGTGGTTAAGGCTTGAGCATAAATTGTCTGAGTAGGACCTTTCTCACTATCCTTCATAGATTTTAAATATTCTTGCAATAAATCTACCTACCCAGGCAATTGCAATGCATCGTAAAGACTAACCTTAGCTGGGGTCTTCTTCAGTTCTTCGACAATGTTGTATGCAACCGCAGTAGATTCCTTCTTTTCAACAGGATGTTCATATCTGCTCCGATACTGCTGAGTGGCTTCCACTCTTAGCCTCTTCGTTAATGAAGGATACTTCAACTTTTCTCTAGCTTGCTCTTCTGCTTCTGATCTTGCCTGTGCAGTTGCAGCCTTTTCTTGAACTCTGTGTGGAACAAGATCTTTCGGTAAAACAGGCGCATCAGGCTTTGAAACTGGCACAGGAGTTTTCACTATTTTCTTCAAATCAGCTGGCACTTTTAATGGCTCTAACTCAGCAGGATCTACTGTAATAGACTTCTTTCCAGTCCTTGTGAGAACTGAAACCTGCTCTTCAGATGGAAGCATCAAGCTGTAACCTGGTTCAGATATCATATTGACTTGTCCTCCTGAAGAACTAGCAGCCAATGTCTGCACATAATTCAAATGGACCATGCAAGTGTCTTCTCCATGGGGATCATTGCAAGTTGAACACCAATATGTTCTTTCAGCAAGGACTGCATCTTCATTTACCAAAGCAGTCAGGCTTTTCTCAGGTGCTTTGCTTGTTGAAGCAGCTTGATCTCTAGTAATCGACGGAGGTTGAAATCTCCTTGGCTGGAAATCTCGCTCAGCTTGCTTCCTTTCGATAAGCGTGATCTTATTACCCATTGCTCTTATTGCAAAATTGGTAGATTTTACCTCTTGCAAAAGTGTTGTATAAGGATCAGGGTTTACAGGTGCAGGAGGTGTTGGTAAGGGCAAAGGTGCTGGTGGTGCCGATAATGCTGGAAATGAAGTGGAAGCAGGGAATGGCAGAATGTTGGGTGCAGGCAACTGGAGATTTGTTGAAGTAGACAGCTGAGGAGCTGGGATAGGTGCAATTTGAGGTGCACTGGAATTCCATGATGGGACAGGGTACATAGAAGACATAGATTGCAAAAAATAACTAGGATATAAATGCTATGGAATATCAGGAAGAATGGGCATTGCTACCTTTGGGGGAAGCCTACCAATCGCAATCAAGTCTGCCTCCGCCTTTTGTGCTTGCTCGAACAGTTCTGGGAAAGTCATCACATTGGACTGCCTGATCGCCAAGCCAATATCTGTATTGAATGCTCGGAGGTAGTAAAACGTAGCTTGCTCAGGGGTAGGACGAAGTCCTTCAGGCACTCGCTGCCAGCTTCTAGTGAAACGAACATTAAAATCTGCAATTGCCTCCTGCGGATGCCTCTGGATCGCATTAAACTGATGCAACAATGAAAATGGGTCAGCCTGTTCATGAAAATTCTTAACTAACAATTCTCCTAGCTGATCCCAGGACGCAATAGTGCCTGGTTGCAGAGATCGATACCAGTACAACAATTTTCCTCTCAAGGATAACACTAGTAACTTCACCATTACATCTTTGTCTATTATGTCATGAATGGCTGCCAGAGAAGCTACATCATGAATATGTTCGTATGCAGTCTTTCCCGTACCATCATAAGTTGGCAATGCCTTCAAGGCAGCCTGGGGAACTGGATTCTGAGCCTACAAATTCAAGGCCCCTGAGCTGTTCCAAGCTGAAAACTGCCTAGGTGGAGGATACTGGGCCATTGGAACTGGTGTATGTAACTGAGAAGATGGAAAACTAGTAACAATTCTAGGGATTTGTGTGGATATGGCAGATGATGATGGGGAAACCAACCTAGAATGCTCACCACTTCTTGTGTTGTCAAGTTCAAAAAACTCGACAAGATCTCCAACTTTTTTAGACTGTGATCTCGTGATCATGAAGTACAACTTTCACTGCATCCACGTTCAGAGATTTCTAAGTACTGTAGAGTCACCAAATGTTCTAACTATACGGCATGAAGGCGAACATTAAACCTTCAATACTATGGGATCTTTCTGAGACAAAAGAAGTCTGTCCCACCGGGCGTGCCAAAAACTGTTGGTCACGAATCTGCCACAGGAAAGGATTTTCTAAAACTATGCACCCTAGACCCGGCCAACATTGAAAGGCTAGGAGAAAGAGATGTCTCCCAGACCAATCTCCAGAGTGGGCTGGTTCCCTTACTATTTCTAAGTTTGATTTCAGATTAGAGTTGTTGGAAAGGAATTACAAATATGCGAAAAGAAACAGGAAATACATGGAAAGAGATGGGAAATATAGCCGTAGGCCAAATTTGTTAGATCGGGAAAGAATAACAATAGATCACTTTAAGTACAACAACAACATATAACATAAGATATCAACTTAATTCACTTACAACCTTGCGCAGAAAATCCCTCCAAGATCACATTCCAGAACTCACTCCCTCACAAGCAATATTCAAACTCAACGTGCAGAATTTAAATGAAGCAGCAAATAAGAAATATGAGTGTTATATTAGGAATGTAAATAACAGAAAGAAAAATCACACAGACAGCTGCTTGCAAAATCAGAGGCCAATTATCTTTCATTCATGCAATGAACTTCAAGCTTTCAGCAAAAGTTTCTCTCAAACTCCCGATACCTGTTTCTGAGATCTACATTGCTTTATATAGAAGTCTTGCTTCTTTACAACATTTAAAACTTGCAATGGACCTTCTCGAGATCTACAACAATATGCAATGGAAACAAGGAAATGCTCCCCTTAAACCAGCCTCGAAACAAGGAGTCGGTCGCCTTCATTAAATTGTCGTTCTTGAAAATATGCTTGAAACCGTTAGAAAAACCACGAACAACAGCTTCGAATAATAGAGCATCTTTAATTCTGATGGCTTGGACACGTTCTTCTACCTTGCTCGCATCGAAAAGTAGCAAAACATTCAATTCTGGAGTGCTTTTAATCATCGAAACTCACAAAACCTTATCGGACCGTTTGAACCGCATTCTGGCGTGAAACTATAACAGGTCGCAAAAATGCGACATGTCGTGAAATCGCGACGTCTTTCTGCTCCATACACTTTCCTTACTTTTGGATCGCGAAAACCAACCATGTCACGAAATCGCTACAGGTTCGACTTCTTTATCTCCTTCGCTACCTTGAACCGCGAAAACACGACGCGTCGCGATTTCGCGACGTTCCGTACAATTATGTTCCTTCTTTGCCCTGTTGTTGCGAAAATGTGACAATGCATGATTTCGCTACATTCTTCATCTCTTTGTTCTCTTCGCTGCATCAAATCGTGAAAACATGACATTGCGCGATTTCGCTACCACTTTCTCTCTCCGGCTCTAACTTCCTGATACGTCACGAAATCGCGACATTCGCCTTTATTGGAACTTCCTTCCTCAATATGTAGCGAAAACATGACATGTTCTTTCACCTGTCTTCTTCATTTCTCCAAGTCACGAAAACGACACCATGTCACAAAATCGTGACGATTTCTCTGCTGCTGCTGCATGTTCTCTTCCATGTCGCGAAATCGTGACAAGTTTCATCCAACCTGTACGGTCCTGCTTCTAACCCACGAAAACATGACAAGGCGTGAAATCGCTACAAGTTCCTGCATTTGGTTCTTCCGCTCCAAAATGTCGCGAAATCGCGACGTTTTTACGTTGTTTAGCTGCATTTTCACAAGTGTCGCGAAATCGCGACGCCAACCTCCTTTCTTGCCCTCATCTCCAGAACTGTCGCGAAATCGCGACGTCAAATTCTTTCTTATCGCTTCCTTTAGAAATGTCACGAAATCGCGACCAATTCATGCCTAAAGCTTCTTTGTCTCCACCTTGCCGCGACCATGCAACATGTAGCGATTTCGCTACGTTTTCCGCCTTTTGTGTTGTGTTCAAAGTTCTGTCGCGATATCGCTACCAAGTTGAGTCTCATTGCCTGTCGCTGAGTTATGTCGCGATTTCGTGACGATTTTACCCTGCTCTGCTCCATGCCATTATAAGTCATGAAAACGCGCATGTCGCGATTTCGCTACCTTTTTGTCGTGCTTCCCTCGTTGACCATGTTGACCGCGATTTTCCGACACGTCGCGATATCGCGACGGTTTTTTCCCCCTGTTGTCGTTGACTACGTTGACCACGATTTTCCGACACGTCGCGATATCGCGACAGCTTTGCATTTGTTTTCTCTCTCCTCAACCGACCCGCGATAACGTGACATGTCGCGATATCGCGACGGTTTTTAACTTTGGCTCTCCATGCTGTTTTTTGTCGTGATTTCACGACAGTCTTCGGACTTAGCCTTTTTTGCATCAAAACCTGTATAGAAGTGAGAATTGCAACATCTAATGCATGAATAATCAACAATCAACACAATGTGGCAAAAATGCCAACATACTCTTATAAAATTTTGTCTAAGGCTCTAGCTAGAAGACTCCTCCCAGTGGCTATAAAAATTGTTTGACCATAGCAACCAAGATTTCTAAAAGGTCGCTATATTTTGGATAATCTCCTTATAGTTTAGGAAGAGATGGAGTGGGCTCGAGCATAAGGGCTCAAGGTCATTTTCCTTAAGCTTAATTTTGACAAATATTATGATCGATTAGAGTGACCCTTCATCTTAATCATGCTCCATTGGCTTGTTTTTGGAAATAGATTCATCAATATGGAAGATTCCCTCTTTCAAAATACTTTTGCAAGAGTGGTTAATAATACAAAATTTTCTAATAGCATTCTTGTGGAAATATCAATTATGCAAGAATTCCCATTGGCCCCATATCTATTTGTAATTGTAGTTTATGCCCTTGGATATCTATTGTAATATACAATTAAAGAGGGGATGATAAGAGGTATCCTCCTTCCAGATGGCTCCTAGCTTATCAACTCTCACTTTGTATATGATTCTATGCTTTTTTCTTTGGAATATCAGTAAAATATTATGAACATTATTGAGATAGTTAACACCTTCTATAGGGCCTCCAGTGAAATAATCCAAGAATCTAAGAACTCTATTATTCCCTT
The DNA here is from genome assembly GCA_028583015.1 of Wollemia nobilis. Classification (NCBI taxonomy): domain Eukaryota; kingdom Viridiplantae; phylum Streptophyta; class Pinopsida; order Araucariales; family Araucariaceae; genus Wollemia; species Wollemia nobilis. The sequence continues at coordinate 14,222,144 of JAQPPZ010000071.1, read as the reverse complement.
TGGATTTGATGATAAGCTAGATTGGATACCCACAACATGGAAGTGGGTGCCAAGATGAGAAATCTCTAAGTATTTGGGATTTCCTTTTGGTGTTGATATTTATACCAAATCTATGTGGGATTGGTGTATGGATAGATTTACCAAAAAAATGGACTACTGGAAATCTTTGGAAATGTCTCAAGCAACTAAAATCCAAATTACTAGAAAAATTTTGCCCCCTTCCATGTTTATTTCTCTTATTTTTTGACTCCTAGTAAGGCTAGGTATGATAAGATGAACAATATACTTCAGGAGTATTTGTGGGAAAAAAACTAGCCAAACGAGGCCTCCCAATGGTCTCCTAGAACAATTGTTGCAGACTAGTTTCATGTGGTGGGCTAAGAATGCCCAACCTTCAAGCATAGGGCTATCCACTTATATCTAAATGTATGCAAAGGGTTATCATAAGGAATGATCCATGTAATATTTTGGTGAGGGAGCATTTGAAAAACCCTCGGGTGGATGGTAAAATTTGGATAAATATGTCATACACTGACATTATTTTACAAAACCCTTATTTCTCTATAGAAGGTTGTAATATTCTCAAAGGGATTTGGAAAGCCTGGTAGTAGGTACTTCTTTCATGGCAACCACCTCCAGAGCAAGGACTTGTATATTTCCAACACAACTTATGGTGGTCACCCTTCCTCACCCTTGATGCACAACTTCTTGACATGAGTCCCTGGTTTTCTACCAGGCATCCCTTCAAAAGGGAAATGATTTTGGTTAGTGATATTTGGGAGTTTTCTAAGTCCTCTTGGAAAAATTGTAATTAAATCTAGTCATAATTTGACCTCTACCCTATTGATAAAGCAATGATTATGCAAATCCTTTCCATCACCTCCCAAGTGCCTCAACCTCTATCTTCTCCATTGGAAGCTAGTCCTTGTTGGACTCATTGGAAATGGTTTGGCAATCATGACTTTGAGTAGCCAACCCTTAAGTTTTGGTACCAAGCCCTACTTCCTATGAACTATCAACAATTTTCAGATATGCTCAATAAAAATGGAACTTAGAGCTCAGTTGGGCCACTTGGGCAAGAACCTTCAAGCTTATCAACTTTGCCCCAATTCAAGGAAAATTTTAGATTCTTATTTGGAATGTAGTCCTTCAAGGTCTTCCTACTCGAAGCAGGCTAGAAAGGATGGGCCAAGAGAAGAGAAACATTTGGCTATCACACGACCACTAGTGAAATATCTAAGTACCAAGGAAGAATTAAGCATCATTAGAATATGTGAGCACTAACAAAAGGCTTGAGCACTAGTGTGAGGAAAATTTCAGAGTAAAAAAGAGATCAGTGAAGATGATGAAGATACTAGTGAATGACAAAGAGATCAATGTGAGGAGAGCCAATCAACGTATGCATTTTTCCTATGAATAGAAATGTGAAAGTATTATTGCTTGCATTATCTATAGCAAATAGAAGTAATGTATTCAAGAAGCAAATACACAAAGGAAATTATTGTAAAATAAATCCAATGTAATGTTACTAACAATTGATTAGCATGCAAATTTCCATGTAGCTTTAGGGTTAATATTGGTACATTTAAATGAAGGCTACTTAAATTGGAGTGCAAAGTTGTTAGTGCATCAATGAGCAAGCGAAGGAAGAATAGAAGTGCAAGTTGACCAAGGTGATAAGCAAGGTTAGTTAAAATTAAAGTTTTTAAATTATTTATTTTGAGTTAAGGAGTTATAAGGTGATTATAAGTCTAGAAGGAGTTATAAAGAGATTATAATATAATTAGTTGGAGTTGTAACATTTAGTTAGAAATATATATTTTTGATTTTTTTAAAGTTAGGAGTAATAAGCATTTCTACTTTAATTAGTTTACTTGATTCAATTGTTTTTTAAGTATTTGAGGATTTCAAGTTTTATAAGATAAAATATTTATTTTCTTAAGTTCTTAAATTTTTGAGAAATTTTGAAATTAAAAAATATTAGAAGTTTTTGAAATTTTACGAACTTAAAATATCGAAGGATTAGAAAATTTAGAATTTGTAAATTTCCTTTTTTAGTGCATATTAAATTTGGGAGGTATAAGGTTTACTACTTTAAAAGTATTAAGGAGTCCTTAATTAGAAAAAAAATATTAGAAATTATGAAATTTGGCATTGGAATTTTGATTGAAAAATCGAAGGGGAAGTTAGATATGGCAATACAATTAATCTATAGAGAAGATATGGATGAAATTTTTGAAATATTTGAATACTATTTACATTCAAAATTGGTTGAAGCAATTGATAATTTTGAGAATGATATTACAAAACCTATTGAAATAAGTAGTATAATGTATATGGAATTAATTTCACTTGAACTTCATAAAGATGAAAACTTAAAACAAAAGGAGTTGATTAAAACTCTAAAAAGGAAAGTAGATATTGATACAAGAGAATCAAGTGAATCATCTCTAAAAACAATGTTTCATTCTACATGCAATATTGACATTTCAAGTTCATCTAATTCAAGTAATTATTATGATGCTTTAAGTGAATGTTCATAATATAGAAGAAAATATCAAGATTATGAAAAAAAATTAAATAAATTACATGATCTAGAGGTCAAAGACAAACAAAAAGTTCAAGATATTTATGCACATGAACCTAAATCCAAAGCTCAAGCAATTCATGAAGATACACAGATTGAACCTAAATAATGAAGATGAAGAACTCAAATAAAAAATCAAAGAAGTTGAAGATAAATGTCAACCAAAGGTTCATGAACAATGCAAGGTCACATGAATATTGAATATTAAAGACCAAGATCAAGATTGAAGACTAAAGTCTTCAATAACCAAATAATGTAAAACAAGGGGGTTTTGAGGAATATTACGTTATTTTTTATATGCTAATGTACCCCCATGGTACCTTCATGGTACAATTATAAATATGTAATATATTAGGGTTGATTTTATAGTTTAGGAGTGTGATTTATATTTTCCTTTTATGAAAGAGTGCAATGTGCAAGAAATAGACAAGTATCATGTAAGTTAGAGTGCAAGTGTAGATTGAGAGAATGTGCACAAGGATCATATATGAAAGTGTGCAAATATGTAATATGAGGATGTGCACAAGTATCCTAGAATAGGAGTGCATGTAGAAGTGGAAGAGTCATGTATATGTGTGCAAGTGTCTTAGAGTCAAGTGTCCATGTAAGAAGTAAGTGAAAAGTCTAGTATGCAAGTGGCAAGATGATAAGCCAAGGGTCATGAGACTTGTCATATGGAGAGCAATAATCAAGTACTTGAAGAGTCACATTACTATGGCTATATTATGGGGACAATACTCCATAAGATTTAACAAATAATATTATCCTATTATTTGTTTGTAAGAAGAATAAAAGGAATAAAGCTTGCATATATATTTTGAGCAATTAATATTGTAAGTTTTCTTCATGCATAGTTCATAATTTACTTAGGACATTTACATTCATATTTGATCATATAAGTGAATGTAATTTTATTATTATATAGTCCTAGATATACATATTAAATTGCTCATATATTATTCTACTCTTCATTATTGATATTTTGACCTTTAATATTGTGGCTTCTTATATTAGGACCTGTGATATTTTGTGATGATAAGGCTTACAAATCTAAAAATTTTGAAGAAGGAAATAATAGATAAGTCATAATATTATAGAAGAAAAAAGTGTCAGAATATTGAGCTAAAAAAATTGATGAAAAATTACTAGACGACAATAAGTAGAGCTAATTATCATAGGTTTCAAAATGGTTTGAATGACCTTCTACTTCTATAAGGGTCCAAGTTTAATGATCTAGTACCCATCATAATGAAACATATTCGATAAATATAATAATAGTAGTAATAATTCAATAATGCACAAAATAAACATCCACCAGAAATAGTAAATTAGATTCAATGCCATAAAATAACTAATGTAAATAACATATTCTAGATTCCAAATCAATACAAATCCTAGAAACTTAGAGAGGGCAAATTCTCATAGACACTTGGAGAGAGTGAAGTATCATATGTGCAATAAAGGTGACTAAGATTTGAATATAAAATATGATTCCAAGTAAAACATATCTCTTCATATTTTATAGACTAAATCAACAATAACCCTAACCCCAATTCTCAAGGTATAACTACCTTATCCTGAGGCTTGAGGTGTAGATAAATTAGTTTTCCCAAACCCTGTAAGTGGGGTGAATGTCCAAGGTCCAACTCTCGGGCCTTGTCGAACTGAATGCTTGTACCTTTCCTAGTGCTTTCATTGGCATAAAAGGTTTAAAATGATCATTGCATGGTGGTTATAGGGGCAGACTGCATATAGATCTATGTGGTGGATTTTAGGGCAAACAATGCAGAATACTATGGCAGCCATAAAAAGTCAGACAACCTATCTAGATTCATGGTGGCTACCAATTCCACCATGTAAAATAAAAAATATATAATAATAATAATGAGGAAGTCATTGGGTGATGAGAAGGTACTTTTAAAATATCTTGGTGGTCTTTAACCTCATATAGAGAGTATTTTAACACTATTTTTGATCAATAATTTGGAAGTGTATGACATCAAAGCCCATGCCATTAATGAGAATTACAAAAATGGATCTTATCTCACCCTATAAGTCAAGCAAATATAAGTTCCAAGTAAGCTATACAAAAATAAGTTAAAGAAAATTCTAATAAAAAGTCAATTGTTGCCACACAATCTAGCAAGAATAACATTATACTCATTGTAATCTAGATGACCATGAAGAGGCTACCTACTGGATGTTAAAAATAAATATGGGTGGATATATATATATATATATATATATATATATATATAAAAGGGTCCCTAAACCTTTTACAAAGTGGGAAAGGAGGGAACCCAAACAGATTCACCTACAATAACTAGTAAAAAAAAACAGCAAGCAAACTAGATCAACCCAATAAACACCAAGAGGTAAAACAAACCAAAGATAACAAGCAAACTAAAAACAACCACAAACCAAATAACAACAAAGAGGATCCTGATAGCTAAAAAATAGTCACTCGAGAATAGAAAAAGTGATGTTGGCTACTCTAACATCTTTGCTCACTGTCGCTAGCAGGGATGGATGCTTTACCATCTATGTTCTTGCTTAAAATTACTTTAGCCACTTTCATCACTTGCTGATGAATGTTCTAGGTTTTTTTAAGGCAGTGTAAAAATATCAAGTATTTCTATCAAAATGTTTAAAGGGTCACGGTTGACATTCAATAGAGGAATATCATCCTTCACAGGGATTGCATTAGAAGGATAAGCTTCCTTCTTCAAAATTTTGATCATTTTGTGATAGTCCTTAGAGGAATCATGCTCACTGATAGAAAATTTCCACTTGGTTGATGAAGCTTTGAATGATTGGAATTAAAACTCTATTCCAAGGTTCAAGAAGCCCTTTTATGATAATAGCCCCTTTATCCCTTGCTAGTTTCCTTTCCTTGTCTAGAAAATTCTTGAGATATTTCATCATGGAATTTCTATCATGATGAATTATGTCTCCATCAATGGGAAACTCAAAAACCTCTACAAGAAGTTGCACATTAACTTTGAAATTTAGCCATTTAATTACCACATTACAATTATCCCAAGAATTGATAAATTCTTGAGATATTTCTTGGTCATTCCCACTAAATTTTTTCAAGAAAGGCATAAATCCATGGCTATATAGGATGACCTCCACATCAGGGTCAAGGTGCAAGGTTTTGGGATCATGAAGGGCCATGGAAATGATAATATGGATAGTGGGGGAATTGAGGAAAGGTAAGATATTTCTACCATCTTCGGGCATGTTTAAAAAAACCTGATTTTAGAAAGCCGTACAGGTAGGGATGCTTTAGATATGCATGCCACTATTCTTGGGAGTCTCATTGCTCCAATGCTGGTTATGATTCCAAAAAGCCTTTGGCACATGAAAATATTTGAAAAATAAAGAAGATAATACTTTGACCAACACTATTCAAGCAAAGTTGTATGGATCCAATTTAAATGAGAAGATTATGTGCCACACATTTTACAAAATCAATTATTTCTAAACATGATACTAAAAAGAATAAAAAAGATAATGCCAATAAAAAATATATGGAGATATCATTTCTCTTTAGATCACACATGAAAAGGGAAAAGATGAATGCATTAATTAGTTTTGATTCATAAAAATAAATTCTAAAAATATGGTAAATAAACTTAGCTAGAGCACTCTTCATCATATTAAGCCTTATCCCTTGGTTGATTTCATAATCATATTGAATTAAAAGTTGTATGGCAATCTAGAGTGAAGGTTAAAATTTTTGCAAAGTGATTGGTCTATGCAAATAATTTTTTTGGATCCTTTTCATCAAATGCAAGATGAGAAAAGAATATATTAAAGTTATGAGCTCAATTTTTTTTGTATTTCTAAAAAAAGGGATGATATTAAAGTCTTGCTTCAATCCTTCAAGTTAGTGTTAGAAGAATACACATGACTCCTACCAAAGAGAGAAGTTGAGTACAAGATTCATCTACATCCAAAAGCCTCTTTGTTAAATTCGATGTTTGATTTTTAGATCAATAATGAAGAATGAGAAAATTAAGAGGCAAATTATGTTTTTGTTTAATTAATGATTCATTACACCATGCTCATGCCCTTATAGCTACTCATTGCTTAATTTACTATGAAATATGACACATGGTAGATGTACATAGATTATCGAGCATTGAATGAAATTTCCATCAAGAATAACTATTTATTGCTTTGGATAAATGATATTTTTTACCATATAAAATTCAAAGTTTTAATGAATTTGAATTTAAAATCTAATAGCATCAATATTTTATGGAGAACACTTGTAAGATAGCCTCTAATACAAAAATGACTATGTGAATGGTTAGTTTTTCTATTTGAGTTATGCAAAGCTCTTGCTACATTCATGAGGATCACAAATTGTGTTATCCATATATAGATTCATTTATTATTGTATATTTGAACTATGTTTTAGCCTTTAGTGATACATGGGATGAGAACATTGACCAATTGAGGAATATTTTAGACTTGTTGCAACCAAATTAACTTAAAGCTAACTTGAAGATGTGTGAATTTATAAAGTAGATTTTATTGTATTTTTATCTTATTGTATGTGGATGTGAATTAAATATTGATCCAACCAAAGTTAAGGTCATTTTAAATTGGCCTACTCCCACTATATTAAGGAGTTTTATTGGAGTAATCATTTTTTTGAGAAAATTTATTCCTCACCTTTTAGCTATTATTACCTCTTTGTAAGCATTATATTTAAAAAAAAAAAGTTTTATTTGGAAGAAATAATATGGTCAAGTATTTGAAGAATTAAAATGTAAAATAAAGAATGCACTTGTTTTGGTATTGCCTAACTTTTGACAAATATTTGATGTGGAGAGTGATGCATCTAATTATGTTGTGGGTGTTATGCTTTTATAATGGGGAGACCAATTTGATATCACTTTGAGTTGTTTGAGAATGTTATTCAAAATTACCCTACTTGTGACAAGGATTTTTATGCCTTGGTATAAGTCATAAAAAAATGGAACCATTATCTAATGGAGAAGGAAACCATTATTCATAGAGATTATTAGCCTTTACAATATCTTCAAATTGAAAGGAAACTAGAATGAGTTAAAAATTTCAAACAAATGAGTTCTTACAACAATATCATCTTGTTATTAAGCACAAGGAAGGTGTTAACAATAAGATGAATGATTCATTATCTAGACCCTCCCATTTTTTTAGCTAGTGTTATGATGTAAATTAAGCCCTTAGCATATAAGATTTTATAGATAAGTATGCTCGATACAAGTATTTTGAAGATATATATTAGCATTTCAAAGCCCCCAACATATCATCTTATAGATCATCTACATTATACATAGGATAATATTTGCATAGCATATGGTATTTCAAATAGTAACTTGATAAAAGTATCTCATGCTTCTCTTGATGTTGGACATTTTGGCATATGATGACTCTTAACTATCAAAGATATATATTTTAGACAAGAATGAGAGTTTATGTTACCATTTTTATGAAGGGTTTTGTTCTATATAGTTTTAATAAACTAACTAACAAAATTTTGTGTTTTTACACACAATTGTTGAGTCCATATAGGACTTAGGAGAGTGTCTCCATTTATTTTCTAGTTTGGATACCCAAAATGAGGTAGAAAATTACTATATATTTGTTATAATGGATCAATATAACAATATGTTATTTTTAGTGCCCTCTAAGAAGACCATATTAGGTCAGGAAGGTATATGCAAGTTTTTTGTATAGATATGGGTCCATATTGGGTTTCCAAATCTATTATTTTAGATTGAAATAGTAGATTTCCTAGTGTTTTTTGGAGAACATTATGGGATAGGATGGACACTAAGTTGAAGAGTTCTATAACTTTTCATCCTCAAATATATGGACAAATAGACTTTGTGAAAAGTATATTGCTTCATATTTTATAAGTCTATCATCAAAGGAATCCAAATACTTGGATGAGAGTTTGTCTTATATATAGCATGCATATAATAGGGTTGATCATGGTTCCACTTATATATTACCTTTTGAAGTTTTTTATGGATAATTTCCTAATTCACCTCTTGATTTGGTATTTGATTTTTTTTGTATAATGATGCAAATCATCATAAGGAGACAAATGAAACCAAAAATTTATTAGAAAATATTTTGTGGATACACAAAAGGTTCTAATATAGCCTAAAGTAGAGCCAATTGAAGTACAAGATAAGACATGATAAGCATAAGGTGGACCATTATTTTTAGGTTGGTGACTTTGCATGGTTATAATTTAAAAAATATAGGATTCATGGGGTTGGTGAGAAGTTAAAATCCATTAAATGTAGTTCTTATTATACCCTTTAAGTAGGAAGTAATACCTTTGAGTTGAATCCCCCACCTTTTATGAAAATAGATTTTTTTATAAATGTGGAGAACCTAAAGTTATTTTATCCTTGTATGCTTGATAAAGAACAAGCAGGTAGATTCTACCATAACTTAAATATTTTTCTCTGAATAAGGATGGTCATCAATATCAGAATACATTTCGATAAAATTAAGTTCATTCCACATGCCAATTATAACAATGTATTAGCAAGTGGGGCTCAAGAGACAACTAGTAAAGAAATCAAAGTAATATACTAAAAATTAGGTGGATGAAAAATTTCTTCACCTATTTCAATTTCTAAGCTTTTGATGAACCAAAAGCTTCCCTTTGGGGAGCTATGATCTAGATTGAAGACCTAGTCATCCATACAAAAAAATATTATATTAAAGTAATTTTCAATTTCAAATAGAAACTGGGCAAATGAAAGGTCATTGTAAAATAATTTGAAGAGGAAGGGGTATAACATTTAGCCTTCCATACCACACTTTCTTTCCCATTTTATAGAAAAATATAAATTCAAAGTATTATTGCACTTCTCAATGATTTGTAATGTAGAAGTTCATAGAATTTTTGAGTTGTATGAGCAATTTGTGTTCTCATTTTTTAGGAGATACTTTCCAATTCACACAAGTGTAAGTCTATTATTTTTTAGCAATATAAATTATTATATATTTTTTATGGTTTTTATTCCCCTAGATAATTTACCCACTTAAATCCTTGTATTCCTCCTATTTTTGATGACTTTGGGTTTATTTTCGATGGTTTTTTATTTCATTGTACTGCACTTTTGCACTATTCAATTGATTTATTCTTTGTTTTGATGTATTGAAAATGATATATTATGTTGGTTTAGTTTAGTTGTTAAAATATCTATGCATATAAGCTAGTTGAGAGTTGACACAAATCATGTGTATTTGTATGTATGTTTATTCTTGACAAGATAAATATTTAAAATAAAAATCATAAAATGTCAAACTATACATAAGTAGAATATGTAAATATTAAATTGTTCTTAAAAATAAATTTTTTTGATCAATTTATGCATGTCTCAAGCATATTTTTAGCCTTATAAAGAAATTTTTTTAATAGCTTATAAACAGTAAATAGGATATTAATTAGGAAACATTCTTATTATTAATTTTATTCAATATTCTAAGAACATTATTTAAGATATTTTAAAATAATAACTAAGGAACAAGGATTCAATATACTTTTCTATCTAAGTGTTCTATATATGAAAACAAAATAGAAGGATAAATTAGAAGAATATGGACCAATAGCTAAGAAAAGATATTATAGATAATAAATGAAGATTATAGACTCTTAAAATGTTATTCCTATAGTAATTTTTGTCAAATGGACATCATAATTATGATGAAAATGATGTAGAAAATTTAAGTATTAAACTATAGACCATCTTATAGAAAACTTTAAAAAATAAAAATAAGTAGATTTGAAAAAGAGTTTAAAATCCAAAAATTTATTTCAAATTCAATTCATTGATTTGGATAAGTATCTTAGACTTATGTATCCTCTCAAATATCATTTGTAGAAAAATATTTAAAGGGTGGGATATTAACATTATTTATTTAAATAAGATGAGAGGACCTAAACCATCTCTTAATTATAATAATGTTTAGAATATATAGATAGTATGGAATGGGTTTTAGAAAATTATTTAATTAAATATAAATTATACGGGAAAACATTTATAAAAATATATTATAAGAAGAATTTAAGAATATATATAATATTTGTTTCTAGAGAACAAGGGGTTGTACTTGGGTCCATACGCTTTACAAATTACAACTTTATTTTTTAGATATTGAGAGTTTACAAATAGATTCACTTCATTTCAATTGAGATGCTATAACTAGAAACCTACACCATTTTACATAAAATGTTTGAATTTTTTATTTTTATATTTTAGAATTTTTTAAATTTTCTATGTGAATACAAATATTCAAGAATTCAATATCCTTCTTGACATTTTTCTATAGTAACCTTCACAATACCAAAAATTCACCTCTACTATCTATGCATTACATCTTAGTAGAGTAATATTTCCAAAACACTGCATTATCATAGTTTACTTTGATTTGGATTGCTAGTTTTATAGAGTAATATTGTTCAAAATATTGCACTATCATAGAGTAATATATAATATTTTAAAATAATGATTTCTAAGGTTTAACATTTTTTTTGTGTGGAAAACATCCCTTTTAGGGTGCCACTTTCAGGTAATACCCAAGGAGGTAGGGGTATTTATTCTAGTAAAATATACCTAGGGCTTGCACCTGGCTTACCCCTTCGACACACTCAAAGAGCATGCCTAAAACAACAAAAACACAAACAACAAAAAATACAAAAACAACACAAAAAACGAAAACACAAAACATAGAAAAAACAAACAAAAATAAAAAAAGACACAAAACAAAAACAAAACACAACAAAAAAAACACACAAAAAAACACAAAACATAAAAATACAACAAAAACAACAACAAAAAACACAAAAACAAAAATACCAAACATAGAGAAAACAAAAAAAAACAAAAAAAACAAAACAACACAAAAAATAAAAACACAAAACTTAAAAAAACTATAAAAATACAAAAAAACACACACACACAAAAATAAAACACAATAAAACCAACACAGAAAACACAAAAAACAAAAAAATAAAAAATAAAATAAAAGCAAAATACAACCAAACCAACACAAAAAAACACAGTAAAAAAGTTAAATGAAGGAAAAAATATATTACATCTATGGCCAAACCAAACCTATAGGTCTTTTAGCCAAGAATCCATAGAAGAAACATAAGAAAGATCTAACTGAGCTAGGAACTAAACTAGAGAGAAGCTAATACAAAGAAAAAAGTAATAGGGTAACTAATGAACTGGAACCATCCAACGAAAGGAAAGAAGAGCATCTGAATAACAAAACCCACCAGTATTTTCATCTTTTATTTGCATTTTCCCCCAATAGTTTCATCCAAAGTGTTGTTGAAACCAACTTTTCCAATTCTTTTTTAATTTGAACCACATATGTTTTCATTTTTACCTATTGGTGTGTATCCAACTTTATTTTTTTACTAGAAGTTTGATTAATTCCTGATGGATCTAGATTTAAATCTATTATTATTAATTAAGAATACATGAATAAACCTTGATTCATAAATCCCTGGGATCCTTTTTGAGAACTAAAACTTTGTTTGACCTTATCCTCCATTTTGTATTTTTGTTGGTGAGTTTTTCCTTGCTGAGGATAGATCTCAAAATTAATGTTAACTAGACTAGTGACTTTCTCTTAGGAGTCTGATTATTTTTGTATGGAGAATTTGTGAGCTATCTAAAAACTAGGTTTTCAAAATCTTTGTCTCCAAAGAATCATCCACATCCTCTAAATCATCTTCCACTACAAGGGTTGAAAACCTATTATTTGAAGAGGTTGACTTATCTGTAGGCTTCATTTTCTCCATAACATGATTTTTTATGAGCCTAAAATTCCTCCTAACATTGATCTTACTTTGTTTGCTCCAAGACTACATATTTGCAATCTTTAACTAGGTGATCATATTCATGACAAACCTAACACCTAGAGGGAATGTTTTCATAATCAACTTCTTACTCCCAAGTTTCTTCCTCAAATTGTAAAGAGAATTTTAAGTAGGGGGTTATTAAAGTCTATGAGCACACAAATCCAAGCATAAATAAAATGCTCAAACCACGTTGTGCTATCTACTATCATCATGTAGGTGACTAAGTGTTACCACTTGATAAGAATATTATAGGATTTTGATATTTAGCTAGTAAACGAAAAAGTTTGACCCATATAGGTCATACTGAAGGTATTTCCTTCTCAACCTTAAATAAAGCATGCCAGGGTTTCATGAACAAAAAAACATGACCAAAACCCCAAAGGACCACCTTGGAATATTTGTTGTCTATCCTCCTCATTATAAAATAACACCAAAAAATACCCACAAGGATAATATGAGATACTAAACTCACCTAAAGTTCACCATTGCTCCAAAGCCTAACTTCTAAAAGCATGTAAGGATGGTTGAAAGCCCAATAATTGATAGATCAACCCTTGTTGCTCCATTGTAGCAATTCCATCATGAATATCAAATCATTGTAGCTTAACAACTAGAGATCCATCCACCACTCGTATTCAACTAGAGTCTATTTTCTAAGGATCAATCCTTGGCATATGAAGAGGTGGACACGAAAAACCTCATTGACCAATTGGAATTATTGGATGTTGAGCACCTATTACAACATATTTGAAATTCATTCTATCTACAGTTCCATCTAGACCCTTACTTGCATCCTCCCTCATTCCATTGACTATCTTCAAACCCTTCTACGACTCTTACTCCTTATAATTGTTCTTCTAAGGTTTAACATTGGTTTATTAATATATTACTTCCATTTAGAAAAGAGGTGTGTGAGATGGATGAAAACTTACTCTCTTTTACTTGATATTATAAGTGAAATATTATTTGGTATTAAGTTAACTCATATGGGATCTCTTTTATTTGAAAAATTGTAAAATAAATGGATAATATTTAAAATTTATAATCATTTAAGTTCAAAGCATTATAGAATGATGGTAAATTAGATGTACTATTTTAGACTCATGCTTATATCAAAACTCTATAATTGAATAAACTCTCTTGTAACAAGACAACATGAAGGATAAAATATGGTTAAACTCTCGTAAAATATCATAATAATATGGTTAAAATATCATAATATGATGTCAAGGAACGAAGTTGTCATTGATGTTAAGGAATAAGCTACCATTGATGTCAGAAGGTCAAAAGAAACAATGCAAAGGTTAATGGAAAAATAGCTTCATAATATTTATTTTTAATATTATGTGAAGCATAAGTAAAATGTTTTTTATTAAAACCATGTGGGCAAAAATAAAGGTGTTTATAAAGACCCAAGGAGGTTTTTTTTTAAAAAGCCAAGGAAGAAGATTTAAATATTTAAATTCAAATGAATTTAAATTTTATAAAATAAATATTTATTTAATTACTTAGGGTTCAACCCTAAATTCATAGCACCGATGTACAAATTCGAACACCACTACCGACACATTAGAGGAAACCATAGGTAATATAAATATTGCCTCACCCAAAGCAAAACAAGAAAGTAATTTGAATTCTGAATCATGAGATATTCGCTGCACTTTTGTGGAAGGAAGAAGAGGAGATAGTGCATTGATGTCATCCAAAATTTTAGGTGGTTTCAAAAGGACAAGCGAATCACAATTAACCACCATACGGTAGCTAGTGCAGTTGGTAGTGCTTGGTCTTAGTGGTGGAGAGGTCACGGGTTCGAAACCTAGCGGTAGAAGGCGGATAAACATTTTTGCGTTTGTTTTGGTGACACCAGCAGGAGGTTATTAAGCACACATGTGCTTAAGCTCCCATGTGAGTGCTTAGCTCACATGGCAACCAAGTTCGTGGCTAATGCGCTAAGGGGAGGAGGCATCTTGGGTTCGAATCCCACAAAGGGGTAAGGTATTATTTTTTTATTAATTTGAATTTCCTAAGTTTGTGTGAGAATATTAGGAGGGATAAGGTGATGATTAAAAGTGAATTATTTACTTTTAAGCTAAAATGATTTTTGGGCATGATAAAAGGTAGTTTGTGATAAAGTAAAACTAAGGTAATTATTTTTTATCTTAGAAGAATAAATTGCATTATTTTATAAAGTATTTTATTTGATAAGTGCAGTTTGAGAAACGAGTTATAAGTAGTATTGAGTTATATTTTATTAAAGAGTTTTTGATGAAAATTATGATGTTGGAATTTATTATTGAGATGGAGGAATAAGGTGTATTTGGGATTTGAGTTATCATTGTATTTTGTGAAAAGTGTTAGGGTGATAATTCTTGTCATCTAACCATTTGTACTTGGCAAATAAAGTTGTGATATTTGATCTAGATTTTGAAGGTCATCCTACATCATATAAAAAGGTATGGGCATATTATTATTTGGTTGAGTTGATTGGTTGGTTTTCTGAAAAGTAACTTTGGAGTGAAAATGAATTAATTAGGTTTCCTTGTTGAGCTATATGTGAAGTTTGTTTTATAAGCATTGTTGAGTGTGTTTTAATGCTTCAAGGTTTTCTAGAATAAAGAGTTGTTGATAAAACCTTGTTTGATAAGCATTGTTGTTGAAGCCATTAATTGAGTGAAGAACTTGAACTAGGGGTTGCAAAGATCATGATTATAATTGTTATATGAGATTGTTTGTTAAGCATTGTTGTTGAATCCATTGATTGAGTGAAGAACTTGAACTAGGGTTTGCAAAGATCATGAGTATCATTGTTATGTGATATTGGTTGATAAGCATTGTTGGAAACATTGTGAGTGAGTGTTCATATGCTTGGACTAGGGTTGTGAGTAAGGATTGTTTCATTGAGTGATTGATTGAGTAGAGTTGTTTGAGCCTGGTCAAGTGGATGTGTGAAGTGATAGCTCAAGTTTTATAAAAAAAATTATTCTATATTCTGAATTGAGTTGAGAAAGTAATTGAGAGTCTTGTGAGTGTGAAGCATATTGAGTCTCTAACAATTTCCTATATGTTTCTAAAAGAGTGATTGAAAGTAATTGAGTATTTAAGTGAATGTGAAGCATATCGAGTCTCTAACAATTCTCTTTATGTTTCTATGATATTGGTGATGGGGGTCAAAAAAATCTCAACCATTCACATCCAAATTTTACACCAAAAATTCGAAAACAACTTTACAAGAAACGTAACACTCTTTGCTATTCATTAACTTGTAAATATTACAATAACAACCCACAGGCTTTACAAAAACTGACACACAGGCACAGTTCTCACTATTGCAGAGATTCCCTAACTCTGCAACACTAGCTCGCAGGCGTAGTTATTATTCTTTCGATGCAAGCTGCCTCATGTTCGGTGATCTACCTGCGCTCCCCGGAAGAATCTTCTAACTCTGGAAGGAAAACATACTCTAGCTGGTTCAGAATGGCTCTCAGCCCTCGATTTTGCAACTCGACTATGCAACTCTGCAACTGCAGTTTTCCAACCCTTCTGCATGGCTCGGCTTGCCATTTTATAACTTTCTGGTGCGACGATCTGCTTTCCATCACGTGGCTCGTCGATTCCTCTCCCAGAACCTTTCGTTTCACCTTCTCATGTCGCTTCATAGGCCAGGTATTCAAAATGACTCCCCTTTTTGACTCTTCGTCTTCGCCTTGTCTTTCAAGTCATGAAATCGTGACATGTCATGAAATCGCGACATCTTTGTCCTTCGTACACTCTTCTGCTTTTGGGTCATGAAATCGTGACCTATCGTGAAATCACGACATCTTTGCTCTCTTGCTCGTCCTTTTCTATTTCGATCATGATATTGCGACATGTCACGATATCACGACATTTTTCTTCCTCACCTCCTTTCTCTTCTTTGGGTCACAAAAATGTGACCTGTCATGAAATCGTGACATCTTATCCTCTCTGCTCCCTCTCGCTTCTTCGGGTTGCGAAAATGCGACATGTCACAAAATCGTGACATTTTCCTCCGCTGGCTCCTTCTTCGCCTTTTGGTCGTGAAAATGTGACATGTCACAAAATCGTGACATCTTCCTCCGCTTGGCTTCTCCTTCTCCTTTTGGTCGCGAAAATGTGACATGTCACGAAATCGCGACATCTTCCTCCCTTGGCTTCTTCTTTGCCTTTTGGTCACGAAAATGCGACATGTCGCGAAATCGTGACATCTTCTTCCCTTGGCTTCTTCTTTGCCTTCTGGTCGTGAAACTACGACCTGTCACAAAATCGTGACATTTCTTCCTTCAGGATTTCTCTCTCCTTGGCGGGTCGCAAAACTGTGACATGTCGCAAAATCGTGACATCTTCTCCTATGTGCCTTCTCTCTCTTTTGTAGGTCGCAAAACTGCAACATGTCATGAAATCGTGACATCTTCCTCTTCCACTCTTCATCCTGCCTTCGGGTCGTGAAATCGTGACATCTTTGCTTTTAGATTTCTATTTCTTCTTCAGGTTGCGAAACCGTGACATGTCACGAAATTGTGACATCTTTGCCTTCCATACTCGGATTCTACTTTCGGGTCATGAAACTATGACATGTCATGAAATCGTGACATCTTTTCTTGCAGCCTCCTCCTTCCAGTCTGCGTCATGAAATCATGACATGTCACGAAATCGTGACATCCTTGGCATCCTTGCTTCTCCCATGAGACCTATCACGATATCGCGACAGTTGGCCCTGCTGGCTGCTTTCTCTGCTTGTGTCATGATATCGTGACACATTTTTTGTCACGATATTACAACCTTCTCTGTTGCTTCCCCTCTCCTCTTGGTGTCGCGATATTGCGACACTTTTTCTATCACGATATCGTGACATATTTTCCTCCTTGCCGATGCAGGAGCATCCGGTGACAGGCAGGGCAATCTTGCATCAACCAAATTTTTCTAAGTATTTTTTTTTATTTCTTTTCTTTACAAAGGCAAAATTTTTGTCATGAAATCACGACATCAAAAGGAAACCAAGGCAAGGCAGAAGTTTTATCATGATATCATGACGTCGCGATATCGCGACGCCATGAAATCGTGACATCAAAAGGAAACCAAGGCAAGGTGGAAGTTTTGTCACGATATCACGACATCGCGATATCGCGACATCAAAAGAAAACCAAGACAAGGTGAAAGTTTTGTCACGATATCGTGACGTCGCGATATCACGACAACAAAAGGAAACCAAGGCAAGGCAGAATTTTTGTCATGATATCACGACGTCATGATATCATGACATCGTGATATCATGACATCAAAAAGAAAACCAAGGTGAAGGTAGAAGTTGTCGCGATATCATGACGTCGCGATATCGCGACATGTCGTGATATCATGACCAGTAGAAAGCAAATTAGAAATGAACACGCAGATGACCATGTGCACGAAAAAGAGGCAACAGTCACAGATAAATATTTTGACAAAGCAACAGTTGTAGGCCATGGGCATTATGGATGAGACATCAGTTCAAAAGAACAATCTAACAAAACGGAGGTTGCAGGTCAAGGGACTCGTTAATGCATGCTTTCATAGCGGATCGGGGTAGTTGCCCATTTATGGAAAGAAAATTTAAAACTCGGTCGAGGAAGCCAACTTTGAGATTTTATTTAATGTATTCTAGCAAGTGGGTCATTAATGGCCTAGAGGGTCGAGACCTCGATAAAAACTCAAAAATTGTAAGGGAAGGGGATGGTGAGTTAGAGATTGAGAGGGGGAAGAATTATGCTAGTGGACGGTATTGTAACACTGTTGTAAGAAAATTACAGAGAAATAATATCAAGTTTGACTGTGTGAATATCGGCTCGCCATCAAGTGGTATCAAAGTGGGAGCTCCTGAGCGTGTAACAGATCGCTGAAAGAGAGGCAGTTACACCAAGATCTATGGAAGGGTTTGTAAGGGAAGAAAGAAAAATGCCTCCACGAAGAAACCGTGGTGGAGTAAGAAATGTGGTGCCGACGGAAGATTTTCGAGCTTTGCAGAGGCAAGTTCAGGCCCTGCAAGAAGGGCTACGCAGAAGGCACGAGCCAAGAAGGGATGAAGGAAGTGAAGACGAAGTTGATGAAGAAGAAGACCAGTTTGAGGAAGAAGAAGAGGTTGTAGATCCTGCACAAGCCAGGTTGTACAAAGCCATCTCCCAGATTGGAAAGAAACCAAAAATGGAGGTTTCTACATATTTTGGAAACCTAAATCCAGAAGAGGTGATTGACTGGATAAATGACCTAGAAGAATATTTTGAATATGAGGAGGTTGAAGACCCTAATCGGGTCAGATTTGCTAAGACCAAGCTGAAGGGTCATGCCAGCATCTGGTGGAAGGGAATACAGCTGGAAAGGAATAGAAGAGGGAAGGAAAGAATAACAAGATGGGATAGAATGGTGGAAAAACTAAAAAGACAATTTATTTTGGCAGATTACGAGTTGGATCTGCTAAGGAAAATGCAGAGTTTGAGACAGAAAAACAAAACTATCTAAGAATAAACCGAGGAGTTTTACAAGATCTCTATTAGAACTAGACATTTAGAGGCAAACAAGGAGAAGGTGGCCTGTTATATCAATGGGTTGAGACTCAGTATCCAAGAGGAGCTGAGCCTAGTTCGGGTAAGCACCATTGAGGATGCTTACCAATTTGCCCTAAAGGTGGAAGAAAATCTGAATAGATGGTTTGAAGGCAAGCAAAGAGGAAGGGGCCATGGTGGAAGAACTGGTGGGAGGACCAGTGGAGAAAAATACAAAGATCTAAAGAAGACTGGTGAAACAAGTAGTAACCAGGATCAAAAGGAAGAGGATATTTATCAGCCCCATGATCAGAACAACTACCCAAGAGGACGGGGTGGATCTGTACGAGGGTTTGGAAGAGGAGTATTTCATGGGACCTGTTTCCACTGTGGCGAAGAAGGACATCGAGCATTCGAGTGTCCACAACATTGAGAAAGGACGAACAAGATACCTAAGGGTCCAGCCAGAGCTGCTGTGGCAGATGAAGATGCTAAATCATAACTTTATGAGGAGGCAGGAGGGGAGGTTATGGTAACAAGAAGAGCCCTATTGAATGAAGAGGAAGGATCAGACCAGAGAAGAAACTTGTTTCGCACACGATGTAGAAGTTCGGGTAAGGTCTGTAATGTCATTATTGATAATGGAAGTACTGATAACTTGGTCTCTGAGGAAATGGTTACCAAGTTACAGTTAAAGAGGAGGAAGCACCCGCATCCATATCGGATCACATGGTTACAGAAGGACCATAGGGCTTTGGTCAGTGAGCAATGCTCCGTTAAATTTAATATTGGGAATTATTATGATGAGGTCCTGTGTGACATCCTGCCTATGGATGCTTTCCATCTGTTGCTGGGAAGGCCATGGCAGTTCGATCGGAGTGTAGTGCATGATGGTCGTGCCAACACCTACTCAGTGACGAAGAATGGCGTGCACCATAAGCTGAAGCCCGTGAAGGAGGCGGATGAAAAGGTATGTAACAGCACCAGAATTTGCTTAGTTGATGGAAGAAAATTTTTAGATGATTTGAAGCATGAACATTTGTGTTATGCAATAATTCCTAGAGTTAGGGAGAAAGAATGCAAAGATACCCTGACAGAAGTCCTAGACCTGTTGGAGGAATTTCCAGATATTGTATCTGATAATGTGCCTGAGGGTTTACCCCCAATAAGGAAGATCAGTAACCATATAGATTTGGTGCCAAGATCGAGCTTGCTAAATAAAGTTGCACATAGAATGACGCCTATAGAGACTGAGGAGTTGAACAAGCAGGTCCAGGAGTTGCTGGAGAAGGGACTGATTCTGGAAAGCTTGAGTCCATGCACAGTGCCTATAGTGCTAGCACCAAAAAAATATGGAGAGTGGAGAATGTGTACAGATTCTCGAGCCATCAACAAGATCACAATAAAATACAAATTTCCATTGCCAAGAATGGATGACATAATGGACTGTTTGAGTGGAGCCAAGTACTTCACCAAGATTGACCTCAAGAGTGGTTACCATAAGATCCGTGTTAGAGAAGGAGATGAGTGGAAGACAACCTTCAAGACCAGAGAGGGTCTGTATGAGTGGTTGGTCATGCCATTTGGGCTATCCAATGCCCCAAGTACCTTCATGCGGCTGATGAATGAGGTATTGAAAGCAATTTTAGGCAAATTTGTCATTGTCTATTTAGATGATATATTAATCTTTAGCAAAACCCTAGAAGAACACCTGATGCACATCATAAGGGTTTTTGGGAAGCTGCGGGAGGAGCAGTTATTAATTAATCTAAAAAAGTGTAATTTTGTAAAGAAGGAGTTAGTGTACCTGGGATTTGTTATCTCAGTAGAAGGTCTAAAAATGGACCCAAAAAAGGTGAGAGCTATCATCGAATGGCCTACTCCGAGAAGCACAACTGAGGTAAGATCATTTCATGGTCTAGCCAGTTTTTACAGGAAATTCATTAGGAATTTTAGTAGTATTTGTGCACCCCTTACAGAAAGAATGAGAGGGGATAAGAAAGAATTCAAATGGACCTTAGGAGCAGATAAGAGTTTTGATATGTTGAAGAAGAAGGTCATAGAACAGCCTATTTTGGCCCTTCCAAATTTTAATAAGGTATTTCAGGTGGATACTGATCATAGTGGGAGTGCCATAGGAGCTGTTTTGAGTCAAGAAGGTAGGCCTGTTGCTTACTTTAGCAAGAAAATCAATGATGCCAGAAAAAAGTATTCAGTTTATGATCAAGAGTTTTATGCTATGGTTCAGGCTCTAAAGAAGTGGAGACATTATTTACTGCCAAAAGAGTTTGTCCTATATACTGATCATCAGGCCTTACAGTATATCAACAACCAAATCAAACTGAATCAAAGACACTTGAAGTGGGTTGAGTTTCTCCAAAGTTATACCTTTGTGCTGAAGCATAGAAGCGGGAAATAAAATAGAGTTGTAGATGCCTTAAGTAGAAGGCAGAATTTTCTGATTGAAATGACAGTGGAAGTAGTAGGGTTTGAAGAACTGAAGGGTTTGTACCCTGAAGATCCGGATTTTGCAGAAGCCTGGAAGGCTTTCTTGGCACCTATTACTGTGGACAGGACAAAGTGGTTGGATTTTCTAATCCAAGATGGAATGTTGTTTCGAAGAAGTCAATTATGCATTCCAAGGAGTTCCATGCAGGAAAACCTAGTCAAGGAGAAACACAACGGAGGACTGGCTGGACATTTTGGTCAAGATAAGACCATTGCCCTGGTGAGTGAGAATTACTATTGGCCGCAACTGCAGCAGGATGTGAAAAGGTTTGTGCAAAGTTGCAGAATATGCCAGATGGCAAAAGGCGTGAGGTAGAACATAGGATTATATCAGCCGTTACCTATACCTGAGAGGCCATGGGAGGACATCAGCATGGATTTCATTCTTGGGTTGCCGAGAACACAGAGGGGAAATGACTCCGTATTTGTGGTGGTTGAAAGATTCTCCAAGATGGCACATTTTATTCCCTACCAAAAAACAAGTGACGCGGTTCACATTACAGGGTTATTTTTCAAGGAAGTGGTACGACTTCACGGTCTACCAAAAAGCATAGTTTTTGACAGAGATACAAAGTTTGTTGGGTATTTTTGGAGAACATTGTGGAAGAAGTTGAAGACAGA